>SJXQ01012767.1:0-38851 GCA_006408695.1 Aepyceros melampus
AGATGGCTGGATGGCATCCCTGACTCCATGGGCATGGGTCTGGGTGAACTCCGGGAGTTGGTGATGGACAGGGAGGCCTGGCGTGCTGCGATTCATGGGGTCACAAAGAGCAACTGAACTGAACTGAACTGATCCACTTCTCCACTTTTTTTTTTTTTTTTTTGCTTTCCTTGGTTTTCACTTTCTTCTGGCTATTTAGAAATTTTACTGTGTTTATTTTGTCATTTCCTTCCACTTTCTGACAAACATGATCAAATGCATGTTTCTTTTCTGGGAAATAAAAAGATACAAATTTTCCTCCATTCCCTCCACAAATTCTATATATGTTATCACAGAGAGAGGACTTTGTCCAGCCATATTTGGCTGAGGGAGGGGTAGGGCAGGTAAGCAAAGTTGGCTCAGACCTGAGAATGGGACTCCAGGAGACCCCATCCAACTCTGTCTCTACAGACAGACTAGATCTGACAGTTCCCAGTCAACACCCCCAAGGCCCTACTTTTAAAGCTGGAGATGCTTCTTTCAAGACTTGATGCACCTGTCCTCAGACCCCTTTGGGGACTGATGTGGGAGGAGAAGATAAAGAGGCTGCTCCAAGAAGTGTGGAAGTGCACTGAAGGGAAGTTATGGGGCCCCTCTGTCTGCAGAGCAGGTATGGAAGCTCCCCACACCAAAGCCAGCTAGTGCGCTGGGCAGGCGGAGTGCTGGGGGCTTCGGAGCTCATAGGGAGGAGGGTAAGGCGTTAAGGGGAAGAGTGCTCCTGGGGATCCCGGCTCGGGGAGGGGCATATAAGGTAAACAAAGAGGCCCTGCTGGGGAGGCGGGACTGCAGGAAGACTGAATTCTATGACAGCGGCTTTCCTGTTGTGGAGGATATAATTTTAACCGGGGAAGAGAGGACAATATCCTGGGTCTTGTGACTGAAGGGTTTCTTTTCAGGGAACATAGAAGTTCTGGAGTGGTCAGTCAGCCTCAGATTGGGAGTGGGCAGGCCCCTCTACCCTTGGCCCTCGGCTGGGCACTGCATATTTAAGAGGTTGGTTCAGAGTCTGCGTGAGACTCTTCATTCCCCATGGGGAAGATGGACTCTCCAGCTCTGGACAGATTACTCCAAAGACCCAGGATCCTAGACCCCAGCACACCCTAAAGGACAGTGAAGGTGGGGGTGCCCTTTCTCAGGGTCTGCAAAGGGTTCTGTGAAAAGGAATGCATCTCAGCTCCACTATCTAATACTGGGTTCTCATAGAGTGTTGGGCATACAGACGAGAATAAGGTGCACACTAAAGGAGGCTATGGCGCCTTTGGTGATGGGGAAGCAGGAAAAAGGCCACTAATTCCCATCTAAGCATGGACTACCTGACAGGCACTGTGAAGTATGAAAATCTTGACAACAAGCATTGTCAACACTCATTTAGCGATGGAAAACCAGAGTCTCTGATTGGATGGCCTGCCCAAGGTAGCACACCTCATCCGTGTGGAAAGCTTAGATGAAAGCTGATCCTGTCCAATTTCAAAGCCCAAGTCCTAACCTCTAGACACTCTCAAATTGTTTTGAATACTCTGGTAGCCATAATTTGGAATCTGGCCTTACACTTACCAGTGAATGGGGAAGCTACCCAAGGATTGAATAAATAAGATACAGGAGATCCCTTGGTGACAGGGTAGTCTGCTCTCAATTCACAAGTATGCAATGTGGGCTGTCCTCTGGTCCTTCTCTTAGGGGAAGGTATAATTACTCAGGTCCTTCGGCCCCAAACCATGGTCAGAATCCCCACTAACCAGTTTCTTGTTCCCTGCCCTAAGCTGCCCTTGCCTCCTCTTTCTGTTAGAACCATACTGTGTGGGAAAGGCCTGTGAGTATTAGAGAAAGTTCCCTGTAAGAGCAAACAGGTATCTCTTGATTAGGTTGTGAAAGGGCTTGGTTCCCTGTTCCCACAGTCTCTTCATAATTCTTAAAAAGCCTTTTAAAATATATTTGCATTGTAGAAAACACAGATAAAAGGAAAATGGAAAGCATTCATCTCATCACTGCTAAATAACCACTGCTCCCATTATGCAAATCTCTCTTCATCTGCCCTGGGAAAGAATAGGTCTGTGAAGCAAAGCTTAATTGTTGCCTTTGTAGAGGTTAGAGGTTATAAAGCCTATAGTTCTTGTAAGAAGTTGTGTTGGCTGTTTAACCCTTGTTCAAAAGACTTCACCATACTAACTTTATAATTTAGATAATATAGGTGATGTTTATTAAACCTGTTATCAACAGGTAATGCTCAATTAAAAATGTTTTTCAAAGTGGTATTCATTAAATACCTGAATTTAATAAGCCAAGCACAAAAGACAAACAGGGAGTGCTTGCCATGGGCAGAAGCCCTTTGGATCTGAAGGGTAGCCAGGTAAAGGACATGTGAGTAACTGAGACCCAGGAGAGGGTGATGAAAGGACATAGAAAATGCCAAAAAGACCCAGGAGAGGCCAGGAACATGGGAGTGACAGGAGCACAGATGCCTCAGATGCTTCAGAACAAGGGATTGTATGACCACCTTTGCTCAGCCAGAGCCCTCTTACCTGCAGATGAGAGCCAGAGGGCCGGTTGGGCAAAGGGGGCAGGGATGAGGCTTAAACGCCCGCCTAAGAATCGAGTGGAGCAGGGCAAAGGAGAAATGGCGTCATTTCTGGGGAGGATTAGGAGGTGAGAAAGGGGCACCTGCCCTGCCCCCATGATCCAGAATAGTCAAAGACTGTTCCACCCCTCAGGTTAAAAAATTGAGACCAGAAGGGCTGAAGAGGGCAAGGAGAAGGCATACTGGTCTGCCTCCCCAGGTGCAGTGTAGAGCTGCTAATCTAGCATCCAGAGGGCCCACATGGGGTGTCGCTGCTGTGGGGGGAGATGGGCAGACAGCCACCACAAGCGGGACAGAACCCCCAGCCTGCGACCAGCCGAAGAGCGTCCCTGTGACACCCCCAACGTCTCAGCGCGTGGTGTAGGGCTCGTGCACAGAACTCCAAGGTCGCAAGAACGGAAGGAGGCGGGGCTGCCCAGGAAAGAGACCACCGACCGCTCAGCTGGACATCAGCCGGTCATTGGTCAGATCCCGGAAGCTCTGAGAACTCTGCGCACCAGCCGAGCCCCTGCCTAGTCACCCGGGAGACTCCGAGGCGGGGCGGGGGAGAGGGCTGGGAAGGGCACGAGGGGCCGGGCTGTCGTTGAAGCCGTTGGCCGAGCCCCTCCGCAGCCTTCTTTCCGTTAAGCTCACTGCTGGAGTCAAGGTTGGCCACACGCCCTCAAGGCTGCAGCAGGCTTGCCAGTCGAGAGGCTGTGGAGGTTGGAGACTCGAAAAACTGAACTGTTGCCCAGGCCTTGAACTGTAGCAGAGCCATATATTCTTGTGGTGACCGTGGCCTTAGGAAAAGGATTCTTCCTCTAGGATGATTAGCTTGGAGCTGCCCAAGCCTTATTAATATAATGCAACCGGCCTATGGGATGGCCTTGGAGGAACTGCTGGAACATTTCAAACCTTGTCCTGGGCAGGGGGTTACATGGTGGATGTTAAATTGGGTAAAATTTGTAGTTACACCCATAAATACAGAGTTTGAGCTGATGACTTCTCTTTAGTTCAAAGCTGAGGATTTTTAGCCAAGTTTTCTGATTCCAAGAGGGGAGCAGACATGCCTCCTGCTATGAGTGACTGATGGGATCACTGCCATCAGTTTAGTGACACCTCCACCCAGTTAGGGTTTCATGGACTCGACCTCTGCACCCAGATTCCTGTCCCCATGAGACAAGCCTAGAGGTTCCCATCGTCATTCAGGCCATCTCTATTTTCCTTCCGTTCCTTTCTTTTCCCTATCAAAGCCCTCTCCTCCTTCATCTCTTAGGATACAATAGTTTGACCTCTCTTCCCCTTCTTACTAGATATGAGGAATTCCCCAAATGACTTTTAAGTCACTTTGATGTCATTGGAGAAGTCACTTGGTTATGGTTAGGGTTAACAGTTAAGCATGCTGTTAGGTTTAGGGGATGAGACAAAGGAATATTGCGCTCCAGTGGGTTCCCTCCCTAGTGGGAGGAAGAGTCTGGTGTCTTAAGTAAGGCAGACATTCTGGCTTATAGGTTAAGTGGGGTATGTGAGCTGCATTAAGGCTCTGAAGTTTGTCTGTTGATGAGGCAAAATTTATGGTGGTCCCGCACTGGAGCCCTGAAATGATATTGGACTGGATCTGGATCTAGGCTACCAGAGTTGCTGGGCATTATGGGATTGGGGATGGGTGTTTTTCCCAGAAACCAGAACTGGGGAAATAAAATAGATAATACCTGGGGTAGTGAGAAAGGCTGCTTTTAAGGTCCTGTGGTGGGGCCGCTCTTAGAACTTGTTTTAAAATAGGTTAAGCCGGTATAGGAACTGTTCACATCCATGGTAACAGTCATTAGAAAAGACCTAACTGCCGTCCTCAGGAACTCAAAGGAAAAGAAGATGGCACATCACTGCTGATAGTTGCTCCTGACCTAAGAGACACGTGTGGACTTCCAGGAAGACTGATTCTTCCTTCCTGAATTATTACCCTGTCTCTGTAACTGGGCCTGGAAGATAGAAACCATATTGCAGAGAGAATGAAATGGCAGTCAAATGCAATTTTGCGATTCATGGGGTCGCAAAGAGTCGGACACGACTGAGAGACTGAACTGAAGAGTTTGGGATCCAGTCCTGAGATTGAAGGCCATTTAGCATTCAAGGTCTAGCAAGTGGATGTCACAGGAGCAGGAGTCTGGTGGAGAAGGGGACTGGGGAAATCTTTTTTTGATAACTTGCTGCTTTGGTCTCCTAGCTCTCTCCTCCGTGTTTGTATCAGCAAAGTGCCTGAAGTTAGCCTGTGGTGTTGTTCCCCCACCGAAAACACGCCCTCTATGCTGTCAAACTAAACAAAGTGGGCAAGAGTGTTGGATTCTGGTGGGAACCTAGGGTTGAATTTCTAAGGATTGTAAGTCTTGTCCCTTCCTCCAGTTGTGAGATCATCTGATGAGGCCAGACACTGTTGGAACTCAGATTAGAACTGGGAAGAGGGAGTTGGCAGAGGCGTCAGCCCTGAAGGAGGTTGCATTATGATCAGAAAATGGGGAGGGGCATGAAATGCGCAGCAGTGGTGCTGAGCAAGGGCTCGGCTGGCTGCAGCGTTAGGATGCTAGCTGGGGCCTTTGCTGTCATTCAGAACAGCGCCTCGAGCTGCCTCTTCGAGCAGTGTGTAGAAAACGTACCGGTATCCTTGTGTTGAATGAGGAGACATACCCCTGAAAGCATCAGTTCCTAGGTTGATGGTAACTAGAAGAGTTTTGGGGGTAACTTTGAAGAAGCCAGAGAATAGGTTAGAAAATACATGAATGGAAATGTCTTGTTCTTTGGGATAAGAAAAAGGGAGGGAAAAGAATGATTTCTATTTACTGAACCCTTGGGCCCTGCTTTTATGGGCCTCTTCTTTTTGGCTGTTGCTTCATTTTTCATCATTTTGAGGTATTCCTCTTTTAAGAATGTTTTTTCTTCTCACTTGCTTTAGGTCTGTCAATCCTTACCATAAAGGAAAAATAAATGAGGCCATGCATGAAGAAAAAACTAGAGTAAGGAGGGGAGAAGCCAGAAAAATTGTAGAGAATAAAAACATTAGGGAATTTAGGTTACAACAGCAGAGAGAGGAGAAAAACTTGGGGGGAGGGGAATTTATTTAGGAGGAAAAATTGATTCAGGGTAGAGATTATGTGAAAGGAAAGATAGAGGAATATTGAGGAAGGCAAAGGCTAGGGCAGAATCATAAGAAAGCTACACAAAACCCAGGAAGAATGAAACCTCCTTCCCTCTGTCTCTACTTAGCTGCTTTCCTCCCTCTTTTCCTTCCTACAGTGAGTGTTGACTACATGCCAAGTCCTGTATAGGTACTGAGGATAAAAGATGAGCAAGAGTCCTTCCCTGCTCCATAAGAGCTCATATGTAGTGGGGAGATAATGTCTAGGCTGTCTGTAGGATTGTGGGGTGAGAAGTGGGTTTCCAGGAACTCCCTTTTCCATGTATAGGTAAGAGGGGACTACGGAAATGAAGACTTCTGCCCCTGGAATGGATCCTGAAGTTTTCTCTTTCAATTGTTACTGGCCCAAGGGTGGAAGACCGGCTGATATGTATGGTCTAAGGATTCAGACTCTCCTCACTGCTTCTCTTTGGGTTGTATTTTGGGGAAATGTTATAGGCACCCAGCAGGGGTCTGAAGGGAGTCAGGGATAGGATGTTTGCTGGTCTAGGTGCCATACTCACAAGGCACTGCGAGAGAGGTCCATGATCACATCTCTCCCTGAAGCACTTCTGTGAGGTTGCAGGTCGTTCAGCAACAACGCACCTCGGGCTCTTGCTTGGCTGTCATGCTATGTGCAAAAGAGAGTAAAAGAAGTTGTGAGAAAATTGGGACGTACAAAGAAGGATGAAGAAGCATCTTTATCCCAAAATAACAACAACAACAAAAATAATAATAATAATTTGAAGAAGAACAACTTGGTATCCAATTTATGGGTTCCTAAAGTCCAGGAAGCCCAAAACCCAGAGAACACATTACCTGCCTCCCTCCCATTTTTGTAGAAGAGACCGCCAATATTTAAGGATTGTTAAGAGTCTTTGCTGAGACTGGGGAGGAGACTGGGTGGGACTGAGGGAAAGAGCTGAGGTTTTCACCCCCTGATGGGAGAGCCTTTTGAGGGGAAGTACTTTTATGAAGGTATTTAAGATCTTCCATATCCTTGAAGGTGGAAGAGTATACAGGAAGTTTCCAGAACGATAGCCTTCTGAGAGACTAAAGGTTTACTATGTATCTAGGTTTTTAGTTTTATAAAGCAGACACTGGAAAGTAACTGAGTTTTGGGCAACAGGGTTGGTGGGTTTTGAGTGGATCTGGGAACTCTTTCCTACATGGTCTGTTTTGAAGGTATTCCCTTCTGTTGAAGCAAATTGAGAGAGTCTCAAGGTCCCCTGGCCAGAGTCCAAAAGACCCTGGAACTAATGTACTAAGTGGATGGACACTCTAACCTATAGACACAAAGTCGGATGAAGGACACTGGCTATACTGTCATTTTACCAAATATTTTGAAGAGTGTTTTGTGTACCAAAGTCCTGTAATGATGGGTAGCATGTTAAGTTGGGCAGATGTCTTCACTACAAGAGCATCACCAACATATTTTGCTCCATTACCATGGGCCTTTGAAAACTTTCAAAAAATTGCCACAGTCCTTGGACAGTATTTAGTTTTCATGGACCCACCCCAGCAACATGGCATGAAGTCACAAGAGATTCCCCATCTCCATTTCTTTGAGCAGACAGCCAAAGGAAGAGTTCTGGATCATTAAGAGTGTGACCGGAGAGTTTACGGAGACTCTGAAATCTCTGACTTATGAATTGATCAGGGGTTCTCACCTTGCTTCGCCCTACTGGAGGCGTTTCTCTGGCCATTTAGCAAGTTTGCTGACATCTTAGTCTTCCTATGACTCTTCCAAGTCTTTTCCTAGCTCTCATAGCTCCCTTTTGGTATACTTGATGCCTTTCCTAGGATGTTATTGGCTGTTCTCACAACTAAGCTCTTCTTTGGGAAAAGGCCAGATATTTCCTAACTATGGAAAAAAAAAACAAAAAACAAAGCTGTGTATCTCACCACTTCTGGCATCTGGTTTTGTTTTCCTTTAAATGGTGTTTAGTGTCTGGACTCCAAAGCCTCTAATTCTAATGACATTTTCCTGGTAACCGTGCCTGGGAGTAATGCTTGCAGAGTGTGCTGACCCAAAGGTCTAAAGAGCAGCTAAAACGAAGGAGGGCCTTGGAATGTGATCCCAGAGAAACCAGACCCTTATTGTCCTTCCCTCCCCCGTATTGGAACTATGGATGGGTTTCAGGTCCTCCTGAGCAGTGCAACCTCTCTCCCCTCCTGCCCGCCACAGGGAGAAGGTGTTTGCCTTACTCTTCCCCCACCCAATATACGTGCCTCATCCAATCAGCAAATGACCTGCAAGACCCCTGTCCCACTCCTTGTACCCTGGGTATAAAAGTGGACTAGGGATCCCTGTTCAACACCCGTTCTCCCTCGTGCTGCTACCAGCATCTCCCATTCTACTAAATCATTTCCCTTTCATTCTGTCTCATGTCTGGAAATTCTTTTCCAACCTGTGCCTGGACCATGACACAGAGTGCAACTGTAAACAGCACCACAGGGCGCCAATCTGCAGTCTCTTATAGTATTCTCATACTTGCTGTTCAATCTTAAAAATAAATGCTTGTTGAAATGGGTTGCCAATGAGTTTTCCTGGGTAGAACCTTCATTCCAAAATGGAAAATATTATATGTGAAACTGTTTTGAACAGGGAACAAAAAGCCTATGTTCTGGTCCAGGCTGCAGACTTATTAGCTGTGTGAATTTTGGCACATCTTCAGATTGCTTTGGGTTTTGGTTTTCTCATGGGTAAAATTGGGATATTATACCTACCTCACAGGGTTGTTGTGAGGATTAAATGTGCTCTATAATATGTCATACCATATAAATATTTGCAACTCTTTGTTAGGATATGAGTTCTTTAAGAATATTCCCTGCCACATAGCAGATTTGCTGACATTTCTGCTATCAGATTAAGGATTTTCATTGCCATGTATTGCATAGTTGTCTTTGGAACAAAATTTTGTGTTTTCAGGTAAATATTTCTGGGTGGAAAGGATTCATAGCTTTCATGTTTCCTAAAGAAGGGATTCATTGCCCTAAAAATGTTAAAATTCAGCACTTCGGAATTGGAAAGTTGGATTCAGTAACAAATTTATTGCTTCCAGAAGGTCCCTTTTAACACGTCTGCAGGAGTAGTTGCAGATAGTCAAATTCTTAATGGGGCCTGATGACTATACAGAATATTTGAAATCAGGGCTGAAAATCTCTGACATATTGTCATGGTAGCAATTAGGTTATCCAACGGCCTACAGTGTGAGGATAGGTGTAAAACAAATTATTGACTTATATGGCCCCATGAAAGTCACCTTACCTCACAGAATCTGTTACCTTATTTGTGAAGTAAGAGATTCGACCTTGAAGATTTTCAAGGTTGAATTCTAGGCTGAATTCTCTAGGAAAGTGAGACCAAAGTTTGATTTGATGGAACCCTACTGAGGACGAAATGAACCAGGCTCTGTGGAAGGGAAAAGAGAGGGAGTGTCTGAGCAAGCATCCGGGAAGCCAACCCTCCATAAAAGTGGAATCGCAGGCCTGCTGCGGTGAAGAAGCAGAGTAATCTGGGCAGTGGGAGAGCTGGGGGTTACTTAAGATAAAAGACTCTGATGCACCAAGGCTTAGCCTTCACCTTTCTCCGTGGGACTGACTTGCCAGAATACACTGTTCTTCAACAAGAGAACACATCATCTCCCAGAACTTTCAAAACTTCTTCCAGTTCTCACAGGAGCAAATGCCTGGAGTCTTCCCACTTTCCACGTCAGGAGGTTTACCTACTTCCAGAACATGCTGCTCTACAGACATATGAAGCTACAAGTAAGTCAAGGAATGGCAAGGCTGTTTGGAGTGGTGAAGAGAATCCCAAGACTGTACTTTTTTAGGGTGCATTGGAATTCCCACTCTCACATGAGGAATTTTAAGCATAAAATCTTTATATTCTTAAATTTATTTACCAATACATGATTATTAACTAAAGTATATAGTTTACATTCACTATAGGGTTCGGTATTTGGGGATTGTTTTTTTCTTTTTTAACTGGCTTGAGGCTATTTGTGCCTGTAGGATGACTGTCTCATCACATAATAAGTGTATATTTAGCAGCCAAAGAAACTACCAAATTGTTCTTTGAATTGATGGTACCACTTTACATTCCTACTAACTGTGTGAGTATTCTATCCTCACCAACACTTGACATTATCCTTTTGATTTTAGCATTTGGATGGATTTTGAGATATCTCATTGTGGTTTAAATTTTCAGTTCTCTAATGACTAGTGATGTTGAACATCTTTCATTGTTTTCTTTGCCATTCACATTTTCTTTGAGGGCTTGCCTTGTGGCTCAGCTGGTAAAGAATGCAAAATCCATGCTCTTAACCACTACCTTGTTTATCCTGGCTCAGAAGCCCCACTGCTCTGCAATCACCGGGCTTGAAAATCTAGGCTTTTATTTCTGAGCCTTGGTTTTCTCTTCACACACATACTTCATAGTTCATTGGGAGAATTAAATCTATGCATGTAGATTCCTCAGCATGGTGCCTCACTAGTAAACACGAGCAATGTGAGTTATCAACAACATCGTCATCATTACTATTACTAAGCGCCAAATGCCCACAGGTCCATGTTTCCAGGTCTGCCTGCCCTCACACTCTTCCCCACCTGTTGCCCTGCACTAAGGTCTCTGACACTCACGGTCACTCCCAGGTTGTCTCCACTTTAGTTTTCAGGCTACTATATAGCTCAGTGGGCTTCCCTTGTGGCTCAGCTGGTAAAGAATCTGCCTGCAATGCAGGAGACCTGCGTTTGATCCCTGGGTTGGGAAGATCCCTTGGAGAAGGGAAAGGCTACCCACCCTAGTGTTCTGGCCTGGAGAATTCCATGGACTATATAGTCCATGAGGTCGCAGAGTCAGACACGACTGAGTGACTTTCGCTTTCTATTTTCTTTGAAGTGTCTGTTCAAATCTGTTGTCCTCCTCTCCACTTATTACTGAGTTTCAAGAATTTAAAAAATCTAGATATAAGCCCTTTTACAGATATATCTGATGTTTTCTCTCAGTATGTTTCTTGTCTTTTTATTTAGCAGTGTCTTCTAAAGAGCAGAAATTTACAGTTTTGATTGTCTAGTTTATCAGTTTGTTTATATATATATATATATACACATACATTGTATTTTAGGAGTAGTATCTAAAAAAAAAACTATAGCCTAACTAAATGTCACAAAGATTTTATTTTGCTTTCACTTAGAACTTTTATAGTTTTAGATTTTCCATTTTGAGTTAATTTTTGTATATGGTAAAAAAAGTTATATGTAGTACTTCAAAAATATGACTCAGTTCACTTTTCATTGGCATACAGGGATCCAGTTGTTCCAACATCAGTTACTGAGAAGATCATTTCTCTACTGCTTTGCAACTTTGTTAAAGATCACTTGTTAATATATGTGTGCTTCTGTTTCTGAACTTTCTATTGTGTTTCATTGATTAATTTGTTCATCTTTGTGCCAATATCATATTGTTTTGATTACTACTACAGTAGCTTTACAATAAGCTACTTAAAATCAGATAGTAGTATTAGTCTCCTGACTGCTTCAAAGTTATTTTGAATCTCCTAGGTCTTTTGCATTTGTATGTGAGTTTTAGAATTGAGCTCATCATCAGTTTCCAAAAAATGCTTTCTGGTATTTTTATTAGGGTTACTTTGAATCTATAGCTGAATTTTAGGAGAATTGCTGTCTTAGTATTGAGTCTTCTGAACTATGAGCTATGGAATAGCTCTCTATGGGTCTTCTGTAATTCAGGCAGATTCTTCACTGTTTGAGCCATCAGGGAAACTTACTTGTTAGATCTTCTTTAATTTCTTTCCACAATGTTTTACAGTTTCAATTATAGATCTTATACATCTTTTGTTAGATTTATCCTAAGTTCATATTTTTCAATGCTTTTGTAAATGGTATTGTTTTCTCAATTGTTTGTTGCTGGTTTTGACAAATATAATTGATTTTTGCATATTGATCTTCAGTTCAGTTCAGTTCAGTCGCTCAGTTGTATCCGACTCTTTGCGGCCCCATGAATCGCAATACGCCAGGCCTCCCTGTCCATCACCAACTCCCAGAGTTCACTCAGACTCACGTCCATCGAATCAGTGATGCCATCCAGCCATCTCATCCTCTGTCATCCCCTTCTCTTCCTGCCCCCAATCCCTCCCAGCATCATAGTCTTTTCCAATGAGTCAACTCTTCACATGAGGTGGACAAAGTACTGGAGTTTCAGCTTTAGCATCATTCCTTCCAAAGAAATCCCAGGGCTGATCTCCTTCAGAATGGATTGGTTGGACCTCCTTGCAGTCCAAGGGACTCTCAAGAGTCTTCTCCAACACCACACTTCAAACGCATCAATTCTTTGGCACTCAGCCTTCTTCACAGTCCAACCCTCACATCCATACATGACTACTGGAAAAACCATAGCCTTGACTAGACGGACCTTAGTCGGCAAAGTAATGTCTCTGCTTTTGAATATACTATCTAGGTTGATCTTACACCTTGCAAGTTCACTAGGCTAACTTACTAGTTCTATTAGGTTTTTTATTTTTAAGACTTCATCAGATTTTCCTGTTATCTGTGAATGAAGGCAGTTTTATTTCTTTTCCATTCTGGATATCTTTCCTTTTTCTTGCCTTATTGTACTGTTAGAAACTCCAGTACAGTGCTGAATAGAAATGGTGAAAGGGAACATGTTTTTCTTTTTCCTGAACTTAGGAGGAATCCGTTTTATTTTATACTGACAAGTATAGTCTTATTAAAATTATTATGATAGCTATAGATTTTCTTAGATGTCCTTTATAAGATTAAGGAGGTTCTCTTCCATCATTGATTTGCTGAGAATTTTAAGTTAAGAATGGATGTTGGATTTTGTCAAATGGCTTATCATCCTCTGGGATGATTATGTATTGTTGTGGTTATTTTGAAAAAATAAACTAGCTCTATTGACTAGAAAAATTTAGGAGCAAAAGGTTACTTTTTTAATAGTGATATCCTTATTTTATGATTCTCTAGCAATCAGCAAACTTTTTCTGTAGTTAATATTTCAGATAATATTTTAGGCTTTGTAAGCCACATACAATGTCTGTCACTTATTCTTTGTTTTTGCTTTTTTAAACTACTCTTAGCTTATATTCTAAAATTTTAGTCTGGCCACCTGAACTAAAAATAATTTTTACATTGTTACATAATTGGCTATATAGTTGTAAAAAGGAGCAACTTCAGTAGCAACAAAAATGTATATGATCACCAAACCAAAATTATCTATTGGCCCTTTGCCAAAAACGCTTTGCCAATCTCCTGTTCTAGAATATTATTACAGGATGCTTTTCAAGGAGTATTGCATTTTCACATATTGTATATGGCCTAGATCAAATTAAGCCAAGAGTGGCAGCTTCTCCTCATCTGTAATCCTAATCCTTAAACTGGGAATTTTTTTAAGCATGATTATTAAATATGTGTCATGAAGAAGCAGCTGATAAAGTCAATTTCATTGTTAGTCTGGACATTAATTGATGGCAACTGTGCTTGATTTCTCAGACAACTGGAATACCTGGCTCCTACATTTAGAAACAGCACTGGCTGAGACTCGCTTCTTCGGAAACAAACCAGGTATAGTCTCGATTGGCTGGGTGTTAAATACTCACTTTAAGTGCATTTAAAACTGATCTTGCATAGCAGTAATTATATTTCAGGTATTGTGTTATGGGTTTTTTTCTCTGAGCATGTCTCCTTGTCTACAAAATGGGGATGACAGTGATGTTAATAACAGCTTCCTTGTAGAGTTGCTGGGGAGGTTGCTTGTGTTTAAGTTACTTAGCTAAGATGCTTCAGTTCAGTTCAGTCGCTCAGTTGTGTCTGACTCTTTGCGACTCCATGAATCGCAGCACGCCAGGCCTCCTTGTCCATCACCAACTCCCAGAGTTCACCCAGACTCACATCCATCGAGTCCGTGATGCCATCCAGCCATCTCATCCTCTGTCATCCCCTTCTCCTCCTGCCCCCAATCCCTCCCAGCATCAGAGTCTTTTCCAATGAGTCAACTCTTCACATAAGGTGGCCACAGTACTGGAGTTTCAGCTTTAGCATTTTGTCACAAAGACTGAAAAGTTCCATTGATGCTAAATAAAGGGAACTACAAGATTTATGGTAGCTTTTAAGCAGCGTTCAATTTTAATTTGCAGAGTATAAAACAATGTTTTATTCATCTTCATTTCAGTCTGGACTTAATCTGTTCAAGAATTCAAAACCTTATGAGTGAGGAGGATCAGAATATTTTAGAAAAGGAGAAAGAGACAAGGAAAATGAAATTAAAGAATCTAGGAACTAGAAAAGCTTCCACCCTTTTCTTACCTGAAAATAGAATTGAAATTTGGAGGTAGTCAAAGTAGTTTCTCCCTTATTTGGCTTCATTTGGATCAATTTAACCAATTTGTGTGTTTTTGAAGGAACCTCTCTGGGGTAACCATCAACTGCATGTTAATTATGACACTACTTTCAAAGGTCAACAAACAAAATAACCCAAATCAAAATGACATGTCATTCTTTATAAACTACATTGATTCATTCCTCATACCATGTATATCTCCAGGGTTACTGGTTTTCTTCCTAGGGAATGGGCCAGGATGCACCAGTCTGATGGGTAGTTCCACACAGATCCATACTACTGATTCACTCTTGTGACTAGTTTCATCCACTGCCCTGGGCCAGGCCTGATTCAGTTCTCCCACAGGCTCATGGTCCTTGATTTTCCCCTTTCAGCATAAGTGCATTGCTCTCTTACCAAGCCCCTAGTCATATGGCTTCAAATATACAGCAGTTAAGTAGTATGGGTCTTTCTGCCTGGCAGGGGCCCAGCATTTGACCTATAAGGGAATCTGGGAAAGCTACATTATTTTCAAGCTGCAACATTTTCACTTTTTCTTGAGCTTTCAGTGAACTCATGTACTTTCCCATCTGTCTAAAGCCTTTTTATTTTACCCAGATCTGTCCTTCCCCAAGTTCCGGAGCTCTGAAGTGGCAACTGTTACACTGACTATATTTAAAACTCCATCCTAATATCATCAACTATTACTCACATTCATTGTCTAAAGTAGCTTCATGTCCATCTCCCAAGAGAAGTATCTGCTTCTTAAGGGACAAGGGTTCTATTGTGGAACACTATCATTTTGATAATACTGGCAAGCAATGAGATAAAGATGGAATTATCTGCAACCATCCAGAGTCAAATTGCTGGCAACATTTTAGTGGATCTCCCCACAGTGTTTGCCCTATATACATTTTTTCTTTCAGAAACGGGATCATTTAGTACAATTCTGTCTACCACACTGATTTTTTAATGATCTTTCATATAAGTGTGCTTTACTTTACTTAACAAATTAACAAATCTGCTGTTGTCCACAGGCCCCATTCCAGGAGGATTTTCATGTGGAAGGTGAATGGACACCACCTAGAGACTAGAGACATTGAGAACAAGGACCCCCTGTGTTGTGTCGTCTCCTGAGTTGAGAGAGCAAGTGTGCTTTTGAGTGTGGGATATTTGAGTTCTTTTGTGTGAGGTTTCTTTGGAACTGTGCATTTCCACTCACGAAACAAATGGTGCCATAGAATGCCTGGCACTAAGGTATGTAGATGACTTACTGAAACCTTCTTGACATTTGTGCTATCTCACAACATATGTACTTCAAGGCGATACTAGAGCATTGTAATAAAGGGACTTTTGATGACATATGATCTGACAAAGCGTTTATTTGTGTGAAATATCTTTCAAAGATGACACAAATTTAGTAATGTTTAGTACTATATGTCTTAGATAAGAATTTCTTCATACTACTTGGATACAAAAATGTCATATAATTTGAAGCCCTCACTTGCAAAGGGCAGCAATAAGTGTTATGTATTAGCCATTGAAGGGCCCCTTACTATTTAGACTGTACCAGGGCCCAAAGTCTTAACTCTGAGAAAATATTCAAGGGAATGTGGGGAGCTTTTGTGTTTTAGTCCATTGGTCCACTTTGAAGATGCCTGAACTCCACTGACCCTGGGCTAGGCTGGCTGCAGTGAACTTACTTAGCACTGCTACTCTGAAAAGCTATGTCCATGGTATATAACTTCCCATGCGGCCATGATGTTTTCTCCCTTCTAAGATGCCTCTGTCTCAGGGATGCTGAATGTGAGTAGAGTGATAATATTATATTAGCTACCATCCAAACTGGAAAACCCAGCTACCTCAGTGGATCCAGAATCCATCTTTTCTTCAAGTTGGGCAGTTCATTCTTGGAGCCTTGTTGGGTCTCTGTCATCTAGTCAAACAAAGTGGTGATGAAAAGGGTTATTCAAGCCAGTTTATCTGCACCTGGCTTGAAACATGCACACGGTATCATTCCAACTGTGAACCAGAAAATATGACTCAAGACAAATGTCACACTGTACTTCTATATAGAGAGACTTTCCATTTTAACAAGGCACTCCAGTCATCTCTCTTTAAAAAGACCCCCTTCACAGCACAGAGGAAAAAAAAAAAAAAAAGCACAGGGACATGACAGATTATGCTAACAGTATTTGAATAAAATGTATTTAAGGGAAATGCTAATTGCAGAGAATGTCTGGCATTTTAAGAGAAAAAAATTGCTCTTAAGTTGAACCAAGTTTTGTCCTTTATATAATGGATAATGAATAGTATTTTATAGCCCTTTAAATTTCCTTAAGCAGCAACTGTTCTTTAGCAAATCTGGGAAACTTCGTGGATGAGGCAAGACCTTGGCCAAATTGAGAAATGTTTGTGTTTCCCTTGGGAAACAGATTTGAATAGTCTTGCTGAAAAGCAGAGGTGTAGAGGTGATCTCTCTTTGCTGTGCTGTGCACAATTGATTTGATTCCTATGACGATTCTTGTCTGTGTCTCAGCACTGAAGTTGTGCCATCTTCTCAACTGATGAGAATGGATACTGCTGACAGGAATAATAGCAACAAGAATAACGATGGCACCCCACTCCAGTACTCTTGCCTGGCAAATCCCATGGACGGAGGAGCCTGGTAGGGTGCAGTCCATGGGGTCACGAAGAGTCGGACACGACTGAGCGACTTCACTTTCACTTTTCACTTTCCTGCATTGGAGAAGGAAATGGCAACCCACTCCAGTGTTCTTAACTGGAGAATCCCAGGGACAGGGGAGCTTGGTGGGCTGCCGCCTATGGGGTCGCACAGAGTCGGGCATGACTGAAGTGACTTAGCAGCTTTGTTTGCTGTGTGGCTGAACCTGGCTATTATCATGAATCTCTAAAGTCTCAGGTCAAATACCACTGTTTACTATACTATTTTCTGTTTTCTCCGTACAAAATTGATCCTCTTTGGGTTTTTCGAAATGCTTGTTTTTGTGTGTTCCATTACATGTGAAAAGTTTTCTCATAAAACTTACAGAAAATATACATAATTCCATAGCTCCAGAGGGAGTAGTTTGAGAAGCATGGTGCTAAATAATAACTGATCACAGCTCACTGAGTGCCTACCTAGTAAGGCATCAGATGGTGTTCTGTGAGGAGGAATTTCTGAAACCTGGAATAAAGGGAGATTTGGGGAGCACCACTCAGGCAGCAATCACCTTATTAGTTGTATCTTATTGTAACAAAAATTTGTTGGGGCCTCCCTCGAGGTTCAGTGATTAAGACTCCATGCTTCTAATGCAAAGGACACAGATTTGATGCCTTGTCAGGCAACCTAAGACCTTGCATGTCACATCACAAAAAGAAAAATTTCTTCGACTGGGCCTTTGGAATGAGTTCCAAGCTCAAGTTACACGTTACACTCTTTTGTTTATTGCAGGTAGAAAAATATCTTCTAGATAGCTGAGAAGATGAAGTGATAATTGAGATATATTTAGTGTTCTCTGAAATTTCTATAAATACTACCTAATATTCTAAAAGTGTTTACCTAGGTTAGGATTGATCTGTATGACTTATAAACTAGCTTGTGCTTTTCCATGTAACCATAGCTTGGAGTAACCACTAACTGCATCTTAATTTTAGACACTGATCAGCATTAAAAACCAAGAATAAATCAATCAGAGACAAAACCGCACATGTCATGAAGAGTAAACCATTCTTCCTTAAAGGCACTTTTCCCAAGTTTCTGATCTTCTGCCTTGGGGATAGGTCAGAATCCTTCCATCACATGCTCAGTTCAACTCAAGTCAACACCCCTAGCGTCCCATGACAGGTGTGGGGGCTTTTCCCACAAGAAGATGTTAATGTCTGTCTGCAACACCACATTGTTTCCCTAACTTTCTCCGAGCTGATAGACTTCCGTTACATAGATTGGCAGGCACACAGTTAGGTGGCTGTGTTTAATGGCCTTGCAGCTCACAGAGCTCATCTGGTGTGCTCTCTTGTCAGCCCAATGAGCCGCCGCTTCTGCCACCACTCGTTGGCGGCCCTAGGAAAGCCCCAAGTAAAACTGCAATGTTGGTGGGTATCTTGTGAGACGCTGACTTTTTCAAATTGTATACGCTTTGGAGAAGAATTTCAGAGAACTCGAGCTTCCTGATGAATTTCTAGACTAGAAAGAGACAGGAGAAATTATTTTTAATATTGTATATTATTTAACCCAATATACCCAAAATATCATCATCTCAAGGTGAAGCATTAAAATTATTAATGGGATATTTTACATTTTTAATACTAAATCTTTGAAATCCTGTACTTTACAGTTAAAGCACACTCCAGTTTGAACCAGCCACATTTCAAGTGCCCCAAAGTCACAGGTGGCCGATGGCCAATGTTTTGACAGCACAGGTCGAAACCTTCTTCTCTTACTCAGACCTGTCCTTTCCTAAATTTCCTGGGATCTGAAGTTGCCAGTATAATATATAAATTCCATTTAAAGTCCCGTTCCCAATTTCTGCCCCTGGTGATTAAACAAATCACTACTTGATTAACATAGTCATAAGGCCTGCTCTTCCCAAACTGTATCTACTCTTCAGAGGAGAAACAGTTTTTTGTCCTGTTACAGAAGTAACATGCTTATTGGGTTAATCAGAAAATACATCCAAGCAAGAGGAGAAAAATTTGAGTACTCCCTAATCCCACTGTCCAGAGATAACTACACACCCTGTTTTAGTGGCCATTCTGAAAGATTTCATATGTGTATCTTTACCCAGAAATGAGATCATATGGTGCACATTGTTATAATTATTGTCATCTATAACTTCAGCTTAAGTGATCTCTAACATACCGGATATTATTGTGTTGTTTAGTTGCTACGTTGTGTCTGACTTTTTTTGTGACCCCATGGACAGTAGCCACCGCTGGGCTCCTCTGTCCATGGGACTTCCCAGATAAGAATACTGGAGTGCATTGCCATTTCTTTCTTCAGGGAATCTTCTCAACCCAGAGATCGAACCCATTTCTCTTTCTCGGCAGGCAGATTCCTCACTACTGAAGCTATGGATGTTATATCTCAGTTTATTTAACCAGTCAGGTCAGAGGTTATCAGAAATAAGAACTTGCTCTAGACAAGAAATAAATGTCATCTGGATATACCTTAAGAGTAGTCCTACCACTCGGGAAGGACATGAGTGCATTGGTGATTAAATGAGGGGTGAGTGAATTGTGTTAAGTGGAGGAAGCTTTAGGATTGGATATTTCTGCAAATGGTGTGAAGGATGCCAGCACGTGCAGAGTGCCCATGATGTGTGTGTTTTGAATGTGTCAACTCTCTGGTAGTCATTCCAGAGTGAGAATAGTCACTTACGAGGCTATGGTGTGTTGCTCAAATTACCAGCCCCACTTCAGCTTCTAGGCACTCATCTCCTAGCTGCTAAAAAAAACACAGATAAACTTTTCTCCAGGAAGTAACTGCCTTAGCTGAGGGACTCAAACCATGATCAAGGTCATGCCCACTTCCCTGGGAGACCTCTTGGCCAATGATTGATCGATGAGGGCAAGAGGGATAATAATTGCCTGCCTCCTTACCCCACACTGAGATAAATCCTCAGGCCTCTTCCAGTTCCAGAGCTCTTTGTGGAATCTGCGGAGGCCTGTGTGGGGACTGCCTTGCCACTTTCATCCCTTGGCCCAGTCCTGCTCTTTTCGTCCACCGTGGGTGTATCTCTCAAGAGCATCTTCCAATAATGCAGTTAACGTGCACATCTCTAGTTTACTCTGTTTCTCAGGGAACCTAGTCTGTGACAGACACTTAAACTTTTATTGATCTGACAAAGAGTTTATGTGTATATTTTACAGAAACAACTCAACTATTCTAATTGTAATAGTTACAGGTTTTCCCACAATACTGACTGGCGTTACTGGAAATGTCACATCTCCCTTCTAAGTGAGATCTAGCTTGGCTTTCCTGCTTGAGAAGGCAGCTGAAAGTGTTCTGTATCTCTCCTTCTCCATGGCTCCTTCCAGGCTTCCCTGGCAGCTCAGAGGGTAAAGAACCCACCCTGCAATGTGGGAGACCTAGGTTCAGTCCCTGGGTTGAGAAGGTCCCCTGGGGGAGGGCATGGCAGCCCATTCCAGTATTCTTGCCTGGAGAACCTCATGGAGAGAGGAGCCTGGTGGCTGCATGGGGTCACACAGGAGTCAGACACCACCGAAGCTACGTAGCATGCACGCACGGCTCTTTCCTTAGCATTTGGGCTGTACCAAGATCCCAGGTCTCCGGTCTGACAAAAAGTTGACAGGGAGGTGGGGAGGCCCATGAATCAAGGCAAATCAGAAGTGGTCAAACAGGAGATGGCAAGCGTGAACACAGACATTCTAGGAATCAGCGAACTAGAATGGACTGGAATGGGTGAATTTAACTCAGATGACCATTAAATCTACTGCTGTGGGCAGGAATCCCTCAGAAGAAATGGAGTAGCCATCATGGTCAACAAAAGAGTCCAAAATGCAGTACTTGGATGCCATCTCAAAAATGACAGAATAATCTCTGTTCGTTTCCAAGGCAAACCATTCAATATCACAGTAATCCAACCCTATGCCCCAACCAGTAATGCTGAAGAAGCTGAAGTTGAATGGTTCTGTGAAGACCTACAAGACCTTTTAGAACTAACACCNACAAGTCTCACAATCTTCTGTCTAAAATGCAGAGGCCCAGGAATCCAGTCGTAAGTATTTCCATTCTGAGTCTGAGACCTGAGAAACGGGAGAGCCATTGGTATACATTCTTGTCCAAGGGCAGGAAAAGACAGTGTTCCTCGCTCCAGTGTCAGGCAGAGAGGAAGAATTCCCTTCCTTCCCAGTTCTGTTCATGTGCCTGACAGGCTGGAGGATGCTCACAAACATTGGAGGGGCAAACTGCTTTACAGTTTACAGATTCAAATGCTAATACCCTCATGGATATACTCCGAAATCATATTTAAACAGCTGTCTGCCACCCTGTGGCCAAGTCAAGTTGACACATAAAATTAACCATCACATTTCCACATTGCTTTATGCGCCATGACATCTTTGCCTTGTCTTCAAAAATTTCTCCTTTATGAACCATTTCTGGCACTGTGCCCTTACCTCAAAGAAGAGAGTCAATGATGGTGATGACTCTTGGACTCCAAAGCCAGCCAGGTCTTATATTATGCCTTGGCAGTGCATTTTAATTTTAAAAGCAATTTTGAAGAAATTTTTATTGCCTTATTTGAAGAAAAAAATTAATGCAGTGTTTTCGGGAAGGTTCAAGACAATAATAGTCATCAGTATCTTAAGAAAAATTTCTTTTTCCAATATTGATATGTTTTCATTTACCCCTACCATGGTAATAATTTGATTTAAAGAGGATTGGTATTCCTGATATGTTAATCCTTATGAATTATAGCTTAATTCTAGCCATCTTATTTGTAAATTCAGATTCATGGATTATTTTTAAGAAAATAACACTTATCCTTCTTAATTTTTGATTCCCTCTCTTATGAAGTCTTTTTTTAAAATGAAATCTTTATCTCTTTATTAAATTTTTTATGTTTTAAGATGTTCTATCCATCTTAAACATCTATCCATAGGTGTTGTTATGTTACTTTGACCTTTACAAGTACAATTTATTAATGTATTCATCCTGCCAAATATGGGGTAGTATTGCTAGATGCTTTTTATCATCCTATTGTTTCTAAAACAGGATCTTATTTTCAAATAAGCTAACTAAAATTTTTCTTTCAGTTTTACTAAGATATACTTGACATTCAGCATTATATAAATTTAAGGTGTACAGCTTAATAACTTACATGCATCATGATTATCAAAATAAGTTTAGTAAGTTTAGTAACATCAATCATGTCATGCAGATATAGCACTGAATAAACAGGAAAAAAAGACCTTTTTTCTTGTGTTGAGAACTCTTAGGGTTTACTTCTTAACAGCTTTCATATATCATATGCAGGCAGTATTAATTATATTTATCATGTTGCACATTACACCCAGGGAATTCTCAGGTGGCACTAGCGGTAAAGAACCTGCTTACCATTTCAGGAAAACTGAGAGACACCAGTTTGATCCCTGGGTTGGGAAGATCCCCTGGAGGTGGTTATGGCAATGCCTCCGTTATTCTTGCCTGGAGAATCCCATGGACAGAAAAGCCTGGTGGACCACAATCCCTAGGGTCACAAAGAGTTGGACACGACTGAAGTGAGTTAGCATGTACATGCATGCACCTTACATCCCTAGCACTTTTCTTTATTATAACTGGAAGTTTGTGCCTTTTGATGTCTTTGTCCAATTCTCCTTCCCCTCACCGCCTGCCTCTGGCTACCGCAAAGTCTAATCTCTTTTTCTATGAGTTTATTTGTTTCAGTTCAGTTCAGTTCAGCTGCTCAGTCATGTCTGACTCTTTGCAATCCCATGAACCGCAGCACACCAGGCCTCCCTGTCCATCACCAACTCCCGGAGTCTACCCAAACCCATGTCCATCAAGTTGGTGATGCCATCCAACCATTTCATCCTCTGTTGTCCCCTTCTCCTCCTGCCCTCAATCTTTCCCAGCATCAGGGTCTTTTCCAGTGAGTCAGCTCTTTGCATCAGGTGGCGAAAGTATTGGAGTTCAGCCTCAATATCAGTCGTAACAATGAACACCCAGGACTGATCTTTAGGATGGACTGGTTGGATCTCCTTGCAGTCCAAGGGACTCTCAAGAGTCTTCTCCAACACCACAGTTCAAAAGCATCAATTCTGCTGTGCTCAGCTTTCTTTATAGTCCAACTCTCACATCCATACATGACCACTGGAAAAACCATAGCCTTGACTAGATGGACTTTTGTTGGCAAAGTAATATCTCTGCTTTTTAATACGTTATATAAGTTGGTCATAACTTTCCTTCCAAGGAGTAAGCATCTTTTAATTTCATGGCTACCGTCACCATCTGCAGTGATCTTGGAGCCCAGAAAAGTAAAATCAGCCATTGTTTCCCCATCTATTTCCCATGAAGTGATGGGACCAGATGCCCAGATGATCTTAGTTTTCTGAATGTTTGGACTTACTTATTTTGCATTTGGAAGTTTGTACTTCTTAATCCTTCTCACCTATTTCTTTCCTTCTAAATAAGATAATTAATTATACATAGCAAAATTTTCTAAGAAATTTCAAACACTTATATTTGTCAGTTATATTTCTTATTTTATAATTGCCTTGATCTCATTATCATTCTTAAATGACTTTGATATTTAATTGTGACAGCAATATACCTGGAACCCTTTAGTTTGCAGACATTGTGGATGAAAAAAAAAAAAAAACCAGCAAGAATGGGAAGCCCTGCCGATAAATAGCAGTAAAAATCCATAGAGACATTGCTGTGTCTTGTGTTTCTTCATCAAATCCCATAAAACAGATAAAAGAGATTTTGTAACCCCATAAAACAATTCCATTAATCAAATCCATTTTAATTTGGTAACATCCTCTAGGTCTTTATCTTAATTTTATTTCTGAAGTAAAATGAAGAAAACTTTATGGTTATTGTTCTAATAGGCCTGTTTGATCTTGGCTTGCAGAGGCAAATTTATTTCTTTTAGAATTTTGCATCTTTTATCCATTTTATGGGATTTGATGAAGAAACTCAAGACACAACATGTCTCTATGGATTTTTTTTACTGCTGCTTGTTTGCAGGGCTCCCCATTCTTGCTGTTTTTTTTCATCCACAATGTCTGAAGACTAAGAGGTTCCAGGTATATTGCTGTCACAATTAAATATGAAAGTCATTTAAGAATGATACTGAGATCAAGGCAATTTTGTTGTTGTTCAATGTTGGAATACAGAAAGAAGCTGGATTCACCAGTAAAACAGCAATAGAGAAGTGCTCAATAATAGTGACAGAAGAACAGTTGGTGATGCGAAGTACCTTGTCTGGAGCCTCATAAAAAGCAAGGATTTATTTCCTCTTTATCAGATCTTAACTTCATTTCCAATAGACTATATCATTAGGTGTAAAACAAAACATGGGTTCTTATTCACACATCCTACAATGTATAGCCTTCCCAGAAATAATTTTTGCTCTCAAGTGACTGCATTGGAAAGTTAGCAGCTGACCAAAAGACAGATACCTCACAGATGAGCCGTTGTCTGCTAAATGGCATGGAAAATGTTATTCAACTCAGGACAAGTAAAACCAGCTTGATATTCTATCTTTGGAACCTGAAATGGGTGAGTAACACGTATCTTATAAATGACCCTCACCTTTAAAAAATACCTTTTAACCTGTGGCTACTAGAAAATTTATAATTATACTTATCAAGAGAGAATAGACAATCCAAAAAACAGATTATATTATTTATCAGTATATAGCATTGGAGAAGGAAATGGCAACCCACTCCAGTGTTCTTGCCCGGAGAATCCCAGGGACGGGGGAGCCTGGTGGGCTGCCATCTCTGGGGTCGCACAGAGTCGGACACGACTGAAGTGACCTAGCAGCAGCAGTACCTATTATTTCAGTAGAGAAAATAAGGATTATTTGACAACCAATAATATTTACTGACTATTTTCCATAGTAGATTATTCAATGAATATTGCCAGTATAGTCTCATGCTCGTGATATTGCAAATAATGTAATTGTTATAAGAGAAACTACTTCAAGACGCTGTTCAAAGGAACCACGGGAAAGGCTCATGTAGAGCAGACTCCTGATTGATCCCATCCTGATACTAACAGCCCTCCAGTTGTTGCAGCACTCTAGAAAAGTGGTTGTAGGAAAAAGGTTTGAGTGTTCAAAGCTATTTAAAAAAATACTCTCATCAAAACTGATATGAATTTGCAAGTCATATACCTGAAAAAAGATTGTATCTAGATTATACAAAGAATGCTCCAAATTTAACAGTAAAAAGCTAAATGATTCATTTAAAAAATGGGCAGATGGCATGACCAGACATTTCACCAAAGAGGATATACAGATAGCAAGTAAGCTCATAAAAAGATGCACCTCATAGTTAGCAATTAGAGGAATACAATTTAAAATCATATTGAGAAAAATCTGAGTTTTCTTTTTGCCTCACATCCCTAACTGTGTGCTGGGAACTCCAATGGGTGCAGATAAAAACAAAACAAAAGAAAAAAACCCTAAGGAAAGCTTTAAGGTATAGTGCTGACGAAGGTCTGTCTAGTCAAAGCTATAGTTCTTCCAGTAGTCATGTATGGATGTGAGAATTGGACTATGAGGAAAGCTGAGCACCAAAGAATTGATGTTTTTGACCTGTGGTGTTGGAGAAGACTCTTGAGAGTCCCTTGGATTGCAAGAAGATCAAACCAGTCAATCCTAAAGGAAATCAATACAGAGTATTCACTGGAAGGACTGATGCTGAAGCTGAAATTCCAATACTCTGGCTACCTGATGCAAAGAACTAACTCACTGGAAAAGGCCCTGATTCCGGGAATGCTTGAAGGTGGGAGGAGAAGGGGACAACAGAAGATGAGATGGTTGGGTGGCATCACTGACTCGATGGACAGTTGGTGATGGACAAGAAATCCTGGCATGCTTCAGTCCATGGGGTCAGAAAGAGTCAGACACCACTGAGCAACTGAACTGACTGACTGAAGGAAAGCCTATCCTCTCAAACCAAAGGAGAAGAAGGGGAAAAGCCTAGAAAGAAATAAGACTTTCAGACAATAGCCTCCATTCCTACGCAGCCAAATACCATGGACAAAGCTGAGGCTGAATTCCCACCCTTTTAGCAAAGGCAGAGTGGTGAGCCTAAATGTCCACCCTGGTGAATCTGTACCACCTTGCTCTCTTTATCCTTGGGGTGGAATCATTGGAAGCCAGAACTTTTATCCCTTCCCAAAGTTAACAAGGCCACCTCACCCTCATGGTGTCACTGGAGGCCATGTCAGTGGGAGATATTCTTTCCTGCCAGGTCAGGGTGGTGTCACTAGAAGATAGTGATGAGCCTGCAGTCCCACACCCACCCACCAGCAACAAGGATTCCTTCTGTGGAGAGTCAAACGTGGCAATGTGGGAAACACAATCCCTGTTGGTGGATCATGAAATCTTCCCACTGGCATAATGTCAGAGGAGGTCTCCTAAAAGAAATGTTTTAAATAATCTACAGAGTCTCATAATAATATGAAATATTCACATACAACAGAAAGTAATCTTTAATACCTAGATATAGAAAAGTCCTATCTTGAACAAAAAAGAAAATCAACAGATGAAAACACACAAAATGATGAAGCAACTTATATGACAGGGATGTTAAATAAGCCAATTTAAAAATGTTTAGACAAGCTTGACATAATTGAAAAAAATAGAAAGTATCAACAAGTAGGGTTTACAAAAAATAATAATAATTTAAATACAAGATATAAAAAAAGAGCCAAATAGAACTTTTTAATTGTAAGGTACAATAACCAAATATATAAAAGTTGATGGGCTTACAGCATAAAGGAGATGACAGAGGAAAGGACTTGAATATACAACAACGTAGATTTCTCAACATGTAAAAAAAGAGAGAAGATGAGCTGAAAATATGAACCAAATCTCAGACATGTGTGGGAGCTGTAACAACTGATCTTACATTTGTGCTATCAGAGTCTCAGAAGGAGAGAAAAGAGAGAGTGGGATTTTAAAGTATTCAAATAAATAAAGATGAAACTATTTCAAGTTGAACCAAGGACATAAATGCACAAGTTCAAGAAGCTGAAAAAAGCTGAATAGGACAAGCTCAATGAAATTAATGCCAGGACACATCATAAACAAACTTTTAAAAACTAAAGAAAGAAAAAGAATTATCAAAAGCCTCAGGAGAAACACAATAAACTTCCTTACAAATGAAAAACAATTTGAATAATAGTGAATTTCACACTGGAAACCATGGGGCCAGAAGGAAGGGAGATAATTTTTTTCAACTGTTAAAAGAAAGAAATGTGAACACAGAATTTTATATCCAGTAAAAATAACCTTCAGGAATGAAGGAGAAATCAAAACATTCTCAGATGCATAAACTCTAAGAGAATTTGTTGCCATCAGACCTAATCTAAAAGGATGGCTAAATGATATGTTCTAAACAAAAAGGAAATGATAAAACAAGGAGTCTTAAAACAAAAGAAAAAAGAAAACTGAAAACAATAAAAAAGCAATAGACTTTTCTTTTTATCTTGAATTTTTGAACTTATATTTTATGATTGAAGCAAGAATTATAACATTGTATGTATGGATGTGAGAGTTGGACTGTGAAGAAAGCTGAGCACTGAAGAATTGATGCTTTTGAACTGTGGTATTGGAGAAGACTCTTGAGAGTCCCTTGGACTGCAAGGAGATCCAATCAGTCCATTCTGAAGGAGATCAGTTCTGGGATTTCTTTGGAAGGAATGATGCTAAAGCTGAAACTCTAGTACATTGGCCACCTCATGCGAAGAGTTGATTCATTGAAAAAGACTCTGATGCTGGGAGGGATTGGGGGCAGGAGGAGAAGGGGATGACAGAGGATGAGATGGCTGGATGGCATCACCAACTTGATGGACGTGAGTTTGGGTGAACTCCAGGAGTTGGTGATGGACAGGGAGGCCTGGCATGCTGCAATTCATGGGGTTGCAAAGAGTCGGACACGACTGAGCAACTGAACTGAACTGATGTATACAATGTGCATAAGAAAATATTTGAGACAAATATATTATAAATGGAGGAAGATAAAGGGACAGAAAGGGAGGTAAGTTTTCTATACTTTACCAAACTGGTAAAATGGCTGTGACAAGTTATTTATACATAATTTATTTCTACAGAAATCACTATGAAAACTATTCAAAAAAACACATTAAAAATACTATAGATAAATAAAAATGACAGACTGAAGAATATTCAATATAACCCTCAGGAAGGCAGCAAAAATAAAACAGAGAAATGAAAAACAGAGAGAAAAATGGAAAACAAAAAGCAAAATGCCAAAATTGTTTTAAAATATCAATAATCTCAAAATTCTCCAAGCCAGGTTTCAACAGTATGTGAACCATTAACTTCCATATATTCAAGCTGGATTTAGAAAAGGCAGAGGAACCAGAGACCAAATTGCCAACATCTGTTGGATCATTAAAAAAGCAAGAGAGTTTCAGAAAAACATCTACTTCTGCTTTATAGACTATGCTAAAGGCTTTGACTTTGTGGACCACCACAAACTCTGGAAAATTCTTAAAGAGATGAGAATATCAGACTACCTAACCTGACTCTTGAGAAATCTGTACACAGGTCAGGAAGCAACAGTTAGAACTGAACATGGAACAACAGACTGGTTCCAAATAGAAAGAGGAGTATGTCAAGGCTGTATATTGCCACCCTGCTTATTTAACTCATATGCAGACTACATCATGAGAAATGCTGGCTGGATGAAGCACAAGCTGGAATCAAGATTGTTGGGGGAAATACCAATAGCCTCAGATATGCAGATGACACCATCCTTATGGCAGAAAGTGAAAGCCATCAGACCTAATCTAAAAGGATGGCTAAATGATATGTTCTAAACAAAAAGGAAATGATAAAACAAGGAGTCTTAAAACAAAAGAAAAAAGAAAACTGAAAACAATAAAAAAGCAATAGACTTTTCTTTTTATCTTGAATTTTTGAACTTATATTTTATGATTGAAGCAAGAATTATAACATTGTATGTATGGATGTGAGAGTTGGACTGTGAAGAAAGCTGAGCACTGAAGAATTGATGCTTTTGAACTGTGGTATTGGAGAAGACTCTTGAGAGTCCCTTGGACTGCAAGGAGATCCAATCAGTCCATTCTGAAGGAGATCAGTTCTGGGATTTCTTTGGAAGGAATGATGCTAAAGCTGAAACTCTAGTACATTGGCCACCTCATGCGAAGAGTTGATTCATTGAAAAAGACTCTGATGCTGGGAGGGATTGGGGGCAGGAGGAGAAGGGGATGACAGAGGATGAGATGGCTGGATGGCATCACCAACTTGATGGACGTGAGTTTGGGTGAACTCCAGGAGTTGGTGATGGACAGGGAGGCCTGGCATGCTGCAATTCATGGGGTTGCAAAGAGTCGGACACGACTGAGCAACTGAACTGAACTGATGTATACAATGTGCATAAGAAAATATTTGAGACAAATATATTATAAATGGAGGAAGATAAAGGGACAGAAAGGGAGGTAAGTTTTCTATACTTTACCAGAACTGGTAAAATGGCTGTGACAAGTTATTTATACATAATTTATTTCTACAGAAATCACTATGAAAACTATTCAAAAAAACACATTAAAAATACTATAGATAAATAAAAATGACAGACTGAAGAATATTCAATATAACCCTCAGGAAGGCAGCAAAAATAAAACAGAGAAATGAAAAACAGAGAGAAAAATGGAAAACAAAAAGCAAAATGCCAAAATTGTTTTAAAATATCAATAATCTCAAAATTCTCCAAGCCAGGTTTCAACAGTATGTGAACCATTAACTTCCATATATTCAAGCTGGATTTAGAAAAGGCAGAGGAACCAGAGACCAAATTGCCAACATCTGTTGGATCATTAAAAAAGCAAGAGAGTTTCAGAAAAACATCTACTTCTGCTTTATAGACTATGCTAAAGGCTTTGACTTTGTGGACCACCACAAACTCTGGAAAATTCTTAAAGAGATGAGAATATCAGACTACCTAACCTGACTCTTGAGAAATCTGTACACAGGTCAGGAAGCAACAGTTAGAACTGAACATGGAACAACAGACTGGTTCCAAATAGAAAGAGGAGTATGTCAAGGCTGTATATTGCCACCCTGCTTATTTAACTCATATGCAGACTACATCATGAGAAATGCTGGCTGGATGAAGCACAAGCTGGAATCAAGATTGTTGGGGGAAATACCAATAGCCTCAGATATGCAGATGACACCATCCTTATGGCAGAAAGTGAAGAAGAACTAAAAAGCCTCTTGATGAAACTGAAAGAGGAGAGTGAAAAAGTTGGCTTAAAACTCAACATTCAGAAAACTAAGATCATGGCATCACTTCATGGGAAATAGATGGGGAAACAGTGGAAACAGTGACAAGCTTTATTTTTGAGGGCTCCAAAAAATAAACTCACTCACTGCAGATGGTAACTCAGGCATGAAATTAAAAGACACTTGCTCTTTGGAAGAAAAACTATGGCCAACCTAGACAGCATATTTAAAAGCAGAGACATAACTTTGTCAACAAATGTCCGTCAAATTAAGGTTATGGTTTTTCCAGTAGTCGTGTATGGATGTAAGAGTTGGACTATAAAGAAAGATGAGTGCCGAAGAATTGATGCTTTTGAACTGTAGTGTTGGAGAAAACTCTTGAGAGTCACTTGGACTGCAAGGAAATCCAACCAGTCCATCCCAAAGGAAATCTGTCTTGAATATTCTATTGGAAGGACAGATGTTCAAGCTGAAACTCCAATACTTTGGCCACCTAATGCAAAGAACTGACTCATTGGAAAAGGCCCTGATGCTGGGAAAGATTGAAGGCAGGAGGAGAAGGGGACAACAGAGGATGAGATGGTTGGATGGCATCACTGACTCAACGGACATGAGTTTGGGTGAACTCCGGGAGTTGGTGATGGACAGGGAGGCCTGGCGTGCTGCGATTCATGGGGTGGCAAAGAGTCAGACACGACTGAGCGACTGAACTGAACTGAATCACATTAAATGCAAATAATATAAATGTACCAATTATAAGACAGAGATTGGTAGGGTGGCTTAAAAATGTATAACTCAATTATATGCAATCTACAGGAAACTCGGGCTTGCCAAGTGGTAGTAGTGGTAGAGAACCTGCCTGCCAATGCAGGAGACATAAGAGAGGTGAGCTTGATCCCTGGGTTAGGTCGATCCCGTGGAGGAGGGCACAGCAACCCACTTCAATATTCTTGCCTGGAGAATCCCGTGGACAGAGGAGCCTGCCAGGCTATAGTTCATGGGATCACAAAGAGTTGAACATGACTGAAGCAGCTTAGCACACACAGGCACAGGAAACTCATTTCAACTATAATAGTATGAGTGGGTTGAAAGTAAAAGAACTGAAAATGATATGCACAAACATCAATCAAAACAAAGCTTAAATGTCTATGTTAATATCAGATAAATTATACTTTAGAAAATCTGACAAATAGAGAAAATTGTTACATAATAATGACATCAGTCTAGCAAAAACTCTTGGCAATCCTCAATGTGTATGCATCATACAACAGACCTCTAAAATATGTGAAGCACAATAATGATAGAAATAAATGAAAAAATCCAGAATTATTGTTAAAGACTCCACCACCCACTTTTTAAGAATTAATAGGAGCCTGGTGGGCTACAGTCCATCAGGTTGCAAAGAGCTGAACACGACAGCACACAGACATACAAGAGCAACTAGAGAGAAAATCACTAACAGTGGAGAGCTCAGCAGTACCATCAACCAACAGCATGCAACTGACCTTCAAAGACACTACACTAACAGCAGAATTCACAGTATTTCAAGAACCCACAGATTTTGCATGATATATCATACCCTGGGTTATAAAGTATAATTCACCAATTTTAAAAGAAGTGAAAGCATTCCTAATGTGTACTCTGGCCACAATGGAATAAAATTCCAATCAACGACAAATGTATTAACGGGACTATACACAAACCCTTAGAGCCTAAGCAATATATTTCTAAATGATTGATGGGTCAAAGAGGAAGTCCCATAGGAAATAAGAATACATCAGACTGAATAATGAAAAGAACCCAGCATATCAAAATCTGTAGGACACGGCTAAAACAGTGCTGAGAGGGAAATTTCTAACATTAAATGTTTACATTCAAAAATTAGAAAAGTCTCAAATAATAATCTAAGATTTTTATAGTAAGAAATTCAAAAAATAAGTAAAGAAAGAATAAGGAAGGAAATAATAGGAGGGGCTTCCCGTGTGGCACTAGTGGTAAAGAACCCGCCTGCCAGTGCAGGCGGATGTAAGAGGTGCAGGTTCAATCCCTGGGTCCCCTGGAGGAGGGCATGGAAACCCATTCCAGTACTTTTGCCTGGAGAATCCCATGGACAGAGGAGCCTGGCGGGCTACAGTCTATAGAGTCGCAAAGAGTCAGACAGGACTGACGTGACTTAGCATGCACGCACGCAAACAACAGCAGAATTCCAAGAAATTAAAAGCCAAAAAAAAATCAGAAAATTGATGAAACCAAAAGCCAGTTCTTTGAAAAGATTGATACAATTAACAAGCCTCTAACAAGGCTGATAAAAAGGACACGTTACCAATACCGTGACAGTGAAATTAGTATTTCTTCAGACCCTGCACACACCTAATGTATAAAACTGTTATGAGATATAATACCAGCATGGCTAAAATAGAGTACTCTAAAAAGACCAAGTGTGGGTGAAGATGCAGAGAAACTGAATCACTCATATGGTGCTGGAGGAAATGAGAAATGGTACAGTTATATCGAAAAAAAAAATTGACAAGTTTCTTATAAAACTAAACATACATATGCTTTATGATGCAATAACTGCACTCAAGAATTTATCCCAGAGAACTTAGAACTTATGTCCACATAAATACTTTAGTTCTAAACAAATGTTTATAGTAGCTCCATTTCTAATAGCCAAAAATCTTGAAGCAACTTAGATCCCCATACAAACTGTTAAAACAATCCAATTAAAAACTGGGCAGAAGACCTAAATAAACACCTCTCCAAAGAAGACATAGAGATGGCCAACAGACATGTGAAACATGCCCAGCATCACTAATTACAGAAATGAAAATCAAAACTGCAATTACTTAGAGAAATGCAATGCAGTAAGTACTACCTTACTTCAGTCAGAGTGGCCATCACCAAAGTTTATAAATAATAGATTCTGGAGAGGATGTGGAGGAAAGGGAAGCCTACATTGTTGGTGGGAATGTAAATTATTGCAGTCACTATGGAGAACAGTATCAGTTCAGTTCAGATGCTCAATCGTGTCTGACTCTTTGCGACTCCATGAATCACAGCACGCCAGGCCTCCCTGTCCATCACCAACTCCCGTAGTTCACTCAAACTCACGTCCATCGAGTTGGTGATGCCATCCAGCCATCTCATCCTCTGTCATCCCCTTCTCCTCCTGCCCCCAATACCTCCCAGCCTCAGGGTCTTTTCCAATGAGTCAACTCTTCGCATGAGTGGCCAGAGTATTGGAGTTTCAGCTTCAGCATCAGTCCTTCCAATGAACATCCAGGCCTGATCTCCTTTAGGATGGACTGACTTGATCTCCTTGCAGTCCAAGAGACTCTCAAGAGTCTTCTCCAATACCACAGTTCAAAAGCATCAGTTCTTCGGTGCTCAGCTTTCTTCATGGTCCAACTTTCACATCCATACGTGACCAGTGGAAAAACCATAGCCTTGACTAGACAGACCTTTGCTGGCAAAGTAATATCTCTGCTTTTGAATATGCTATCTAGGTTGGTCATAACTTTCCTTCCAAAGAGTAAGCGTCTTTTAATGTCATGGCTGCATCTCTGAGGTTATTGGTATTTCTCCTGACAATCTTGATTCCAGCTTGTGCTTCTTCTGGAGAACAGTATGGAGGGTCTTTAAAAACACTAAAAATAGAGCTATCATACAATCCTGCAATCCTACTCCTGGGCACATATCTGGAGAAAACTCTAATTCAAAATGATGCATTCATCCCAGTGTTCATTGCAGCACTATTTGAAGTAGCCAAGAGGTGGAAACAGATTATTGGTGTAAGATGATGTGCTATAAATGTCTATCTATCTATCTATCTAATATAATATGGATAGATTTACAGGTTGTCCTGTTTAGGGAAGTAAGTCAGAGAAAGCCAAATATCCTAGGATGTCACTTATATGTGGAATCTGAAAAAATAATACAAATGAACTGTTTACAACACAGAAAGAGACTTACAAACAGAAAACAAACTCAATTAGCAAAAGAGAAGGTGGGGGAGAGATAAATTAGGGAGATGGGATTAACATATACACACTACTAGACATAAAATAGATAATCCACAAGAACCTACTGTAGAGTAGAGGAAACTCTGCTCAATATCTTGTAATAAACTATACGAGAATGGAAAAGAATCTGAAAAATAATACACACATATAAGAATAGCACAGCCACGTTGCTGTATACTTGAAACAAACACAACATTGTAAGTTAACAAAAACCTGAAGTGCAGAAATTTGATTCAAATCAGTCAACCCATTCTAAAGTTAGTAGGAAACAGACAGATAAAACACTAAAAGGTCCAATCGATTTCACTGCATTCAATCAATATTTTTGCCCTTTCCAATTCAGCAGGAAGCCTTCCTTTAAACATTATATAAGCCAAGAGTGTCTGAAAAAGTGTTTGATTTTACCACACACTGCTAACTGAAAATTAACCACAAGGAGGTAGAAGTCAGAATATTCAATAGTAAATTTATTTCTCTTTTCCAAATGAGAACAGTCTTTTCATGTGGATCATGTTTAAAAAATACTTTAAAATTTATATATGAAGACCTTAGTGCATTTTAGTTTGTTTTTTGGTATGTCCCATATTCCAATTAATGATTCCTTTATTGGGTTAGAGAGATTTTTGGTAGAGGTTCAAAAACAATAGTATAGGGTGCTGACAAACGATGACAGTTAGTTTCTGATCTTAAAATATGAAGCATTTGATCTTATACTATAAGAAGGGAGTCCCCCTTTTTTAAAATTTCTAAACTGCATAGATAAATCTCAAACCCAGAGGTCAAGAGTAATTCCTCCACAGACAATGTTGGTAAAATATATTTTTTCTTTCAAAAAAAAATTATCTAGCATTCATTAAGTGCCAGGTACTACATTAAGTGCTAGAATGTGCTAAATCACGTGAAATTGTTCATATATGACCTAGGGAATCGATGACCTAAAAGCAACAATTTCTTGCAATCTAGTGGGAATGAAAAGCAGTTCTTTCCATTAAGACTTCATGATTTAATACAAGAAATTTAAGAGTACACAAAATTACAACTGGAGTGGATTCTGGAAAACTTTCTTGTAGAAGTGCTCAAGCTGATTCTAGAAGGATGAATTGCAGGAGCAGGTGGAGAAGTCACATGAGAAAGAAAGTCTTTTCTGGGGCAGAAGTGTTCCAGATAAATCCAGGATCTAGGAGACAATGGGGAAAGTTGAATCTCCAACTGGAGAGAAAGCATCAAACCACAAAGCCTCTGATGCGGTAGATTTTTACTGAGGACAATGGGGAAACATTAAGTGATTACAGTCAGGGGGATGGAAGGGAAGGTTTTTATCTTAGGAAGATCCCTCTAGTGGCAGTGTGCATGTTTGTGGGGAGACACAGGACTGGAGGCTGGGACTCACACAGAAGTCACTGTACCATGTGGGTGAGACGTAGGTGATGAAAGGATATATACAAGCAATGGTGCTAGAAAAGGTGAGAGGAAGCCAAACCCAGGAAATCAGGAGTCCTAGACTGACCTCATGTAGGATGAGTCAGAGGTGGAAACCAAGAAGAGATTTCTGGCCTGGGAAAGATACTGGCCATATCTCAGTATGTAAACTGAGACAGAAAACACAGAAGGTGCGGGGGTTGTGTGGAGGCAAGGAAGAGAGTAATAAATTCACTTCTGCACGTCCAAGCGGACACATGTGGTTGACAGCCTAACATTAGGCTTCTGATGCCACAAAGGAAATTTGAATTGGAAGTGTAGACATCAGAGTCAACAACACAGAGATGATAGTTAATCTCAGGGGGATACCTGAGGTGTCCAGGAAAAGAGTCCAGCCAAAGTCAAAGGAAAGGTGCTAGCAAAATGAACACCAAAGGAGTGGACAGAGAGGGAAGGCCCAGAGAGGAGCCAAGAGACAGAATTTAATAACAAGAAGAGTAGTTAATAATATCAGAATGCATGGCAGATTGTGATTAATGACAGGACCGCCTTTGCTACTCAGAAGCCATTTCTCACCTGGGTGGACAGTAATGCCTATGAAGGATTGGGGATAGAAGCTAGATTACCGAGGGTTTAGGAGTAAATGAATAACAAATGAAGAAGCAGATGTGTGTGTAGGCTACTTAAATAAGACCAAATGCTTCTTTATATTTTGATCACAAAATAATCAGTCAGTTCAGTTCAGTCACTCAGTCATGTCTGACTCTTTGCGACCCCATTAACTGCAGCACGCCAGGCTTCCCTGTCCATCACCAACTCCTGTAGCTTGCTCAGACTCCTGTCCACTGAGTTGTGATGCCACCCAACCATCTCATTCTTTATAATATATGCTCACTATTCACGGAAAGAGGGGGAATATTCAGATGTTAAAAGAATCGCTTCTAGCTTCAGAGAGTAACACCAATATTTAAATTTTAGTGCAAAGTCTTCCAGAATTTTCTTCTGCATGGAAAAAAATGATATATATATATATGGGGTATATATATACATATAATATATACATATGATATATACATAAATCTTGTGTGTATATATATACACACATATATATGGTATATACATAAGGCATATGTTTTTGGCAAGTTATATCTAATAATCTTCTTGTATAATAATCTAATAATAATCTATAATGTGGGCTTCCCTGGTGGCTTAGATGGTAAAGAATCTGCCTGCAATGCAGGAGACCCGCGTTTGATCCCTAGGTTGGGAAGATTCCCTGTAGAAGGTCCTGGCTACCCACTCCAGCCATGGAATTAAAAGACCCTTACTCCTTAGAAGAAAAGCTCTGACAGACCTAGACAGTGTATTAAAAAGCAGAGACATCATTTTGCCAACAAAGGTCTGTATAGTCAAAGCTATGGTTTTTCGAGTAGTCATGTACGAATGTGAGAGTTGCACTATAAAGAAGGCTGAGTGCTGAAGAACTGTTGCTTTCGAACTGTGGTGTTAGAAAAGACTCTTGAGAGTCCCTTGGACAGCAAGGATATCAAACCAGTCAATCCTAAAGGAAATCAACACAGAGTATTCATTGGCAGGACTGATGCTGAAGCTGAACCTCTAATCCTTTGCCTACCTAATGAGAAGAGCCAACTCACTGGAAAAGTTAGGGTTTTCTTTCAATCAGTTAGGGTTTCAAAGTTAGGTTTGTTTCTTCCTAACACTGGGAAAGATTGAGGGCAGAGGGGAAGGGGGTGACAAAGGATGAGATGGTTGGATGGCATCACCCACTCAATGAACATGAGTCTGAACAAACTCTGGGAAATGCTGAAGGACAGGGAAGCCTCATGTGCTGCAGTCCATGGGGTCACAAAGAGCAGACACAACTGAGTGACTGAAAAACAACAATAATTTTTAATAGTCTAATATAATAATCTCATTTGCATATAAATGATGTATATATTAATCTTGTGTATATACACACACACATATAGTGTATGTGGGTGTATGTGGGCTCAGTCTTTGGAAGAAAAGCTCTGACCAAACTAGACAGTGTATTAAAAAGCAGAGACATTATTTTGCCAACAAAGTTCTGTATAGTCAAAGGTGTGGTTTTTCCAGTAGTCATGTATGGATGTGAGAGTTGCACCATAAGGAAGACTGAGCTGTTGCAGTCATTTCCAACTCTTTGCAACTGTATGAACTGTTCCCCACTTGGCTCCTCTGTCCATGGAATTCTCCAGGCAAGAATACTGAAGTGGGTTGTCATTTCCTCCTTGAGGGGATTTTCCCATCCAGGGATCGGACCCCCGCCTCCTGTGTCTTCTGCATTGGCAGGTGGATTCTTTACCACTGCGCCACCTGGGAAGCCCCTAGGTGTATACATATTGTATAAGCTTTTAGGAAGTTACATCTAATAATCTACTTTTATTCCTTAAGATATCAAGAACATGCCAGGAAACAGTTTGCCTTACATTTATTAATGTGATCTGACCGGGTTCTCTGGATGGGCCGGGGTGATTTAACTCTTCCACAGTGCTGGACATTTCAGAGCTACCTTTTCACGGACCTACATGCTCACCCTCGATCCTCTGCTTTTGTCTCTACTTGTCCTTTGACTCTGAGCACAGCTGGTATCTGGAGACTTCCCTTCACCTGCCAGTTAGGGAAAGTGATTTTTTGTTGTTGTTGCTCACATGTCTGACCTAAAAAAAATTCTATTTAGTACAATTTGTATCTATAGAGCTCTAGGCTGAAAAGATGTTCATCTCCCAGAACTGCTGGGAGTTGCATTCCGGCCCAGGATACTGCTTTGTTACCTTCCAGTAGTCACTGTTGCTGATAAAAGCAGAGAACAAAACAAAACACAAAAAGCTCATGCTTAGGATTCTCTCTCCTTCAACATGCCCTGACTTTTCTGGGAGGTTTTTAAAACCTTGAATTTGTTTGCTCCTAAATGTTCCGTTCCGGTCCGTTCAGTCGCTCAGTCGTGTCCGACTCTTTGCGACCCCATGAATGGCAGCACGCCAGGCCTCCCTGTCCATCACCAACTCCCGGAGTTCACCCAGACTCATGTCCATCGAGTCTGTGATGCCATCCAGTCATCTCATCCTTGGTCGTCCCCTTCTCCTCCTGCCCCCAATCCTTCCCAGCATCAGGGTCTTTTCCAATGAGTCAACTCTTCCCATGAGGTGGCCAAAGTACTGGAGCTTCCCAATGAGTCAACTCTTCCCATGAGGTGGCCAAAGTACTGGAGCTTCAGTTTGAGCATCATTCCTTCCAAAGAAATCCCAGGGTTGATCTCCTTCAGAATGGACT
>SJXQ01012767.1:43385-60194 GCA_006408695.1 Aepyceros melampus
CACACACACACACACACACACACACACACGCACTTCCTATTCTCTTTCCTGCTTTATTTTTCTGCACAGCACACATCACCATCTAAGATATTAATTAATACATCTATTAGCCTATAGTCTGTCTATCTCAAACATAAGTGCCAAGAGATTGACGATTTTTATATTTCTTTTTTCTTTCTAAGGATACATCCCTAGAGCCTAGAACAGAAGGTAGGCACTAAATAAACAATCCTAGTATGACGCATAATGTGATTCAATTCACCTGCTAGCCCTCTGTCTCTTGCAATACTGTGAACATTTTGAGATCGGTGACTCTGTCTATCTAACCCTTATTTGTATTCCTAACACTACACTACTGTGCGTGACACACAACAGGAACTGAGTAATTGCACCCTGAATGAATGGTAGGGGAACAGAGAAGAAAAATCGCTAATGTTCATAAGCTTAGGTGTTTATTCAGCATGCATCTGTGCAAAAATCAGAAAGCACAGCCCCTGCTCTCCTGGAGCACGGGCAAGACACGAATAAAGATGGACCCAGATGCAACGTGATCAGGGCCATGACAAAAAAGGAAGAGAACTAAGATGACAACGGAGACGACTGGTGTTGGGATAGCAATCAAAAGAGGGTCATGTAACCTGGGCTTTGATGGTCAAATAGGAGCGTGCCACACAGACTGTGGAGGAGAAACAACCTGAGCTCAGCTGTTCACTGCCCAAGGCATGTCTACAGAGACACAAGCTCCCCAGTGTTGCGCCTTCTTTGCTCTAAGAGGTCTCTCAGCAGTCTTGGTGCTTAATAAATATGAACAAGCAGAAATGCTCCATTCCCACGGTCCTCCTCCTCTCTCTCCTCACTCAAAGCAAACCTACATTTGATGACAGAATTTCCTGATGGCGCCACTCGCCACCATGTAGGATGATAAGAGCAAAGGCCACATCCAAATGTCAGTCCCAGTTCCCAGCCCCATCAGCATCTGATGTCTAAACAGAACCAGACCACTCGGGTGGCAGCCACTTAGAACCCAAAGAGACTGCCGTTCCACCAGCTCTGCCAAATGCAAAAAAGCAGAAATCGATTTAGAAAGAGCTAGAGCTTTCCAACATCAGAGCCAAATATGAGAACGATGTGACCCATATGTAAATATGCACATTCTGTGTCAGGACATCTGAACCCGCTGTCCCGAAGGGGAGCTGGGCGGCTACAGCATCCCCACTGGGACAGAGCAAGGCCATTCTGGCCAGGAGACTGGACCCCATGACCTCACAGGCCTGTCCATCTTCTGATGCCTATGGCTCACCACAGTTGGAGCAGGCTTTTTCCCTCCCTGTCTTTTAAGAGAAATGAGAATAGCCTGTCTCATCCATTGTTACTTGCTGCTTGCTTGGTGGCTTGGACTAAACGAGAAATTCTACACACACACACACTGTACACTCACACATCACACACACCCATCACACACCCACCTTTCCACACATGGCACCGCTCCCAGGCATCCACGTGTGTCTCCCCACGCATCTCACACCACAGCCACCATTCTGAGTTCTCCTGGTGGGGTCCAGGCTCTTCCTGAAGCCATCACTTTTCCATCCTAGAACAGGGACAACGTACCCTCCCAAGCGCCTCCATCAGATGTGCTGCCTCCTCAAACAGGATCAGAACATTCTCCCGTCTCTGTCCAATGCAAATACACAATCCAGGGACAAAACCCAGGGGCGGTCAANCTGGTGGGGTCCAGGCTCTTCCTGAAGCCATCACTTTTCCATCCTAGAACAGGGACAACGTACCCTCCCAAGCGCCTCCATCAGATGTACTGCCTCCTCAAACAGGATCAGAACATTCTCCCATCTCTGTCCAATGCAAATACACAACCCAGGGACAAAACCCAGGGGCGGTCAAGAGCCAAGAGGTGCTGAGCAGTCTTTTCCTCCCCCGCCCCACATTTACACCATCGCAATCTTCTCCCAAATCTGTCGCTTCTTTCCATTCCCCTCATTTTCTTTCTCTATTCCCCTCAAGTCTGGTTTTTTCTCCCCAAGTTCCTTTAAGAGTGCACTGGTTGTGACATGAACAGGGATGACTTAACGCCCATTATTATGCAAGCACCTGAAGGGCCCTGACGTGCCTCCAAGGTCATTTGGAGTTTTCCACAATGCTCGGGGCCCTACACTCATTCTAGATGAGGCCTGCTCCCCTCATATAAGGGAAGGTCACATGCCACTGGCCATACAACTTCACCTCTTCTTCTTAAGGGCAGGTTTACTGTTATCACTAGGAAAAGCCATCATGGTTTGTATGATGAGAATTCAGCCTTGGTCTCTGGTTCCCAAAAGTCTTTACCAATTTCCATTTCTCTGGCTCTTAGACCTTCACGGCATGTACTCTCTCTGCAGCACCAGCTGATGCCTCCACTCGGAACACTGTCTCCTAAGCTTCCCGTGGCTGGGGCTGCTTCTCGTCATGAAGGCCGATGCCCAGGTCTCCTCCTGCCCCTTTAGCCATTCCAACCCTTCCTCATACTTGTCACTCTGTCTCATACCCCCATTTATATCTTCTTGCCCCGGTTATTGTCCGGGCTCTCGCGGCCGCGGCGGCAACGGCGGTCGGTGCTGCGCTAGCGGCGGCAGCGGCTCGGCGGGACCGAGGGCACGAGCGGCCGAGACCATGGCTGGAGGCAAAGCTGGAAAGGACAGTGGGAAGGCCAAGGCCAAGGCAGTGTCTCGCTCACAGAGAGCTGGGCCACAGTTTCCTGTGGGCCGCATCCATAGACATTTGAAGACTCGCACCACAAGCCACGGAAGGGTCGGTGCCAGTGCTGCAGTGTATAGCGCTGCAATTCTGGAGCACCTCACCGCTGAGGTGCTGGAGCTGGCAGGTAATGCATCCAAGGATCTCAGAGTTGAGCGGATCACTCCACGCCACTTGCAGCTTGCAATCCGTGGTGATGAAGAGTTGGATTCTCGTATCAAAGCTACCATAGCTGGGGTGGAGTGATCCCTCACATCCACAAGTCTCTGATTGGAAAGAAGGGACAGCAGAAAACTGCTTAGAGAGTTGTTATAACTAACGCTCTTCCTCCCTGTCATTGTACTGTAACGGGACAGAGGAATAATGGGGTTATGTGGAATTTTTAAAACAGTTAAATGGAAAACCATAGACAATTACTGTAGACATGATAAAAGAAACATTTGTACGTTCTTAGAATCGAAGTTTGATGAAAGTACCTTTTCATGTGGCAACAGTTGTGTTGATTGGCTAGGTTTCTCCCTTGTGTTTTATACAAAAATGGAATTGATAAACCATTTAAAAAAAAAAAAAAAGCAGAGACATTACTTTGCCGACTAAGGTCTGTCTAGTCAAGGTTATGTTTTTTGCTGTGGTCATGTATGGATGTGAGAGTTGGACTGTGAAGAAGGCTGAGCGCCGAAGAATTGATGCTTTTGAACTGTGGTGTTGGAGAAGACTCTTGAGAGTCCCTTGGACTGCAAGGAGATCCAACCAGTCCATTCTGAAGGAGATCGGCCCTGGGTGTTCTTTGGAAGGAATGATGCTGAAGCTGAAGCTCCAGTACTTTGGCCACCTCATGCAAAGAGTTGACTCATTGGAAAAGACTCAGATGCTGGGAGGGATTGGGGGCAGGAGGAAAAGGGGACGACCGAGGATGATATGGCTGGATGGCATCACTGACTCCATGGGTGTTGGTCTGGGTGAACTCCGGGAGATGGTGATGGACAGGGAGGCCTGGCTTGCTGGGATTCATGGGGTCGCAAAGAATCGGACATGACTGAGCGACTGAATTGAACTGCACTGATAAGGACATCAGCCATGTTGGATCAAGGCCCACCCTAAGGACATCATTGTAACTTAATCACTCTTTAAGGCCCCATCTCCAAGTACAGCCAGCTTCTGAGGTCCTGGGGGTCAGAATCTCAACATGTGTATTTTAGGGAGGAGATACAGTTCAGCCCATAACATACATTTGTAGTATAAAATAATCTTCTATTTTATTTGTTTGAAATGCCCTTATTGTCTCCACTTTCTCAAAAGGTATTTTTACTGGCTTTGCAGTTCTAGGTCAATGGTTATTTTCTTCCCCTCGATGCTTTGAAGATATTATTTCCCATGGGACTTGCACTCTGGTCCTGAGGTATCAGCTCTTCATTCATGTTGTTTCTGTGAAGATTTCAAGAGATAGTACATGCAAAGTGCTTGGAACAGTGCCTGGGCTCTGGTAACTAGTATATAAATAGTAGCTATTGGGAATTCCCTGGCAGTCCAGTGGTTGGGACTCTGCAGTTTCATTGCTGAGGGCCAAGGTTCAATCCTTAGTCCGCTAACTAAGATCCTACAAGTCACGTGGTACAATCCAAAAAAAAAAAAGTAGTTATTGTAACTTTCTCTCTGGAAGCCTTCAAGATCTCTTTGTCTCTGAGGTCCTTGAACTGCATTCATGGTAGTGTATCTTGGTCTGGATTTCTTTTTATCAAGCTAAGCATTTCATGGCACGTGTCAATTTAGAATTTTCGGCCATTCTCACTTTAAATCCTGCCTCTCCCTCGCTCTCTCTGTCCCCTTCCGGGACTCTAGTAGGTGTGTGTTCGACTTTCTTCCTCTGCCTTTCCTGTTTCTCTCTTATCCTGTCTTGTTCTGTCTTGTCCTGTCTTATCCTGTCTTGTCCTGTCTTATCCTGTCTTGTCCTGTCTTATCCTGTATATCTTTGTCTTATCCTGTCTTGTCCTGTCTTATCCTGTATATCTTTGTCTTATCTTTGTCTGTGTTGGATTCAGGGTAATTTTTTCAGATCTATATTCCAGTTTATTCTCTTCATCTATTTCTTAATCTGCAACATCTCTATTAAATGCCTATTTGGGCCATTATATTCTTTATTTTCAGGTGTTTTCTCTGGTTCTTTCTCACACCTGCCCAAATATTCTCTCTTTGTTGCTGCTGTCGTCCAGTTGCCCAGTCGTGTCCGGTTCTTTGCGACTCCATGGACTGCAGCGCCCCAGGCCCACCTATCCTTCACGTCTCCCAGAGCTTTGTAAGATTGATGTCCATTGACTTGGTGATGCTGTCTAACCATTTCATCTCATCAAATCCCCAACTGAGGTGCTAAGTTGCTTCTGTTGTGTTTGACTCTTTGGGACCCTATGGACCATAGCCTGCCAGGTTCCTCTGTCCATGGGATTCTTCAGGTGAGAATACTGGAGTGGGTTGCCATTTTCTTCTCCAAGGGATCTTCCCAACCCAAGGATCCAACCCACAGCCTCTTATGTCTCCTGCATTGGAGGGCAGGTTCTTTAATGCTAGCGCCACGTGGGAAGTCCACCCCAACTGGGTAACACAAGCTAATGACAACCAATCAGGAACAGCTAACTAGACTTTAAGCTGTAGCCAACCAAACAATTTCTTTGCTTCCTGCTTTGTATTTTTCCCCTGGCTCCCTTCAGCAGAGTGCTCCCCACCGGGTTGACATGGCCCTATTAGAATCGACTTTTGCTCAAATCCTCTCAATTTTTTTTTTTAAAAATATGCCTTCGTTTATCTTTTAACAGATCATGGCTCCAATCACCTGGAGATCAAGAGATACCTGAGCTCCTTCCTGGAGGTTTGAGTCACAATAGCTCTGGGACAGGTAAGAATTAGTAATACGATCAGCTAACACTTAGCAAGAACTTGCTTGGGTCCAGGCACGGTGCTAAGTGCTTTACAAGTTCAAGTTCTCAGCTTACATCTTCACAATCACCCGAGATAGTTGCTATTTAAGGACCCTATTTTATAGAGGAAGAAATTAAAGCTAAAAATGGAGGTGGGGGGGTGGGGAAGCTGCCTAAAAGGTTATGTAACTAGTAATGGGTCGACAGGAGATTCCATCTCAGACCCAGCAATTCCAGACCCCATCACTGTGCTACATGGCTTTTTTGGGGGGAAGGGGGGCGGGCTCCTGGTGATTTTGATGATCAGCTAAAAAAAGCCGCCCCGAGGCCCACGACACTCTTTAAAAGATGCCATCTGTTTGCAAAGTTTGACCCATCCCCCCCCCCCCCCNGGGCTCCAAAATCACTGCAGATGGTGACTGCAGCCATGAAATTAAAAGGCGCTTACTCCTTGGAAGAAAAGTTATGACCAACCTAGATAGTATATTCAAAAGCAGAGACATTACTTTGCCGACTAAGGTCCATCTAGTCAAGGCTATGGTTTTTCCTGTGGTCATGTATGGATGTGAGAGTTGGACTGTGAAGAAGGCTGAGCGCAGAAGAATTGATGCTTTTGAACTGTGGTGTTGGAGAAGACTCTTGAGAGTCCCTTGGACTGCAAGGAGATCCAACCAGTCCATTCTGAGGGAGATCAACCCTGGGATTTCTTTGGAAGGAATGATGCTAAAACTGAAGCTCCAGTACTTTGGCCACCTTATGGGAAGAGTTGACTCATTGGAAAAGTCCCTGATGCTGGGAGGGATTGGGGGGCAGGAGGAGAAAGGGCCGACCAAGGATGAGATGGCTGGATGGCATCACGGACTCAATGGACATGGGTCTGAGTGAACTCCGGGAGTTGGTGATGGACAGGGAGGCCTGGCGTGCTGCGATTCATTGGGTCACAAAGAGTCGGACACGACTGAGCGACTGAACTGAACTGAAGTCCATGTAAGTCAATCTCCTCCCGAGCGTGGGCTGTGATCTCTTATCTCCAACTGACCTCCCTTCTCTAGGTGCCCATCTGCAACCATTGCCTTGGCCCCAGGTCACTGGTCCCTCACAGTGTTGATGCACTGGAGATTGTGCTGTGCAGAGTCGTGGTGAAGGTCACTCACTGCCTGTGGCCTGAGATCATTTCCTCGTCCATGTCATCTTGGTGTTGACAGCTGTGATTTTTTTTTTCATTCAACTGGAGATTTTTCTCTTTCTTGGTTGTTGTTCAGTTGCTCAGTCCTGTCCCACTCTTTGCGACATCATGGACTGTAGCATGCCAGTCTTCCCTGTCCTTCAATGTCTCTCAGAGCTTGCTCAAACTCATGTCCATTGAGTCCAACCATGTCATCCTCTGTCACCCCTTCTCCTCCTGCCTTCAGTCTTCCCAGCATCAGGATCTTTTTCTATGAGTCAGCTCTTTGCATCAGGTGGCCAAAATATTGGAGCTCCAGCTTCAGCATCAGTCCATCAGTTTCTTGGTCAGATGAGTGATTTTCTACTGTGTCCTGGAGACTGGGTGTCACCGAAGGCATGCAGTCCTGGAAATGCCTGCAGGCACTGAGCAGTGCCCACACCACACCCACCATGGAAGACACGTTCGGACGTCACTGATTCACCACTGCTCTCATGGCGGACAGATCTAGTCATCTTCTCGTGAGATTTTCAAAACTGAATGATCACACAATAAGGATAATTTGTTCTTCCCCTCCAATGGGTGTTAATCATCATAAGGAAAAAAAAAAAGAAAACCCTGAAAAACTAACTTTTAATTCTCCCAAGATTCTCAAGTTTGAAACACATTTCTCAAAGGAAGGAAAGCCTCCTGTTTCTTGTTTCCATACCTCCAACCCATAAAGCAGAGAAAAGACAAGAGTTTGCCAGGCGTTTTGCAAAGAGCTATTTATTATGACAAAGCCAGTTGTCACTGTCATGAGGATGAAGTCATCTCGGCCTGAGCATGTTAGGCGCCTGGCTTAGAAGGCTGTGTCGTTCCTTGAGCTATAGAATATTGTTTTGGCAAAAAGCAACTGACTGTATGCTCTCACCCTTAGGAAACCATCCAATGCCTCCCCTCGTCCAGCTCATCATAAGCACGCCTTCCCCTTAGACTCACTCCCCTTGCCCTGGACATGTTCTGCGGAAACACTCTTTCTTCTGGAAGGGGGAGGGATGCTTCCTGATGGAATAGAAAGGTGTCAAGGTGATTGGCCCCTCGTGAAGAAGCCCCTGTCTCTGCAGCAAGAAGCTGTAGGGGCTATGGCCCCAGCTGGCATCCTTCAGAAGAACTGTTGGTGAAAGGGATGAACAGAGGGTGTTCTCAGTGGGGACCAGGACCCCAAAGCCTTCCCCAAGCAGAAGGGCCTATGTGTGTCCTGCCAGCTCATACTTTTTCAGCTGATTCTATTTAGAGCAACCTTGCCAGAAAAAATGGAAAAACACATCTTAGAGATAAATCAACACCAGTTCCAAGTTCCTGTTTCAGTTGTTTGGCTTTGCGGTCTGCCCTTGCTCGAGATTATATTGCAATGACCTACCACTGTTCTCCTGGGTCCAAGGATGAGATCTGCCCCAGAGAGTTAACTTTTCACCTGGGTGGTCTGTCGTAAAGCAGGTCCCCTTTCAGAGAACCATAGAATTTTAGAGCTGGAAGGAATCTTCCTGATAATTACTCCAATACATTGCTTCTCTTGAGGAAACAAGAGACCCGGAGAGGTTAAGTCACTAGCACACGTTTACACAGCAATCTAGTTGCAGAGACAGGAATGGTGCAGGCTCTCCAGAAACTGCAGGATCCCCTTTCTACCTCAACATGGTAGCCCCCTAGACTCTCTACAGTTTTCCAACTTGATTCCAAATGTTTTCATTTTAAATGGAAATACCTAAAAATAGTTCAAACCTCTAGGCATCTTTCTAAATTTCTCTACTTCTTTGGAGCAAATGATAGACTACTTTAGAATTTACACCACCAAAATCTGAAGCATGCCTATCCTAACCTTATTCAGTGGAACCAAAGGATCTCAGACTTTCAGATATTTGGAAGTGACTTCGAGTCAATTTCTGGTTTGTTTAGCATCGTAAGCAAACATTTCATGCTTGTCATCTCCTTTGATGTATTTGGAGCCTGAGATTTGTAGTCATAAGCCTTCACTCGGCATATCATCCTCATAACAGGCATCAATCTCACCATCATGGCAAAGACGGGATTGGTGTGTTGGATGTACTGATGACATTCTAGGCCGATTTCAAAGCCAAGAAAGCAGTTACTAGATAAGGCATACGTTCAACCTAATGAAGAACATTCTCAAATAATACACTGGATCTTGTATATTTTCAATAAAGCAATAATTGGTTCATACCTGTACACAGAAAGATAGCTTTCATGTTTCTTTAAAAACATGTTCTTTAGACTAAAAGGCAATTGCTCATGGATAAACTCTTTCACTGAATATATATTGTGGGGACACTACCTGTCCAAGACTTGCCATCCAAGACACTGGTGTCTGTAGCAGGATAAAGACAGGCCCCCAAGAGATGTGTCCATCCAGAATGTATGAATTTCATCTTATTTGGTAAAAGGGTCCCTGCAATATGATTAAATTAAGGATCTCAAGGTGAAGAGGTGATCACTGGTGATCTGCATAGACCCTTACTCGAGTGAAGTGTCCTTATGAGAGGAGAAGACAGACACAGACACGAGGGAGATGACAGATACATGAGGGACAAGACTCACACATGAGGGAGAAGACACAGATATGAGGGAGAAGACACATCATGAGGGAGAAGACTCACACATGAGGGAGAAGACTCACACATGAGGGAGAAGACACAGATATGAGGGAGAAGACACATCATGAGGGAGAAGACTCACACATGAGGGAGAAGACACAGATATGAGGGAGAAGACACATCATGAGGGAGAAGACACACACATGACAGAGAAGAGACAAACACGAGGGAGAAGACATAGATATGAGGGAGAAGACACAGATATGAGGGAGAAGACACACACACAAGGGAGAAGACACAGATAAGACAGAGAAGACAAACACATGAGGGAGAAGACACACACATGAGGGAGAAGTCACAGATTATAGGGAGAAGACACACACATGAAGGAAAGAAGACACACGCATGAGGGAGAAGACTCAGACATGAGGGAGAAGACACACACGTGAGGGAGAAGACACAGAAGAGAAACTTGTGTGAAGATGATGGCAGAGACTGCTCTCATTCTGCCACACTGAAGAAATGCTTGAAACCACCAGAAGCCAAGGGTGAGGAAGAAATCCCCCCAGAAGTCAACAGGAATGTGACCCTGCAGCTCTCTTGATTTTCACCCAATGATACAGATTTCAGATTTCGGGCCTCCAGAACTGTGAGAGAATAAATTCCGTTGGCTTGTGGCCACATCACTGCAATCTGCTTCCAGGGTCACGTCATCTTTTCTTGTGGATGTCTCATCTTTCTCTGTCTCTCTTATGAGTAGACTTCTGATGGCATTTAAGACTTTCCCAGATAATCCATGACAACAACTTCATCTCAAGATTCTTAAAGTAATCAGACTTGCAAAGACCGTTTTTCCATTTACAGATTCCAGGATTAGGACCTAATATCTATACGGGGGGGCGGAATTAATCAGTCTACCATAGCCCCCAAATGTCATTGACTTAACACAGCAGAGACCAACATGAACAAGTACCTTCCTCCATCTGTGGTATGCCAACTGGGACACTTGGTGGCCAAGGTCAGAGCAGCAAGGAAAGAAGAGAGAGAAGAAAAGATTCTAGGCTTTTAATTACCTTTGGCTGAAATTGACTCATGTTAATTCTGCTTACAGTCCATTGGCCAGAACTAGCCATAAGGACCCAACTTAACTGTAAGGAATACTGATGAAATGGAGCAGGATCTTAGGACCCTTCCCCACCCCCACCCCACCACATCCTCACCCCGTCTTTTGTTGTGGGAAAACTTTAGCCAAAGAATAAGTTTAATCAGAGAAATGAGAAAATGCAGGAACAAAAGAAAATAGTCCAGCAAGAATAAATAATAATAGTTTTAGTCATTAAGCAAAGCCAAGGACCTTTAGTTCCTCCTCAAAGGCTGTAGATAATATTCTGAGCCATACCCTATGAGCTGTCTTATAGATACTGAAACTCCCACCAGGTGGAAGAAGTTAACTTCATAAGTCCAGGCTGTAGCCATGACATATATTGCCACAATTTGGGAGAACTGGCCTCAAGGAAATGGGAACAAATCAATCCTGGAACTGAAGATAATGGGCTTAAAATAATCAAGATGACCCCGGTCAGACCACCAATGATGAATTTCAAGATGCCTGTCAGAGTTGACTGTGCTGTTTCTGCACATAGCCCCCTCCCTCTGCCTATAAAAATTCTTGCCTCCTGATTGTCAAGAAGAGGGGGAGCTGGCCTTTGGACAGGAGTCTGTCCTCCCCCAACACAGGTTGCTGCATCCAAAATAAAGCAAACTTTCCTTTCCACCAAACTTGCCCCTTTATTGGCTTTTGAGCAGCGAGAAGTCAGACCCCACTTGTGGTTATATTGACATATGTAAGGGGGCAAATAAATATTTGATGAATACTAACTGTCTCTGCAACATGCTGAGGCCAGAAAATCATGCAAACTTTTGCTGTGGGAGACAACTACTGCTTCTGTCCCCCAACATGTTTCCCCGCGAACCCCACTGCACAGAACTGCTCTTCCTCGTGCCGCGTAGAGCCAGTTTCAAAGGTGGCCACATTACTCAATCTGTCCAACTGAAGTCTTAGTGTGGAATTTTCCACTTCAGTGTTGGAAATTGCACCAAAGTTAGCACAATGCAATTTGTACACTAAAGACAAGACGCGGGTGCTGGTCTAGTTGCTCAGTCATGTCCGACTCTTTTGCAATCCCATGGACTGTAGCCCACAAGGCTCCTTGGTTCATGGGATTTCCCAGGCAAGAATACTGGAGTGGGTTACCATGTCCTTCTCCAGGGGATCTTCCAGAACCAGGGATCGAACCCAAGTCTCCTGCATTGGCAGGCAGATTTTTTTTTTTTTTTTAACCACTAGTGCCACCTGGGAAGCCCCAACTACCTAGAGTTAGGTCAAATTTCACAGGTTAAGGGCACTGCCCTCTACAGCCCACCCTCACTTCAGGCACCAGCCCAAGCCACCCACATTTCTGACCCACTGCTGCAAATGCAGGGGTTCCCACGAGCTCCTTAGGTTTGATAATTCACTAGGACAACTCATAGAACTCAGGAAAACACTATCCAGATTTATTATAGCAAAAGGATACCAAACAAGAACAGCCAAATGAAGAGACATATGGGGCACCATGCGGGAAGGTTCCAAATGTGAAGCTCTTGTGTCCTCAGGATGCATCACTCTTCTGGGACATTGATATACTCATCAGAGGTTTTAGTGGGGTTTCACTCTATAGCTATGTGATGGGGCCATTGGCCATGAGGTTGAGCTCAATCTCCACCTCTTTCACCCATGGAAAGTGGGGCTGATATTACTTGGTTCATAGCCCCAACCCTCTAATTACACGGTTGGCCCTTCTGATCTGGCCAGCCCCATCCTAAAACTATCTGGGGGCCAACAATGAGTCACCTCATATAAACTCAGGTGTGGTCCAAGAACCCACAGATGAATTACAAAGGCACTCCTATCACTCGGGAAATTCCAAGAGTTTTGAGGTTTTCTTCCAGGAACCAGGGACGGAGGCCAGCCAAATTCATCATACAACAGCTGGGATGATGAAAGTCTATAGCTGCTGGCTACCAGGTCACCTGCCCTCCACTCAATCCCTTTGCCCACTCCCATCACCTACCACAGAGAGGAAAACCCTGGTAATGAGAGAGAATAAAGCCAACACAAAGAGAAAATGAGATGAGATGAGATGAGACATGGAGAGTGAGAGCAAGCCCTGACTACACAGGTTGATTTCTTCAATGCAGCCCTGTCTCTCCCAGTTACAGGAGTCAGTAAATCTCAACTCTTACTTAAGCTGCATGGAATTAAATCCCTGTCACTTGAAATCCAAAAAAAAAATTAATAGCCTTCCCTTCAGGAGCATACTATTTGAATGAAGGGTGACATATAAAAATAAAAAATGACATGACAATTTTCAGGCAACAATTTAAGAATAATCATACATTCATTCCATTAATTCATGATTAAGTACTGCAGGAGAAAGAACTATTCTTCTCAAGGGAGATTCAAAAGCTATGACATTCACTTTCATTCTAGTTCTCACTTTATTCAACAACATTCCGGTGCTTGGAATGGCAGGACAAAGGTACTATGAGACAAATCTAAAAGCAGGAGGAACACAAGGAAGAGCCGGATCTTATTTTATGCATCAGGGTGTTCACCATCATCCCCATGGGAGTGGAGGCCGTTAGGAGTACAGTAGAGTCATCAAATTCTGAAAACACATATTGCTTTTAAAACCAAAACCAAGCTTTAATTTGCAATCTCTTTTTAAAAGTATTAATGTATATCTTCAAAGTAGGTTCAAAAGCTTATTTCAATGAAAGAAAGGTGGAGACCAACAATAGCAAATCACACAAGTAGCAACATGCTCCTCTTCGCAAAACACTGAGAATCACTACTTTATACAATAGGTGTGTTTCTGAGAATCCCTCTGTGACTCCTTGATTTGGGTTCTATTTTACCATCAATTACCATGATTATTTCAGATTGATGGGCTGCTCCATTCAATCAGACAATCAGCGGTGTGTCATCTCCCTGCCAGGTCCTGAAGGGTCAGTAGGTTAAGCAAAGTAAGTGCTGAACAGGCATCACTCCTCCAGAAAGTATGTTTCATGATACCAGCAGAATCTTAAGTCCATGGTGGCTGTCAAAAGTAGAGACTGCTTGGCAGAGCCCCACTTCGAGAAAGTCTCATCAGAGTCACCCTAAAAGTATCCTTCCATGAGGGTGAAGCTGTCGGCTTCAGTGTGACTTGCACAGTTCTCCAAGGCAGGTTCCACCTCCAGCATCAGACCATAGAGTTTTGACGGGAGCTTTGGTCCTAAGGATGTTCCTGAATCTGAGGAAGATGGCCAGGATCTAAAATCCCTAGGGGGCAGATGAGACGGTGACTATTGACAGTTGATAGGCTCAGAGGCTGGCAAAATTATCTGTTGAATGAATCCCTTTGATTGCATGGATCACAACAAATTGTGGAAAATTCTTCAAGAGATGGGAATACCAGACCACCTTGCTGGCCTTCTGAGAAATCTGTATGTAGGTCAAGAAGCAATGGGTGAAACTGGACATGGGACAACAAACTGGTTCCAAACTGGGAAGGGAGTACGTCAAGGCTGTATATTGTCACCCTGCTTATTTAACTTATATGCAGAGTACATCATGAGAAATGCTCTGCTGGATGAATCACAAGCTGGAATCAAGTTTGCCAGGAGAAATATCAATAATCTCAGATATGCAGATGACACCACTCTAACAGCAGAAAGTGAAGAGGAGCTAAAGAACCTCTTGATGAGGGTAAAAGAGGACAGTGAAAAACAGGCTTAAAACTCAGCATTCAAAAAACTAAGATCATGGCATCTGATCCCATCACTTCATGGCAAATAGATGGGAAAAAAGTGGAAACAGAACAGATTTTTATTTTCTTGGACTCTAAAATCACTGTAGATGGTGACTGCAAGCAACTCTTGTTCTTTGGAAGAAAAGCTATGAAAAACCTAGACAGCATATAAAAAAGTGGAGACATCACTTTGCTGACAAAGGTCCGTATAGTCAAAGCTATAGTTGTTCTAGCAGTCAGGTATGGATGTGAGGGCTGGACCAGAAAGAAGGCTGAGCACCAAAGAATTGATGCCTTCCTACTGTGGTGCTGGAGAAGACTCTTGAGAGTTTCCTGGACAGCAAGGAGATCAAACCAGTCAATCCTAAAGGAAATCAACCCTGACTATTCATTGGAAGGACTGATGCTGAAGCTGAAGTTCCAGTACTTTGGTCACCTGATATGAAGAGCTGACTCACTGAAAAATACCCTGATACTGGGAAAGATTGAAGGCAGGAGAAGGAGGTGACAGAGGATGAGATGGTTGGATGGCATCACCAGCTCAATGGACATGAGTTTGCAAAAACTTGGGGAGATAGTGAAGGACAGGGAAGCCTGGCGTGCTGCAGTCCGTGGGATCACAAAGAGTCAAACACAACTTAGTGACTCAACAGACAAAGCAAACAAAACACACTGTGACATCTTTGTAGCAAAGGATCCTTTTGCTAAAATGACATCACCTCCAGGGGCCTGTAATTTTGGTAAATTCTGATTCCTAGGAATAATATATCTCATATCTACTGAACTTTCCACAATGACCAAGAGCTTTCAACACTGTGGTTTAGGAAACTGGAACTTCAGAACATGTACCAACAGGATCTTGGCTTGAATGCCAGCCAAGGACTCTCTGCCCAAAGGTGGGATCAGTCAAGACTTGAGAAATCAGGATATTAACTACCATTTATTTGTGCTCACTGTGTGCTATATTAGGCTTCCCTGGTAGCTCAGATAGTAAAGGTCTGCGTGCAATGCAGGAGACCCAGGTTCAATCCCTGGGTTGGGAAGATGTGCTATAGTAAATTGTATCAACATCATCTTATCAAATCTCACAAGGACTTTACATGGTAAATATTGTTATCCCCATTTTAGAGATGACAAAACTGAGGCTCAGAAATGTCACCTGCTGCTAAGCAGTGGAACTAGGATGTGATTGCTTGTTCAGCTCCAAAACCCACTCCGAACACCTGCTCCCTCAGCTGCGAGTTGCCAGTATTGTCAAGGAGAGTATCCCACTCTTCACCTACAGCCTGATCAAACTTGCCTTCCTATCCTTTGAGACCAGGTGCAAATTCTTCAATCTGATCAAGACGCCAGAGGATTACACCATCATTGTCAATGAGGAGGTCTTCCTGGAACTGCCCTCCTCAGAATACCTGGGTGTGGCCGATGCCACCTGGCTGGCCCTCAATGTGGTGTCCAGTGGTGGCAGCTTCTCCAGTTTCCAGCCCATCAGCATGACCGAGATCATCAAGTCAGTCATCGCCCCACTGGCCGATCAGAACATCTGTGTCCACGCTGTCCACCTACCAGATGGACTTCATCCTGATGCATGAGTAGGACCTGCCCTTCATCACCCACACCTTGTCATCTGAGTTAACCACCCTGCACGTCATCAATAGTGAGACGCTGGCAGCTGAGAACCTCGGCATCACGCACAGCTTCGTGAAGGCCAAGGCCATCCAGAGGCCCGTCATCCACCCACTGTCCAGCCCAAGCAACAGGCTCTGTCACCAGCCTGGACTCTAACATACCGTCCACTGTTGCCACACTCCTTATGGACATCACGTTCCACTCCAGTGGACTGAAGGACCCCCTGGTGTCCTCCAGCGATAACTGTGGCCCCATCCACTTCTCCTTCTCCCTGATCAAGGGCTACATCTCCCTGGTGATGGATGAGCAGACCCAGCAGAGGTTTCCTAGTAATTTGTTGTTCACGAGCGCATCTGGAGGGCTCTGGGAGATGGTGAGGATTGGAGGACGGCCCTGGGATTTGATAAGTGCATAGAAGTAGCCTGGATCTCTGAGCCTTTGGCCGCCGCAGACATCCCAACCTACTACAGCAGCACCTTCAAGTTCCTCCACACACTGGTGCCGGAAGAAAACATCAGCACCCTGAAAGTCAGGCAAGCAGAAAAATAGGGAGGGCCTCTTCCGTTCCTCCCCATCCGTGCCCCCAGGCCTGGGCCCGCCCTGCCCTGAAGACTCTTGCAGTGTTTCTCAAAAGACAAGAAAATTGGCCCCGCGGCCCCCAAAGGATGGGTCTCTAGGAGACACCCTCAATGGCTGGGACCCAAGCCAAGGCTTCCCCGTGCTCTCCTGCCTTCCTGGAGTCCCCAGATCCTCCAGTGAGACCCTCCACCTCTTCCCCGACCCCGGAAAATGATGTCTGGGGCCCAGGGAGTTAGTTGTAAGCCCAGCCATCTTCTCATCCGGCCTCACCCAGGGCTGGGGGGAGGGGGGGGCAGGGCGGCGGCGGGGGGACGTTGGCAGATGCCGAAGGAAGCTGGGGTACCGATTCT
>SJXQ01012767.1:70932-169673 GCA_006408695.1 Aepyceros melampus
GAGGGTTTGCCTGGTGGGGGGTGGGAGGCGGGCCGGGAGCGGGGTCTAAGGCAGCAGAGGCTCCTCCGGAACTTCTGAAATGTTGTCTAGAGGCAAAATCGCCCCTCCCGCGGCTTCCTTACTGTTGCTTCTGATTAGTTCCATGAATCTGCCAGGGTCGCTGAGGTTACTTTGAAAGGAAGCGTGGAGAAGTGGGTGGCTTTCCTCTCCCATTGTCGGTGACTAATAAAGCCGTCTTGTTTTGTTTTCTGGCCTGAGACTCTGTGAACATTCTAAGAAAGAATAGAGACTTTTTCAGAGAATGCAAAGCCTCTGTTCTGGAACTCCCCGGAGGAAGGCGCCTCCACAGCTCTCTACCCAGCCCCGCCAAGTGAGAAAGCAAGAACACTGCTGGACTCAGGCGTCCAAGTTCGATGGAAGGGCTGACGTGCTGACGTCACTCGTGCGTTTCAAAGCCTGACGTGAAAACTCCTCAGGAGATGGACTAACAGCCCACGTGTTCACTTTGGTCAGTGGACGAAAACAGAAAAGGAGCATCTTCTGTTGAAATGAAGCCCTGGGAGCCCCAGATGCCTCACCGGATGGAAGATCCCTCTGCCGGAGCTGTGGTGACTCAAGAAACCCAGGAAACCACCAAAGTTGGGAGGAAAATTCAACAAACCTGAAGGTGAAGAGCAGCCCCACGAAAGAGCTCCATGGTATCAGTATATTAACTGAGACCCTCTAATAAGCAAACGTTAAAATGTGAAGTTCTAAAATGATAAATTCATAAATACTAAGTAATGCTGTTGTCTACCTTCAGTGTTTCAGGTAAAATTTCTTTTGAAAATAAAAGTAAGAATATCTGAAAACAACAACTAGCAGTCCCAGTACCTTAGCGCCCGCCTGGGAGGACCTCTCAAAAGCTGAGTAGGACTGAGGCAGCATTGCCTGAATCCCCAGAATTTTCCTTAACCTCCTGGTTGGGGTCAGAACGTAATTTGTAGGTGTGGAAAGATATACACGCTCATGTCGCAGTGAGATTTCATCTAATCATTCATAGATAGAGGAATCAGTTGTCCAGTCGCTCAGTTGTGTCCGACTCTTTGTGATCCCATGGACTGCAGCATGCAAGGCTTCCCTGTCCTTAACCTCGTGACTGTCAAAGACAGACTTCAAATTAAATGAATCCACTGCTGTAAAAACCACTGTCTTCTGGCTGGAAAATTCCTTTCTTCATTGTCAATTTCTAGTTCATCATTACTTTTTCTCTAATTGATCATTTGAAATCACTGGATTTAGAAGTTTGAGTTTGACCAAACAACAATGTCTTTAAAAAGTATGGCCTTAATTGTTCCCTTACTTTCAAAAAATGCCATCACACACTGAGGGTGTCACTCATTCAACAAATACATGTGCATGCATCTATCACATTTTGCAGGAGACTGTACTAAGAAGAGTCATGTAAACAAATCACAAGCACCTGAAAAATTCAATAAGGAGGCCAAACAATGAACACAGGATGAACGATCAGAAATCTATGTTTAATTCGTAAATAACACTCAGAAAGACACAGCCTGAGTTCAGCACAGAGAACCTGCAAGGTTGTCCAGAGTGGGCCAGGAGTCTTGTGAGAGAGATTAATCTGGATTTGGGCCTTTAAAAATAAGGAAAAGTTGGAAAATCTTAGAGGCTAAGAGAAGACATTTCAGAACAGAAAAATTATGTGAATAAAAGCTCGAAACCTGAGCAGTGTTGAAAAAGTTTCTTAAGGGACAGTTCCATAGCCTGATACCAGAACCAACCAGCGATGGAATTAATGGGAAGAACGTACCCCTACCTCATCTCCTCTGCTGCTTCGCTGCTGTCCCGGGTCCTGGCACACAGGGTCAGTGATGTAATTTGCCAAACTCAATGCAAAATGAAAATGCACAGCCTGACGGGGTGGGGAAGCGAAACTCCTCTTCCCTTGGGCCCATCACACCAACACACAAGGAATGGATGACCCCAAGGAACTGCAACCTCTGCACAGGATGTGCTGGGCCACTGGACCAGGAGCAGGTGAAGGCCCCTGCCAAAGCCAGGTACAGCCAGCCTAAGACAGGACAACCACCGTCTTGCCCTGCCCCAGATGCCGTGTGGCCTGCACTTGACTCTGACCCTCCGGGGCCCACAGGCAGGCCCTGACAGGAGTGGAGATGGAGCCTGGGCCTCCCCACCAATGCCCCTGGGGCAGAAGGCAGCAGGGGTCCTATGCAGGCGTGTGGGAAAGGGGAAGTGGAAGATTGAGGGAAGGGGAAGACCAAGTCCTCAGGGAGCTGGGCGCGAGCACAACTGGAAGACACTGCAGGGTAGTCAGCAAATGTGAAGGGTCAACGTATACCGTGAATAACATATATTCTGGCTCTGCTTATTCCCCTGCACCCCGGAGACCCCCAGGGCAGTGACTCTCCCGCCCGGCTGACCCCATCCTGTCCCTCTTTAGAAAAATTATCTGCCATTAAGAGATGATGGACAGAATCAAACCAATTCATCAAGTGATTCAATGTGCAAAATCCAAAATAATAACTTCGAACCTCAGCTCTCCCTGTTATAGCTTATGTAACTATTTTTTGTCCCCTCTTTTTATTTAGTCCACTAGGACAAAAGACCAACTATCATATTTGCCAAAGAAAGTCCTTAAGATGAATGAGCATCAATCTTTTTGCGCTACTGCTGTCATCTCCTTCCATTATTGATGCCTTGCTTACTTTTTAGATCATTTCACATCTTCCAAGAGAAATTTTGTTAATTCTTACCACACTTAAGAAAATTCTGGGTGATTCTAGCTAAGGATTTGTCAATTTCATCTTTTCAAAGAACCAGCTGTTGATTTCATTTTGTCTTTTTAGTTCTCTGTTTCATTTATTTCTGGTGTAACCTTTGTTGTTCCCTTCCGTCGACTAACTTTGGACTTCGTTCTTCCTTTTCTAGTCTCTTGAGGTATAACGTTACGTTGCTCTTGGAGATTTTTCTTGTTTCCTGAGGAATTTCCTCTTTCTTTTATTTTTTAAATTTATTGACGTATAGTTGATTTACAATGTTGTGTAATCTCTGCTGTACTGCAAAGTGATTCAGTTATACATATACATACCTTCTCTTTTATAATCTTTTACTTTGTGGTTCATCACAGGATATTGAATCGAGCTCCCTGTGGTATACAATGGGACCTTGTTGTTTATCCATCCTGTATATAATAGTTTGTATCTGCTAACCCCCAAACTCCCAATCCAACCCTCTTCCTTTCCCATCCCCTTGGCAACCACAAGTCTGATTAACTTCCCTCTTAGAACTGCTTTTGCTGTATTCCACAATAGGATTCTAGAAGCTGACTCTTTGTTTCAGTTCTCCAAAGAGAATCAAAGGCCTGATAGCTTCCTGAAAGTGGGACAGAGCTTAAACACAGAGAAGTCCTGACTCACAGGTATGGGGTCAGCTGACACAGTTCCAGGAGGAGCAGCTGGAAACACCCCTGAAGTCCCCCAGAAGCTGGTCCCTTGTGAAAGGCTCTGATGGGTGAGGGTCCCTGGGGGACATCACAGAACGCCATTCACCCATGAAAACTACAACTCAAGATTCCACAGCAGAAATAAGACTTACCGTGGCATGTTGATTTTGCCCTGATTTGTTGCAAAGGCCTGACCTTGCCTGTGTGTGCTCAGTTGCTTCAGTCGTGTCTGACTCTTTGTGACCCTGTGGACTGTAGCCCTTCTCTGTCCATGGAATTCTCCAGGCACGAATCCTGAAGTGGATTGCTATGCCCTTCTCCAGGGGATCTTCTCAACCCAGGGATGGAACCCAGGTATCCTGCATCTCTTGAACTGCAGGTGGATTCTTTACCACTGAGCCACCGGGAAAGCCCCTGACTGATTTTAAAAATACATAAAATAGACATATTGGCCATCAGATGCATTATACTCCTAAACGAACCAGATATTTTTCAGTCAATTTTCTGATCCAATTGGGCTGTTTGTCCTTCAGTCCTACACAGAGTTTTTCTAAAGGGAGTTTGAAATCAAACAGCATTTTTTGTGATGTTTTCCCCCAACTTTTTATTTTTAAAATTTTCAACTTGGAATAAGGTGACAGAATGCCACAATGACTATCCCTACCCCTCACCCACATGCACCAGCTGTTACATTGTCACGTTGGCTTGATGAAGCAGTGGTTCAGCTGGAGTCACATGAGATGACCCTTGAGAAGGGTGAGAAGAGCCTCACGCAGGCCAAGACACTCTGGCTTCATGCCAACAGGTGGTTTCTCAGTCGTCAGGCATGTTGAGACTCTCTGGGCCTCTCTTGGCTGAGGCTTGACTGCTCTTTCTAGATTAAGAAACAAGAGAGACTAATTGAGGAAAAGTGTGCATTGCACTTAAGCAAATGCACTTAAGGGAATGTCAATAAATTCAGTAAATACAGAGACTTCCCTGGCGATCCAGTGGTTACGAATCTGCCTTCCAGTGCAGGAAACATGGGTTCAGTCCTTGGGCAGGGAACTAAGATCTCACATGCCAAGGGGCAACCAAGCCTACACACCACAACTAGAGAAAGCCAGCGTACGCACCGCAGTGAAGACCCAACACGGCCAAAAAGAAAACATTCAATAAATAGAAAAAGAAAGAAAGTGAAGTCACTCAGTTGTGTTCAACTCTTGATGACCCTATGGGCTGTAGCCCACCAGGCTCCTCCATCCATGGGATTCTCCAGGCAAGAATACTGGAGTGGTTGCCATTTCCTTCTCCAGGGGCTCTTCCCGACCCAGGGATCGAATCCTGGTTTCCCACATTGCAGGCAGATGCTTTACCCTCTGAGCCACCAGGGAAGCCCAATAAATAGAAAGTGTATTTTTATTTACTGAAAATCAAATTTCAAGCAAAACACGTCTTACATTTGCATATATCAGGCATCCACTCACCAAATGTATATGAAGCTCCTAACCACGCTCAGCACTTTTCTGGACTCGAGACATGGCAGCACAGGCAAGCTCAGACCTCATGACCTTCACCACGGAGGGACGGGGACCAATGATGATGTAGAACAGAAATGCCACACCGAGATGCATGATCTGGAGGAAATGAAACCGGGAGATACTCGGGCGAGGTTAGTGACTCCAGCTCATCCCTCAGAGCCATGGGCCCAGCGAGTGAAAAGAGCCAGAAAAACATGTTCCAGACACAAACAAGAGGAATGGAGTCGGGGGAGGAGAAGGAGGTGAGCCCAGAAACAATCAGGCCCTGATGCATAAGGTCTCATTGGCCTGGAAAGAGTTTGAATTACATTCTAAATTCAGAGGAAAATCAGTAGGTTTTTATGTAGAGAAAAGGCACGATCTGAAAGAAATTGCAAAGATCCCTCTGGCCATTGTGCAAAAACAGTGGTTATAGGGTCTGTATTAGCTGCTACAGAATGCTATAACAAAGTACCACAAACTGGGGGGAGGTGGGGAGGGTTAAAACAACAGAAATCTATTGTCTCACAGTTCTGGAGGTCAGAAGTGCAAAATCAAGGTGTTGAGAGGTCTTGTTCCCTTCAAAGTCTCTAGGGGAGGAGGCTCCCTTGCCTCTTCCAGCTCCTGTGGCCCCAGGGGTTCCAGAGACAGACTGGGACCTAGGCCCCTTTGCTGCAGTGCTGCGAAGCTTGCACCTGCACACACCTCTCCTTGAAATACAGAATACAAGGAAATTATAAGGGAGTAAAAATAACTGTGTGCATGCCCAGTTGGGGCAAATTCTGGACCAAAAGATGCCAAAAAAAATCCAGCTGCCCTTTCTGAGGAGCTGGGAGCAAAAAAACTGGGTGTTGGGAGCAAAAGCTGGGTAGCACATGCCCCCGTGCATGCAACACCACAAAAGGGTGGGCAGACCACTCAGGCCATCCCTCCAGCCCGACCCTAAACACACCCCTGCCCTCACCCTGTATAAGGGACGATATAAAGGAACACATTTGCCCTCCCCATCCCTTGGGAGGGAGCAAGTAAACGTGTTACTTGTTTTTGCTTCCTCTTGTAGCCAGTGCAAGAGCCCCAGTAAAGCCTTGTCTGAATTTTTTTTCTCTTTTTTTTTTTAACATCGAGACAATTTATTAACACAAAACAATAACTTGAGGAGTCCAGTTCCAGAGACCACGGTGACCCCCTTCCCGCTGTCAGAGGCGTTGGGCGTGACATCCCCAATCCGCCCAATCTCCATCCCTGAGCCGGCGAGGGCTCCGAGCGCTGACTGGGCCCCTGGTCCAGGAGTCTTGGTGGTATTTCCTCCTGCGGCCTGGAGTTGGATGTGGAGGGCAGTGATGCCCAGCTCCTTGCATTGCTGGGCTACATCCTGGGCAGCCCACGTGGCAGCATATGGCGAGGACTCATCTCGGTCAGCCCGTCATCCCACCAGTTATACGACAGATGGTTTCCTTGCCAGAAAGATCAGTGACATGGACAGAAGTGTCATTGAAGCGTGCAAAGGTGTAGCACACACCAAATACATTTTCTCCTTCAGCCACCTGAAGGCCAAGGCCGATGACCTTCTCTTCCTTCTTTTCTTTCCCCTTGCGAGCTGTTATTTCTGCATGTCTTCTCCACGCTCCACCACCAGAAAGAGAGCTCGCTTGAATTTCTTGTCTGGCCTCTTGTTGTTATTTCATCACTAAGTCATGCCCGATTCTTTGAGACCCTGTGCATGGTAGCCCACCAGACTCCTCTGTCCATAAGGATTTCCCAGGCAAGAATACTGGAGTGGTTTACCATTTCCTTCTCCAGGGGATCTTTCTGGACCAGGGACTGAACCTAGGTCTCTTGCACGGGCAGGTGGGTTCTTTACCACTGAGCCACCACCTCTAGTCAATTTCTACAGACTGGGGAAGGCCAAGAACTCAGTCGGTATCAATTGGTATCAGGCCTGGGTTCATGGCAGCATCACAGTCTCTGCCTCCATCCTCACGTGGCCATCTTCCCTGTGTGTGTGTTTCCATATCTCTTCTGCTCACAAGGACGCCAGCCAGATAGGATTAGGGCTAATGCTAATGATCTCATTTTCACTTAATTACAACTGCAGAGATCCTATTTCGACATAAGGGCACATTTCCAATTTCCAGGGGTTGGGACTTCAATTATCCTTTAGGAGGACACAGTGGGCAGGGGCACGGGAAAAGTGAGGGGGCTCCTGCAATGTCCAGATAGGAGACAGGCAGCTGCAGTGCTTGGACAAGGAGTGGGGGATATGAGGGGAGATTTTATAAATCTACCCACAAGAGGTAGGGAGAGTGAGAGCAAGAGGGCCATCAGGAGTGCCTTCTAGAATTTCAGATGACAAAAATAGGAAGATGGTGCGGCCATTTACGAGATGGGAAAGTTAAGAGAAGGATCAATTTTGGAGAACAAATCTGTAGCTGTCTTTGGAGCATGTTCAACTTGAGATGTCTTTGAGATGCGCCTATGGAGCTATCAAGGATACTCTTGAGTCTGCATGTCTGGGTCTCGGGGGAGAAGTCAGGACTAGATGTGTGAATTTGGAAATAAGCGGCATGGGGATCTGCATTTTAATTTCTTCTTTTTCATATTTATTATTTTTGGCTGCACTGGTTCTTCATTGCTGGCATAGGTTTCTCCAGTTGCGGCTAGTGGGGGCTACTCTTCGTTGTGACGCTCAGGGTTTCTCATTCCAGTGGCTTCTCTTACTGTGGAGCACAAGCTCTAGGGTCAGTAACTGCAGTTCACAGGCTCTAGAGTGCCGGCTCAGTAGTTGTGGCACTGAGCTTAGTTGCCGGCGCAGGGATGGAACCTGTGTCCCCTGCACTGGCAGGCAGATTCTTAACCGCTGAACTATCAGGGAAGTCCTTAATTTGAATTTCATCATGAGTAGGACAGTTGAAACTTTGAATGAGAAAATGATTTTTTAAAAATGACAAAGACTAGTTTAATCACCAATATGTTGCCAGAGAGTAATTACTTAATGTGAAGAAAAGTGAAAGTGTTAGTTGCTCAGTCATGCCTGACTCTTTGTGACCCCAATGATTGTAGCCTACCAGGCTCCTCTGTCCATGGGATTCTCTAGGCAAGAATACTGCAGGGAGTAGCCATTCTCTTCTCCAAGGGATCTTCCCAACCCAAGGATTGAACCCAGGTCTCCTGCGTTGCAGGCGGATTCTTTACCCAACAAGCCACCAGGGAATCCAATTACTTGAAGCTCATAGCTAAACAGAGAACGTTGTGGAGTCACTGGCCGATGGTTTAGTTTACTCGGATATTAGGAAGTGAGGGGACTGTTCATTCCTGGCTTTGTTACTCCGCGACTTGTGAGCCCTGGAATTTGGCTATTAATCAAGGAGAAGTGAATCCTGTGTGACATGACAAAAATGTTTCCATATTTTGAACAACTGTTCTTAAATCCAAAATAATCCCATAAGAAAGAGCTCCATTTGTTGATGTTTGACTGCTGACAGCTTCTAAGCCTCATCCTTCCGGCAACCCCTCCACCACAGGGAGCAAGCAAGCCTGAGCGCTCCCTCTTTCGGCCCAGATGGGCAGTCCAACCACGGAAGCTTTTCCCGTGCCCGGACCCTCAGCTCAGCCCCGCCCCAAGAAGCCCCAGGCCAGTCTCTCTTCCTTGCTCTCTCAAGACATGTCTGGACGAGCTTGAGAAACCTATTCTGCTCTTCCCAAACACCTGATTATGTGGGCAATAACCTTTTCACACACCCTCCTGCTGTGAGTGTGGCATCAGCAGTCTTAGCATCCAAACCCAGGGTGAAGTGGGATTCCACCTCACTTGTTCAAAGCGGTTAAAACAAAACCCAGGAATCAGCAGTAAAGTAGTATTTAGGGAAGAAAAGGACTGTTTACCACTCCAACAGAAAAGACAGGAAGAAGCTGGGAAGGCTGATGGAACAGTGTCCAATAAAACAGCTGGATCCACAGGAGAGGACCTGCAAGCCCGGGGCCACTAGGTGAGGCCCCAGCACCCCTTGCAGCGGAAGCATAGAGCCTCACCAGCAAAGAGTAAGAGCAGGCTGATAGTTGAGCCATGTTCCAATACAAATCAGAATCTCAATTTGAAAGAGAAAAGTGAAAGTCGTTCAGTCGTGTCCGACTTTTTGTGACTCTATAATACAGTCCATGGAATTCTCCAGGCCAGAATACTGGAGTGGGTAGCCTTTCCCTTCTCCAGGGGATCTTCCTAATCCAGGGGTCGAACCAGGTCTCCCACATTGCAGGCAGATTCTTTACCGGCTGAGCCACAAGGGAAGCCCAAGAATACTGGAGTGGGTAGCCTATCCCTTCTCCAGCAGATCTTCCCAACCCAAGAATTGAACTGCGGTCTCCTGCATTACAGACGGATTCTTTACCAACTGAGTGATCAGGGAAGCCCCTTGAAATAGAAAGGTTAGTAAATTATAGAAATTTGCTTCTTGTGTTTGGGGGCTAGAGGACAGGTGGGGCGGCCCAGGAAATGAAGACAGCATGTAAGATACAAAACTCACATCCTCCAACTCGTAGAACAAGACAAGCGACTGTGTGACCTGGAGAGCTTACGCCTCTGTGGTTTAAGTCGTGTTTTCTCTAAGCCAGCGGTCCCCAACCCTTTTGGCACCAGGAATTGGTTTCGTGGAAGACAGTTTTTCCGTGGATGGGGGTGGCGGGATACTTTTGGGTTTGCTTGCTGCTCACTTCCTGCCATGTGGCCCATTTCCTAATGGACCCTGGGGTTGGGGCCCCATGTTCTAAACCACTCACAGTTTTCAGGTTAAGCCTTCTCAGAGTCGATAATCTATAACCATGTGTTGTATCTTGTTCCTACACCCTGGTTTTTGTGCTCCTTTGTAGGAAATATGTACCAGATTATAGAAAGGCTCAGTCAGGATGGGGCCGTGGTGGGGCAGGGGAGGCGCGTGGTTTCTGGTGCAAAGATCTCCATGGAGAACATGAAGAAACACACTCTTTGTGTTGGTGCAAAAAAGGGGGGCAGTAAAGGACAATCTGGGAACTTTGAGTGATGCTGCAGAAAGGATGCGAGAGCCGAGTTCCAGCCCCACTTCTGTAACTGACCTTGCTGCTGCTGCTAAGTCACTTCAGTCGTGTCCGACTCTGTGTGACCCCATAGACGGTAGCCCACCAGGCTCCCCCGTCCCTGAGATTCTCCAGGCAAGAACACTGGAGTGGGTTGCCATTTCCTTCTCCAATGCATGAAAGTGAAAAGTGAAAGGGAAGTCGCTGAGCGTGTCCGACCCTCAGCGACCCCACGGACTGCAGCCTTCCAGGCTCCTCCGTCCATGGGATTTTCCAGGCAGGAGTACTGGAGTGGGGTGCCATCGCCTTCTCCGAACTGACCTTAGGAAACTCATTTAACATCTCACTTCCTCAATTTCTCCTCCATAAAAGAGCTAGGTTCAAGTGGACGGTCTCTAAGGTCTGAAATCACTACCGTTCCGTAATTCATGGTCTCTAAGCCAAAGGCATCAGGCTTAAAAAGTTACAAAGGACAGATGTGGCCAGATACAGTCCCCTTCCAGCATGACTTGTCTGTTGCCTGTGAATCCATCTGAAGGAGGTTCCAGGTCTCAGATCCTACCAGATCCCCCCCATAAATCCTGGGGGACCACAAGCCTGTTATTTCCAGGGCTGGAGTCGATGGGCGCCAGCCTCTCCCGTCTCTGCCACACACCCCTTTGGAAACCACTCCAGTCACGAGGCGAACGGGAAATAACTCAGGTCTTCCAGCTCCCGTGGACGCTATACACGGTTTCTCCATGGGAGCTGCCAAGATGCTAAGCTCCTGTCCGCAGTTTTAAGTGGCTGCTATCGAAGAGACCAAGCAAGACGAGGGATGCAGTGAAGCCAGCCCCAAAGCACAGAGCGCAGGAAGCCAAAGCCGACTTAAGCCCACAGAACCTGGACCAGGAAAAGGCTGGTTTCCTCTCTGTTTTGAAGGCACGAGAGACGCTCCTGAGAACCAAGCAGTCAAGCTAACCCTGCTTGGAAGGATCTATATTCTAATGCTTTCTACATTATGCTGTTGGCCAGCCAGCCACCTGGCACATCTGTTTCCAGCTACAAAACTGTTCATGGAAAACACTCTGGCACACACATCCTGTCCTCAAACCATCTCCTCTCTCCAGGACCCCCGGAAAACCAAGATAAAACCAGGACCCCCGGAAAACCAAGACAAAACCAGGACCCCCAGAAAACCAAGACAAAACCAGGACCACAGGAAATCCAAGACAAAGGTGGCCCTGGTGAAATGAACTGAACCAGGTTCTATTGACTCACATTAAGACTCTGCAGAAGTCACCACTAATTTACATCTAAGTTGCATCCAGTTATACAGGAAATAAAGTCATGCTTTGCTTCCTGATGTTATGGCTTTTTCCATGCACGCATGCTAACTTGCTTCGGTTGTGTCCAACTCTGTGCGACACCATGGACTGACTGCAGCCTGCCAGGCGCCTCTGTCCAAGGATTCTCCAGGCAAGAATACTGAAGTGTGTTGCCATGCCCTCCTCCAGGGGATCTTCCCAACGCAAAGATTGAAACTGTCTCTTACGTCTACCAGCATTGGCAGGAGGGTTCTTTACCATCAGCACCACCTGGGAAGCCATCTTGTGCCAAATCATGAGCCACTGTCTTCTTTCTCCGGATGGATATACTGTTATGGAAATACTCCTCCCTCTTCCCTGCAAATGGAGAGAACTTCCCCCCACCCAGTGTTTAAGCCCTTTGACCCTTTCTTTTGTCTATGAAGGGCTTCATCCACGTGGAGAGGGTGACAGGCCTGAGAAGCTGAGGGACATCATGCCTGGCCTAAAGGAAGAGGACTTTCACTTCTAATTACAAAACAGACCCACAGGCAGGAAGGCCAGGGGTCTCCAAACAGAGGAAATAGGCTGCAAGTGTCAGACATTTTTTTATCTCTCCCTTAAGCAGCAGGAGGAAACAAACTACAAGAGCCAGATTTTTATCTCTTCGTCATACAAAATTAAAAGGAGGTTTCTCTACGGAAATGTTTTTCTTAAGCTATGTTAATGAAACTATGTATTTGCTTTGGAATTTACCTTTCTTCAAAATGGTTCCACCTAAGACTAATTTTTTTTTCTTTTCTCAAACCTTGGGCTGATAATAGCTCAACAAACCAGTATTCCCATCAATTGTTTTATGGCTGGGGGATGACACACGTCATGCCATCCTATCTCCAAAATGCACATTGTGGGAGAGGGGCCTGCTGAAACTCATCAGCCTTGAGGTGTCTCTCTTATCTGATTAACACTTTCTAACAGACATAAAACAGCTTGCTAAAGACTAGCAGGGGGCACCCTCCATCCTCCTTCTAATGTCTATCTCAGATGCTTTCTCTGTACCTTCTTATACTTTAGTAAAATTCTGCTGTACAAAAGCTCTTGAGTGATCAAGACAGGTCCCTGGTCCCGAAGTTAAATCTTCTTCTTCGGAGATCACAAATCCGACACCGTTCACCATAAGCTATCATTTCCCTCATAATTATTCCTGAATTTACATCATTTGATGAACCAGTCAAATATGGGAGGTGCATTCAGCCTCTGGGGGACTAGAATTAAAGAGTGAGAGGTGTCCCTCTGGTTTAAGAGGAGCCCAGGGTGGGCAGGCCACCTCTGCTGAGAAGTTCCTGTTCCAGAAAGACTGGGTTCCCCAGACACTCGAGTGGGGAGGGTGCACACAAACTCACACGTCACTCAGAAAAACAAGTCCATGATTCGTACATAAATGACAACATCAAGACACTGGACTGCCTGGTCTGGCTGGTAAGACTTCGTCACTCCTAATGCAGAAACCTGGTCCCTGGCCAGGGAACTAGATCCCATATGCCTCAACTGAGAATCCGCATGTTGCAACTAAGGCCTGGCACAGCCTAGACAAGCAAATAAATAAGATATTTTTAAAAATAATAATAACCGTTACTCCTCCTAGTCCTGGGCATTGCCAGGCGCTGTGCTGGTCCTTCACCTCTGCTCCCAGACCCTTCACCTTGGTCCCTGTGCTGCCCTTCCTTCCCCAGCCCCGAGACCCCATCCGAAACGTCCCTCTGCCAGATATCAGTGCATCTCCATTCAAAAGGATGGAGAGTGTGACTGGATAGCCCGCATATTTGGACTACAAGTTTTCTAGGAAAATACTGGTCATAGGAAAAATATATTTTCAAAATCACAAGAATAAAAAACAAAAGTGGTAAACAATACCATTTAGATATTTGAGTCAGTGAGAATGTTAGTGTCTGCAGTCTTCATATCAAAATGCTGAGTAAATAAATTGTAATAACTGTTAGTGTCCCCATTTTGGACTTTGCTGGTGATGCACTGGATAAGAATCCACCTGCCAATTCAGGAGACATGGGAGTCTCAGGTTCAATCGCTGGGTAGGTGAGACCCTCTGGTGAAAGACATGGCAACCCACTCAGTATTCTTGGAAATCCCACAGACAGAGGAATCTCGTGGGCTACAGACCACAGAGTCGCAAAGAGCTGGACACAACTGAGCGCATACAGGATCCCGTTTCACAGGGGGGGCCATTGGAACAACAGTGAATGCAAACTAGTTTATGGCTCCAGAGATTTGTCAAATGTGAGTGTAAAACTATGTTCAAGTCATCAGGCGGTAAAACCTAGAGGCCACACCTGGAAACGGTGCCCTGCAGACAGGCCAAGTCACTTATCACACATGACTCTCTAACCCGCACTCCTCAGAAGATGCAGGTTCAGGGTCATCAAGGGGAATTTTTATTATCTGAACCAGAGCCAGAATTCCATTAGGGAGGGAGATAAGCCTCCCGAGTTGCTCTGAGTAGAAGGTGAAGATCTAGTGGAATATCTGCGTGGAGAAGCCTGGGCCACCAAGGCAGGTGCAGTCGGGGGGCCGAGGGGGAACCAGCGATCAGACAAGGAGACGAGAGAAGGCGGGAGGGGAGGAGAGGAAGCAAGGACGCGAGAGGGGAGAGGCAGAGCCAGAGGCAGTGAGATGGTAACCAGTGGGATGGCCATGGAGCAGGACTGTGAGAAACGTCCCTGGCCGGAGGCTGAAAGCGCTCAAGGGTAAAAATGTCTGATGTCAAACACCAGATGATATTGCTTGTAATATGTGCAATCACAACTATAACACAGATGGGACTTCCCCAGTGGTCCAGTGCTTAGGACGTGGCGCTTTCACTGCTGAAGCCCTGGTTCAATCCCTCCTGGAGAATTAAAGGCTCGCAAACCTCGAGGCACAGCCAATACATAAATAAATCAGTTCAGTTCAGTTCAGTCGCTCAGTCGTGTCTGACTCTTTGCGACCCCATGAATCGCAGTACGCCAGGCCTCCCTGTCCATCACCAACTCCCGGAGTTCACTCAGACTCACGTCCATTGAGTCTGTGATGCCATCCAGCCATCTCATCCTCGGTCGTCCCCTTCTCCTCCTGCCCCCAATCCCTCCCAGCATCAGGGTCTTTTCCAATGAGTCAACTCTTCGCATAAGGTGGCCAAAGTACTGGAGCTTCAGTTTGAGCATCATTCCTTCCAAAGAAATCCCAGAGTTGATCTCTTTCAGAATGGACTGGTTAGATCTCCTTGCAGTCCAAGGGACTCTCAAGAGTCTTCTCCAGCACCACAATTCAAAAGCATCAACTCTTCTGCACTCAGCCTTCTTCACAGTCCAACTCTCACATCCATACATGNGCAACACCTACCATCTTCCTTGGGTTTCTCTTACGTTGGGCGTGGGGTATCTCTTCACGACTGCTCCAGCAAAGCACAGCCACTGCACCTTACCTTGGATGAAGGTATCTCCTTACTGCCACTGTTCCTGACCTTCAACGTAGGATAGCTCCTCTAGGCAAATAAAATATGAACACATCTGTGAAACAGAAACAGACTTACAGACTTAGAGAACAGACTGGTTGCCAAGCAGGCAAGGGTTGTAGGGGAGGGATAGATTGAGAGTTTGGGGTTGGCAGGTGCAAACGGCTATACATAGAATGGAAAAACAGCAAGGTCCTACCGTAGAGCATAGGAGACCAGATTCAATATCCTGTAATAAACCATAATGGAAGCGAATATGAGAAAGAATATATATGTGTATGACTGAATCACTTTTCTGTACATCAGAACCAAACACAGCATGGAAAATCAACTAGCCTTCAATAAAATTTTTTATTAAACGTCTGGCATGACTTCTGGGTTCTGCACTGTGGTACTAGGGTTAATAAGTGTTTCGAATGTTTCAAATGTTATTCATCTTCTTCCTTCTATCAGATCTCATCTCACATTTCAACCCTGACTGCCCCTGCTGCTGCACACCTGACCCTGTCAAACAGGTACCTTGATCCTTTCTGGGCGTAAAACAGTCTGTTTCACATTATAACCAGCCCTTTCCAAGTCCTTTTTCACCCGTTTCTCCTCGGCTTCTCCCCAGACTTCATGACCACGTGTGTGTGACCTTGGGCAGCTGAGCCCTGAAGAACACGAGGTGCCTTCTAGCTGGAGCACTTCAGAACTTAGGGGCTGTCCCTGCTGCTGAATCAGACAGATCTTGTCCTAATGGATTAACCTCCCCCCTGTTCCACACTCAAATGTAATCTTAGCTAGAAACCTGAGCCTGGACACCCAGGGTCCTACAAGCCTGGAGTGATAATCTATTGCCAAAAACTTGGTTGGGTTTTTCCAGAAAGAGCCCAGCTGCAATTTAAGGGTGTCTTATCTTCCTCTCATTGCCTCCTAGCCTCTGCCCCATTCCACTCCATCAGATCCTTCCAAAAAGGAGGAAATGAGAGCTCTTACGGTCCACCAGAGCAAACCTTCTGGTGCTTTTTGCATCTCAGGTCTACAGAAGACACTCGTGGCTAAGAAAGGTGCTGAAAACTGCTGTCCTGGACCAACCTCACCTTCATCAGAACCAGTTAAGAAAAAGGGAAGAAAGGGTACTGATTTTAATGTGTGCAAGCAGTGCTGGGCAGGAGCATGGCCTAACTTGTCCATCCGTTATCTCTGTTACAATTAAGAACACACAGGCTCAGAGAGGCGACTGACCGTGTGCGTGATCATAGCGGTAGGAAGGCTATGATTTGAACTTCTGCTTCCAACACAGAAACTTGTGCTGCTTCCACTAGACTCATAGCTCTGTGGGGGTACTTGACTACAAGGCAGATGAAAAAAGAAGCGTTTTTTTCAAATACACACCTTTATCAGACTGAAGAAGTTTCCTTCTGCTCCTAATTGAGAAGCTTTATTGTAAATGGCTATTGAATTTATCAAATGCTCTCTCTCAGTCTACTGAGATGAAAATACGGTTTGGTTTTGGTTTGTTTTTGTGGGGGAGGGGTTTAAGTTTGTGAATTATATAGATCGATTTTCAAGTTTCATGACAACTTTGCACTCCTGGAATAAATGTATTATTCAATTTAATATATAATTGATAAATTGTGTTGAGAATTTTTACAACTCTTCTCATGATAATATTCTTTCCTTATAATGCCTTTGTCTGGTTTTATTATTGTTTATCTTTATTTATTTATTTTTTTTTGGCTATGCAGGAGCTTAGTTCCTTCACCAGGGATGGAATTCAAGCCCTTTGTGTTGGAAGTACAGAGTCTTAAGCACTGGATCCTCAGGGAAGTCCCTACCATTTATAGAAGGTAGTGTTAACCTCATAATGACTCCCTGGTGGTGAAGATGGTAGAGAATCCCCCTGCAATGTGGGAGACCTGGGTTCATTCCCTGGGTCAAGAAAATTCCCTGGAGAAGGGAATGGAAACCTACTCCAGTACTCTTGCCTGGAGTACTTTTTTTTGGCTATGCAGGAGCTTAGTTCCTTCACCAGGGATGGAATTCAAGCCCTTTGTGTTGGAAGTACAGAGTCTTAAGCACTGGATCCTCAGGGAAGTCCCTACCATTTATAGAAGGTAGTGTTAACCTCATAATGACTCCCTGGTGGTGAAGATGGTAGAGAATCCCCCTGCAATGTGGGAGACCTGGGTTCATTCCCTGGGTCAAGAAAATTCCCTGGAGAAGGGAATGGAAACCTACTCCAGTACTCTTGCCTGGAGTACTCCATGGACCGAGGAGCCTGGTAGAACACAGTCCATAGCATCGCAAAGAATCAGACACAACTAAACAACTAACACATTCATTTTTCAGCCTCATAGAATGACTTGTGAAGCATTATTTCTTTTTTCTTCCGTTGTCTGGAAGACTTCAGGTAGAATTGACATAATTTTTCTGTAAATGTTTAGATGATTACTGAGTGAAGTATTTGGGCCTGAAATTTTCTTTGTGAGAAGTTTATAACTACAAATTCAAATTTTTAAATAGACATTGGACAGTTTGGGTGATTTGTCTCTTTCTGGGTGGTTTTGATAGCTTGTGTCTTTCAAGGAAAGTATCCATTTCATCTAAGTTGTCAAATTTATTAGAATAAGATTGCTTGGAATAGTCTTCTATTATCCTTTAGTATATGTGGGATCTGTAATGATATCACATCTCTCATTTGTTATATTGGCAATTTCTGTCTACTCTCTTTGTTTCCTGATTAGTATGACTAAGATTTACCAATTTTATTGATTTTCTCAAAGAAGCAGTTTTTGGCTTATTAATATTCTCTACTGTTCTTGAAGTTTATTTCAGTAATTTTTATACTGTTTCCTTTCTTCTGCTTACTTTAGTTTGCTTTTTTTGTTTGCTTGTTTTCTAAGTAGAAAGTAGAATTCATTGATTTTGAGACCTTTCTTCTTTATGAAATATAGCCATTTAGTGCCCCGAAGTTCCTAGTAAGAACTGAATTAGTGGCATGTCACAAATTTTTATATATTGCATTTTCATTTTAGTTCAGTACAAAGAACTTTCTAATTTCTCTTTTGAACACTTCTTTGATCCCAGAGTTCTTTACAAGTGTATTGTTTAATTGCCAAACATCTAGGAACTTTCCAGAGACCTTTCTGTTACTGACATCTAATATAATTCCATTATGATCAAGCGCATACACTGTATAACTAGAATTTTCATCAATGTATTCAGATTTTAGGGCCCCATACATGGTCTATCTTAGTGACTGTTCCATGTTCGCTTGGAACGAATGTGTTCACTGATATGATTATGTGGAATGCCAGTCAGGTCAAGCTGGCTAATAGTGTTTGCTCAGGTCCTCTTCTATATCCGTGGCAGTTTTTTGTCTACTTGTTCTATTCATTATTGAGAGAGGGACATTGAGATTTTGGACATAGGAAATTCTGAGTGAAAGAATCAACTTTCCAGGACTCCCTGGTGGTCCAGGGGTTAGCACTTTGCCTTCCAATGCTGGGGGTGTGGTTCGATCCCTGGGCAGAGAGCTAAAATCCCACATGTCTCATGACCAAAAAAACAAAACATAAAGCAGAAATAATATTGTAACAAATTCAATAAATGATCCACGTTGAAGAAAAAAAAATCTCCCTTCCAGTGCAGGGGACACAGGTTCCATCCCTGGTTGGGGAACTAAGATCCCACATGCTTCAAGGCAACTAAACACGTCAACTAGAGAGCCTGCGTGCCCAAAGGAAGAGCCCGTGTGCCACAGCCAAGCCCCAACGCAGTCAAAAATTGATGTTTTTTTAGGAAAAAAGAAATTTCTGACATGATTGTAGCTTGGCTATTTGTCTTTGCAATCCTACCAGTTCTTGCACTATATATATTGAAGCTCAGTTATTAGATGCATGAATGTCTATGATTGTAATGGCCTCTTGATGAACTAACAGCTTTATCATTACAAAATGACCTTCTTTGTTCATCTACTTTGTTCTGAAATCCATGGTGTCTGATATTAATGTAGTCACCCCTGCTTTCTGATTAGTGTTAGCATGATATATCTCTTTTCATTGTTTCACTTTTAACCTATTTGTCAATTTATAATTAAAGTGTGCTTCTTGTAGACAGCATATAGTCCTGTCTCACTTTTTATCCGATCCAACAATCTCTTCGACGTAATTGAAGTAGGTACTAGTTTGCCAGGGCTGCTGTGACAAAGAACAACAAAGTAAGTGGCTTAAACAACAGAGCCTTACTGTCATATAATTCTGAAGGCTAGCAAGTTTTGCATTGTTTCCAGTGCTCTGTAACAAACTAGAGGGGTGGTGGGGTGCGGTGGGAGGTGGAAGAAGGTTCAAGAAGGATGGGACATATGTATACCTATGGTTGAACCATGCTGATGAATGGCAGAAACCAACACAATATTGTAAAGCACTTATACTTCAATTTAAAATAAATTTTAAAAAGAAAGGGAAATTAATTTTTTTCATGGTTTCTTTTTTGGGCCTTCATTCTTTTCACTAAACCATTCTTCTATAATGCCTCACTTGTTCTCAGTCCCATCCAGTGTATTTTTCTTCTGAAACATTGCAGTTTTCATCACTAGGAGCTATACTATAGTTTTTTATAATTTCCATGTCTCTAACTTTCAAACATACATAAAACAGTAATATTAATCTTTGTCTTTGTCTGTTAATTCTAAATTGATTGCAGTCAGTTTTGGGTTATTTTCAGTTGATTGACTTTTCATTGTGAGTTGCATTTCCCTTCTTCCTAGCATGCTTGGGATTTGTAATGAGGTGTCACATATTTCCAATTCTAATTCATTAGGCAGTGTCTATTTTTGTATGCCCATAAATTTTCTTTAAGTTTGTTCTGGGATGCAATTAGGCTTCTTAGAATCTGCTTGATCCTTTTGGGTCTTGCATTAAAGCCTTATCAAGCCAGACCAAAACAGTGTTTAGTCTAGAATTAATCCCCACTATTGTGATCAGTGAGCAACCTTGTAATTAGATCCTTCAGCGTACTCTATCCAACTCTCCATGAGTTATGAACTTTTTCAGTCTGGCTGGAGGGAACAGGCATTATTCTTGGCCCTGGGTAGACACTGGGTACTGTTGCCTCTACCCGCTTCAGACAGCTCTCTTCTGATCTCAGGCATCACCCATCCCTGCCTCAGCCACATGGGATAAAGGCAGGAGACCCCTCAGGCCCTTCCCAGCCTCCTGAAGCTCAGTACCTGTGGGCCTGGCCGGTTGTATCTGTTGGCCTGGCAGGTCTGGTATCACCCCATAAGGAGACAGAACCTCCCCTGCCGCAGTTAGAACATTTGACCTTTGACTCTTACCTCCCCACCCTCCATGCTATTTGCTTCTGGATGCTCACCTTCAGCTGGACAAACCCTTGTCTGCTCTCTGTCTGGCCTCACTCTCCCAAGTGATATGGCAGTGAGCCTAACTGGGCAGTACCCAAGGATGAGGTAGGAGATGGGGTGGGGTCCCTCTTACTTGAAGCTGGCCGTGATCATGAGAGAGGTTCATCTGCAAGTGGAGCCAAGTCTAAATGAGTAACTGGTTCAGATCCAACGTGAGAAAGAAAGGGGAGTTTAGTGAGGTCAGGAGGCTGGTGAAGAAGAGATGGGGGGCTTCCCCGTGGTCCAGTGAGTGCTTAGGTCCTCCATGCTCTCACAGAGGTTGAGAGTTTGATCACTGCTCCAGGAAATAAGATCCTGAGAGCTGTGCAGCTCAGCCAAAAATTTTAAAATGTTTTTAAAAAGAGAAAGGGTGGGGAAGGGGAGAATGAGACAAAATGGGAAATTGAGATTGGCACATATACACTACCATGCATAAAATGGATAGCTAGTGGGAACCTACGCTCAGTGCTCTGTGATGACCTAGAGGGGTGGGATGGGGTGGGAGGTGGAAGAGAGGTTCAAGAGGGAGGGGACATAGAGTATACCTTTGGCTGATTCATGTTGATATATGGCAGAAACCATTACAATATTGTAAATCAATTATCCTCTAATTAAAATCAATTAATTAATCAATCAGTTAATTAATTAAAAAATGAGCACCCATGTCCAGGTGGCCACAGGCTAGTTTCTCTCGCATAATTGACCTGGTTGGTCCCCAGAGGCATTGGAGATGGTGACCTCTGCCACAGGTGGAAGCTTGTACAGGATGAGCAGGGGCTGATGCTCTTTTCTTCTCTTTGTAGATGTCTTTTGTCTTATGTCTTTTTGTAGACATAATGTCTAAATGTAAGAACACATTTTTAGGGGAGCAAGGGCATACCAAATTATAAACTGTAAAGACAAAACTCATCATTTTGCATTGAGAGGTACTACTTTGAGCCTTTTCCCCTGGGCTCTTCACCTGCCTCAATTCTCAGAACTATGATCTGTCTTTGGTTCTCTTCTTCATTCTTCAAGATGTTTTATTCTTAAAAGGTTTGTTTTAAAACACTTATATACGGACACACAAGTTTTCAGCCACAGCCAAAACTCATTTTCTGCTTTTAAATCAAAACAGTATGGAAAACAATCACAAGGAAATTTTGAACCTTAAGAAAATGCATATTGGAGCACATGTTTTCGATTATATTGGAATGAATTTGAAGCTATGGAGACCCAGCTTGGCACAGCAAACAACTGGCCCGTGATCATCCCCACAGCTTTCATCATATGATGCAAACCAGCCTCCCAAACAGAGCCTTCTGAGGCCAGCTTCCAAGTGTCATCTGGCCCGGCCCAGGCCCTTGACGAAGAGAGGAAAACATGCACTATCCACCCCGCGAGCTCACACAGCAGTGAACAACTCGGGACATGAGGTTCAGCTGCTTTATTTGCCTGAATGTTGCATCTCAGAGACACCAGGCGGCCTCCTACCACCTTTTGAAACAGGGAAGTCAATTAGGATACAATTCTGTTTTCCTACACGTGTTGGTTTAGAGAGGTGGTTTGCTCTTAACACCTACGCAGGCTAAGTGAGACACTTTCCTCAGTTAAAAATGGCACAGTGTTATTTTATCACCAAGGGTAGTATTTCTTTGAATGTATTAGAGGCTGGAGGATTCCAGGGGCCATCTTTTGAGTAGACTCAAGGGCTACTTGACAAGCCCAGTAGGAGTCAAATTAGCACGTACCAGGCAGACTCCAAAAAGGCTTTTGTTTCGATGACATTCCCAACCATTTTTTAAGAGACTAGCAGTTCCTCAGAAGTTCTCACAGACTGCTTCAAGGAGGGAAAAAAACAAGAGTAAAGACTCCGCTCCCAATCCAGGCTTCAACTAGGGCAGCTCTGTTTTAATACTAGCTTATTCTGAGTAACATTTCCTTTAAGGGGAAAAAATCTGAAGGGTAAAGAGTTAGAAAACCACTGCCTCAGGATAGATACTTTTTGGGCAACCTCTCCTCCAAAAAAAAAAAAAAGTTTTTTTGTTTTTTTTTTTTTAAAATGAGTAACACACATGATGTAACTAACCCTCGCCATCTAGAGCTATTTGCTTCCTGAACTTAGTTATAGGAATCCAGACATATCATTAGGCTGCTTCTGTCGAGAGATTCCTGCTGGGCTCACATCAGCAATTTCATAGTGAATCTTCAATTCATCACGTCTTTACAAGCTTTTCACATTTTAATCATGAAACTTAGGCAGGATCACTGGCATCAAGAAAGAGGATCTGACCAAAGCCTCCACCTATGTGACTCATGTTCAGGTCACATCTAATCTTCGAACCCCTCAAATCATCATCCTAACAAAGAAAGGGTTTGAAAAGTTTTCACACATTTGGATTTCTGCTTATGTGTATAGCCCACAGTTGAAAACACAAAACATCTGGTTGCCTTTCAGCTGAGAAGCTGACTACCTGTTATAAATATGAATCCTCCTGCAAGCTGACCCAATAAGCCATTCTCAACCCCAGCACCTTAGGTGGCTGTGTGTGTGTGTGTGTGAAGTCACTTCAGTCATGTCCAACTCTGTGCGATTCTGTGGACTGTAGCCCGCCAGGCTCCTCTGTCCATGGGGATTCTCCAGGCAAGAATACCAGAGTTGGTTGCCATGCCCTCATCCAGGGGATCTTCCCAATCCAGGAATCGAACCCATGTCTCTCCTCTCTCGCATTGGCATCAAGTTCTTTAGCACTAGCGCCACCTGGGAAGCCCTTAGGTGACTGGGTGAAGCAAACAGCCGAGTTCAGGATCTAAAGTGAACGGGATACCTTGGGTCAGTGGGATTGCCACCACCCTGCTACCCGCCAGCTGGAAGCCCTATAACCACGTTCCTCAAATCTAGAAGTAGAAGTTGTGGGACTTCCCTGGTGATCCAGTGGTTAAGACTGTGTTCCCAATGGAGCAGACCTGGATTCGACCCACTGTCAAGAAACTAGAGCCCACATGTTGCAACTGAAGATCCGGCCTGTTGCCCCAAAGATCCGAGTGCAGCCAAATAAATAACAAATGCCTAACACTAGAACTCGTAACCCAACAAGTTCGACTATGCTTTGAGGAACATTTACACTGAACATTCAAACCAGGGACATCTTGGGCTGTCCTGATTACACACTTGCCAGAGTCTCAGGTCTCTGTGGGAAGTGTGGAGACACAGAAGGGAAACGGAGCTGCAGGCGGTGTCAGGCGAGTCACGCCTCGCCGCCTCATCATCGTCTGCCGTGAGCCCTGAGCTTCACGCTCTTGCTTCTCACAGGCAGTGAAACTGAAGCCGGGGAGGTCCCTGGACAAGTGTTGGCTGAGTCCGTAGAAGACCCCAGGATGCTCGGAAACACGGTCAAGAACTTGTGCTTGAAACCAGTTCCTACAACTCTTATTCCACAACCAGAAAGTCCTCTGTGGTGTTTTCCTTGAAAACAAAATCGACATCTCTCACTTTTTGTTCCCTTTTGCCAAACATGCAGGTTTCTTTGGAGTGTGTTTCATCTGACTCAACCTCGGTTAATCCTATTCAAAGTTGCAGGTCAAACTGAGCAGACATTTCCTGTTCACCATGAAGAAGCAATAGCAAGCGAGAGGAGGGTGGAGAGGAGGCAAGGAGGACAGAGTGAAGGAGAGAGGTTCCAGGGGGTGCCCAGTGCCAGGGGTCCATGGCTGGAGAGCAGAGACCATAATAAGCAAATGGAAACCCCCAGTGGACGCCCTTCCCAAGCCTCAGCTAATCACTAGTTTCAACTCGTGCTTTTGGTTGTTCGTGTTCTCATTATTATAAAAGATGAGTGAGGAAAGCTTCCATCCTTGACTCTTGTTAATTCTACCCTCTGTGGTCACAGTTTTTCCATCTAAGAATAGACACAAACATCCCAGCGCCTGCTTCTGAGAGTGCATATAGATGTCTGTGTTTAACTAGCGAAGAGCCGTATAGTGTGATTTTTCTCATGTCGTTACATAGAATTATGAAAACTTTGACACTAAGGAAGCTCAGTTTTTGGTGAAAGTCCAAGAGAAAAAAAGCAAAATGTAAAAGTTCCATTTTCCCTTTACTCTCCCATTTTATGAGGTTGCTTGTTTTTCCTTCTATTCATCATTCTTCAGTGATTGTTTATTTAATCACCACATCTCCCAGTGGTGAAGCCAGGAGACCTCAGGCTCCATAATGCGAGTGGGAATTGACATATAATTTCCAGATACCCATGCTGGACCAAAAGAGCCACTGGGATGCCTAATATCCGCATAAGTCACATATCTGAAGGCCCGAATCCTTATTTCCTGGATCGGTAAAGTGAATTTGCTCAAGAAGTTCTTTCCAACACCATAGCAAAGTCCCTCCTCCAGTTCAGCCAAACAGTAGGCTCACAAGGCAAAGGACTGAATCTCAGGGGCTGGAGGGAACTGAAGGAAAGAAGTTGAAAACTGGCAGAAGTCGAACATTCTCATTGGCCCTGGGCTCTCAGGCCCACGGGCATTAAGTCACAAGTTCATGGTCAAGGGGCAGAGCAGAGGAAGTGAAAGTCAAGAAGCCAAAGTGTTATCACTTTATTCTATTCCATCAAGCTTAAAGCGATATGCTTTATTTCCTGATTTTGCTAAACAAACTGCTTTTAGAGCTCATGTTGTATTTGCTTTCTTCATTTCCAATTTCCCATGGATATTTCAATTCCCCAGATTAATTTGATGGTGCCAGACCAACACTATGAAATCAAATAGGCGTGTATAGTGATTGGCTCCCAGAAAAGTGAAACAGTAGTTCCCATCTTCATCAATATTAGCATATAAATATTATATTTAAAATATGAAAGGTAGTGAAGGAGAAAAGTTCGCCTGAGAGCAGTAGTTCCAGAGAGAAATTCAAGGATGAGAGATATCTGGGTAGAGGATCAAGTTCTAGGCCCTTTTGTTTGCCCTGAATTCCTCCCTTCCCAAGTGGTTCTGTGGTGAAGAATCTGCCTGCAAAGCAGGAGACACAGGTTTGATGCCTGGGTTGGGCAGATCCTGTGGAGGAGGAAATGGCAACCCCCATTCCAGTATTCTTGCCTGGAAAATCCCATGGACAGAGGAGCCTGATGGGCTACAGTCCATGGGGTTGCAAAAAGTCAGGCGTGACTGAGGACACAGACACCACACACACGCACACACGCACACAGACTTGTTCCAGGGGCAAGCAGCCAACTACTCAGGCAATGGCGCTGGTCCTTTATCTGTTCAGGCAGGGTCAGTGCATTTCATCCCGAGTAGCATCTTCTCTACAGAACAGTGTTTCAGTGCAAAAAAATTTAAAATAAACAAAGACTGTTTGAAGACACCACACACACGCACACACGCACACAGACTTGTTCCAGGGGCAAGCAGCCAACTACTCAGGCAATGGCGCTGGTCCTTTATCTGTTCAGGCAGGGTCAGTGCATTTCATCCCGAGTAGCATCTTCTCTACAGAACAGTGTTTCAGTGCAAAAAAATTTAAAATAAACAAAGACTGTTTGTCCTTTCAAAATATGGACAAAGAGAAAGAGGGGGGAGTTGAAGGCTTTGCAAGTGAAAGCCAGGTTTCTGCATTTTTTGTTAAGAGTTTTTAAAAGATACTACAATCTCAATATTGTATATTATCAAGCAGGTGACAATCAGTATTATTTCCATTCTCATAGTATATAAGGACAGCCTCAACCTGTGAGCCTCTGATCCCAGTGGAGCTGTGGAGTTGTTACCTTCAGGCAGGAAATCATCATGTCTATGGGCTACATGATGAATAAATAAAGTGATATATATATATGTATATATGTGTAAATATATATACACCACTTTTTAATGTTTGTCCATGCTGTATAAATAATAAAATGCAAGTTTGTAGAAACATCACTGAATTCATATCAGATTTTATAGTTATATTTGTTTCAAAGATTTGAGATTACAAAAAAAATGAAACTGCCATAAAACTGATTAACTGGAAATGTTAGATTTCTTTCTTTTCTTTTAATCAACTTGATTGCAATTCTGAGTTCCCATCCCTCTGGATCAGCAGGAAATTCAAGCCGTTCTTCTTCAGATTCCCCTCACCTACAAGCAGTGCTAATGTTATATCTTAAATTCTTATCCATTCTCCCCAGTGATTTTGTTAAGTATGGAAATCTTCAGTGAGTTTAGGTACCATCAGATGCTGGGGACCAAGTCCCACTGGAAACAAGTTTCTGAGGGCTGACACCTGTCAGGACCAGGACCCTAGAACTCCTTCTACACTAGGCCTCAAGCAAGAAGGAGGTAAAATATAGAGAGGAACAAACTTAATATTTCTACCAATTATTCTACAATCATCCTGTATCAGAGTCTAACTAGAAAACAGAAAGCACACAATAATTTTAACAGAAAAAGTTTAATATAAAGAATTATTAACTATAACAGGAGATTAAAGGCATAAATAGAACTCTAAACTATAAAGGGATAAAGAGAACTTCATCCATGGGATGAAGAATGTCTAATGAAAGGGCAAACGTGAACAGAAGAGCACCCCGTTCCTGAAGGCAGGGGCTCAGACTTCATTGGAAGAAGTGTGCTTGCAGCCCAGTGGATGGTGGGGAGGTTCTCTGGGCTCACGTGAATCAGAGCTGGCCACAGGGGTGGGGCAACGGTTACAAGACAGGGTAACATGGCCTGGGATTGGCAAGGAGAGGGCCTCCCACAGGGGTGCTGGTAGACCACACTGTGGGCCAGGAACTGCAGCTGGATTGGCAAGCAGGGAACACCCCCCAGGATGCAGGAACCTGAAGGCTGAGAGGCCAACCACTGGGGTGTCTGTTAGACCCACCAGCAGGGATGCCTCTGAAATGCGGTGTCTAGCAAGGTGAGCATCACCAGACGTTCCTCCCCTTGTGTCATCTTGCTGCCATGGTATGATTTAAAAAAAAAAAAAAGAATCACACCGAAAAAGAAAAAAATCATACAAGCACAAGGAAGTGATATTCATCCTGCTTTACTGTCAGCCTAGCACTCTAACTGACAGAGCATTAAGCATGCGCCAGCTGCTAAGCAGAGATGCTCACAGGGCCCAGCTCCCCAGTCACAGGGCCCGCAATAAAGGGTGGGTCCAGCGCCAAGCAGAAATAAAGAGACAATGGGCACATGTATAAAGAATCCTGAAAAGGTCTGTGTTCAACAAGACCTCCTGTTCACAGCAACTGGGAACTCACGATCAACATGAAATGATAGTAAGCTGCCTTCCCTTCTGTTATCTGTTTGTGAGGCCACGATTCCATCTTGGGTGAGTGTCATTTCTATGGACCACAGTTCCTCCATCTTCCAGAAGGACCTAGTGCAAAGACTCCTCTTTACTTTCCCAGGACTCAGTCCACCCTCCCCCCAGAGTCTAGCCTTGTCACCTAATGCCCAAGAACTTGATATATTTAACAAATCCTCAATGGGACGATTAAACTTTCTACAAAGTCTATTGAGGTTTGAAAGGCAAAGACTATAAAAATTCATATGCAATACCACTTAATCGAATTTTTAGTGAAATTTTTATAAAACCTCTTTTTTGGTAAAGTTGTGTATATAAACATAGCTTCCAAAAGTATTTCACGTGCTGGAGTATATGCTTCTCNCATGCGCCAGCTGCTAAGCAGAGATGCTCACAGGGCCCAGCTCCCCAGTCACAGGGCCCGCAATAAAGGGTGGGTCCAGCGCCAAGCAGAAATAAAGAGACAATGGGCACATGTATAAAGAATCCTGAAAAGGTCTGTGTTCAACAAGACCTCCTGTTCACAGCAACTGGGAACTCACGATCAACATGAAATGATAGTAAGCTGCCTTCCCTTCTGTTATCTGTTTGTGAGGCCACGATTCCATCTTGGGTGAGTGTCATTTCTATGGACCACAGTTCCCCCATCTTCCAGAAGGACCTAGTGCAAAGACTCCTTTTTACTTTCCCAGGACTCAGTCCACCCTCCCCCCAGAGTCTAGCCTTGTCACCTAATGCCCAAGAACTTGATACATTTAACAAATCCTCAATGGGACGATTAAACTTTCTACAAAGTCTATTGAGGTTTGAAAGGCAAAGACTATAAAAATTCATATGCAATACCACTTAATCGAATTTTTAGTGAAATTTTTATAAAACCTCTTTTTTGGTAAAGTTGTGTATATAAACATAGCTTCCAAAAGTATTTCACGTGCTGGAGTATATGCTTCTCTGACAAGAAATAAAATTTAATTTTGTTGAACCACGGCAGCTGTCCATAAAGGACACATTTCATGATTACATACTATTACCTACCTACCTATATGTATCAGATTAGTTCTGATGGAAGTAAAATGCAAATCAAAACCACAATGAGGTACCATTTCACACCAGTCAGAATGGCTGCGATCCAAAAGTCAACAAGCAATAAATGCTGGAGAGGGTGTGGAGAAAAGGGAACCCTCTTACACTGTTGATGGGAATGCAAATTAGTACAGCCACTATGGAGAACAGTGTGGAGATTCCTTAAAAAATTGCAAATAGAACTGCCTTATGATCCAGCGATCCCACTGCTGGGCATACACACCGAGGAAACCAGAATTGAAAGAGACACGTGTACCCCAATGTTCATTGCGGCACTGTTTATAATAGCCAGGACATGGAAGCAACCTAGATGTCCTTCAGCAGATGAATGGATAAGAAAGCTGTGGTACATATACATAATGGAGTATTACTCAGCTATTAAAAAGAATACATTTGAATCAGTTCTAATGAGGTGGATGACGCTGGAGCCGATTATACAGAGTGAAGTAAGNATTGCTGATCTGCTCTGCTGGATCTCTGTGTAGCCTAACAGCAATGGGACTCAGGAGAAAAGAACTTAGCCAAGACTCAATTTAGTTATAATTAAAATGGGACTGAATATAACTGATACAGTTATCCAAATAAATATGCATTTTAGTGTTTTTTTCTGGCCAATAAAATGTTTTATTAAGGATAAATACTACCATTATGTATGATATCATAAGTGAAACAAATTGCCAGTCTAGGTTTGATGCAGGATGCAGGATGCTTGGGACTGATGCACGGGGATAATCCAGAGAGAAGGTGTGGGGTGGGAGGGGGGAGGTGGGGGTTGGGATTGGGATTGGGAGTTCATGTACACTCGTGGCTGACTCATGTCAATGTATAGCAAAACGAATACAGTATTGTAAAGCAAAACAAACTAAAAAATAAAAATTAATTTAAAAAATAAATAAAATAAATTTTGGCACATTTGATCATTGAAAAAAAGTCTTCAGTGAGGTACAAAATGCTTATGAATTTTATTGAGAGAAATAAATATAAATAACAAGGACAAATCATTACTTGCAAGCAACACAATCCTATACTATGAGGAGTAAAATTTCAGATTAAAAACTTAGGATTAATGAAGGTTTCCAATGAAATGATCAGAAGTGAGAAAACATTTAAACAATTTTCCCATGCATCAGCAAAAATGTATATAATGCAAGGGAAAAAGACATTCCACTAGGAAAATATCAACAATGGCATTTTAGAATAAAGAATTTCTATACCTTTCTGAAGAATAATTAGTGTCTAAAAACATAATCAAAGACCTTTTTGTAAGCTGACAGCACTTAGATCAGTGTCTGACCCATAGCTGACTCTCAAAAATACTTACTGATTTGACCAGAGTTGAAACACTAACACATTTTGGTAAGCTGATTGGTTTACCCAATCTTATTTGGAGATACACACAGTTACATGTCAAGTCTGCTGAGCTTTATCCAAAGAGCTCTATGCTTGTTGATTTTGGTATCTAATGGCTCTGCTTGGTTCAAGAGAACCATCCAGGGCGTGGATTGGAACAGCACATTTGTGTGATAGAGTGCTGTTTCCAGCAGATGTGCCCCCAAAGCCCAGCCAGGCTGGGGCAATTGCCTGGCAGAGTGGTATGAGTTGGTGAGGAGGAGGGAAGGCCAAGCTGCAAAAAGAACCAAGCTTGGTGCGTATTATGGGAAGCTGGTGGAAAGCCCATCTAGTCAATGCCTACACACACTCACGTGCAGCAGAGTGAGGGGCAGGGGCTGACTGTCCTCTGGACTAAATACATCTAGGACTTCCCTGGCGGTCCAGTGGTTAAGACTCTGCCTTTCAATGGCAGGGACGTGAGTTCAATCCCTGATCCAGGAAGATCCCACATGCCGAGGGGCAGTTACACCCGTGAGCCACAGCTACTGAGCCTGAGCTCTGGAGCCCGTGACCCGTAATCACTAAAGCCCTGCACACCCTAGAGCTGGTGCCCTGCAGCCAGGGAAGCCACCACAATGAGAGCCTGAGCACTGCAACAAAGAGGAGCCCCCGCTCGCCACAGCTAGAGAAAGCAACAAAGACCCGGCACAGCCAAAAATAAAAATCAGCAAATATTTCTTTAACATGCATCTAGTCATAGAGTGTGAAAGTGTTAGTCACTGAGTCGTGTCCGACTCTGTGCGACCCCCTGGACTGTATCCCTCCAGGCTCCTCTGTCCATGGGATTCTCCAGGCAAGAATACTGGAGTGGGTTGCCATGCCCTCCTCCAGAGGAGCTTCCCAACCCAGGGATCAAACCTGCATTTCCTGTGTCTCCTGCATTGGCAGGTGGATTCTTTGCTGTCTGAGCCATTGAAGTCCGGACAGAGAGTGTACAGTGGGCAATAGTTAGAATATGGGTGAAACTCTGGATTCCTCAGAGCTTCCCCATCTATGAGGACAGATCGAAGTCACATCAGCTGTAAGAACTGCTGCCCTGCTTGTGGCCTGCCTTGGTGTATCTGAGACTCCTGGTCCTCCAGCCCTGCCCCGTGCCTGCTGTTTACTCCCCCTCACTCCCCAGCCCTGACATTTCCTCCAGCCCTCCATCTCTGCCACGTGCTGTGGGACCCTGCCCGGAGCGCTGGGGCTCTCCTGCTGCCCCAGCAAAAGGAAACACAATGCCTCATCACCCACTTGAGCTGCATGTGGGTGGAAATACTAGACAGATTCCAGGGCTCTCCACGCCTTACAGAGATTGTTAATAAGAAAGCTTCCAGGACCAAATCAGGTAACCAGGGAGACAAATCCCAGCATCCATGGTGAAACCCGGAAGCACCTTTCCCCTCCAGTGATGGAGATGTTCCCACCCTGCATGGCCCCTCTGCAGACTCGGGCAAACACTTCAGCCTTTCGTCAGTGTACCAACAAACCCAAACTCCAGCATGGTCTCCACCCAAATTCTATCTCAGGAGGCTCCTCATGGGTGAGGGTTCCAAGAAGAAGCTGAAAGGTTTGGCCTTCCTTCCCCCATCCCACCCCACAGTCAGCAGCAGCAGCCCTTCCCATATTCTTTGATAAGTAAAAGAAATAACATCTCAATCTTGTATACAGTACTACACAGCTGGAAGGCATGTCCCAGCCTTACACCCTTTTATTAGCTTATGGCTATCTTCATCCTACTTGAAATCCTGGCATCTCTGCCTCCAAGAAGTCCCACTACCAGACAAGCTCCATGAGGCTTGTCCAATTCTAGTGATAGATTTAGGGGAATACCTCCAAGCTATGGTTTTTCCAGTTCAATTCAGAGTTCAGTCATGTCTGACTCTCTGTGACTCCATGGACTGCAGCACACCAGGCTTCCCTGTCCATCACCAACCCCTGGAGTTTGCTCAAACTTGTGTCCATCAAGTGAGTGATGCCATCCAACCATCTCATCCCTGTCATCCCCTTCTCCTCCTGCCTTCAACCTTTCCCAGCATCAGAGTATGTTCCAATGAGTCAGTTCTTCACATCAGGTGGCCAAAGTATTGGAGTTTCAGCTTCAGCATCATTTGAGTTGGACCATGAAGAAAGCTGAGTGACAAGCAATTGATTCTTTTGAACTGTGGTGCTGAAAAAGACTCTTGAGAGTCCCTTGGACAGCCAAGAGATCAAACCAGTCCATCCTAAAGGAAATCAATCCTGAATATTCATTGGAAGGACGGATGCTGAAGCTGAAGCTCCAATACTTTGGCCACCTGATGTGAAGAGCCGACTCTGATGGAAAAGACCCTGATGCTGGGAAAGAATGAAGGCAGGAGGAGAAGGGGACAAAAGAGGATGAGATGGTTGGATGGCATCACCGACTCAATGGACATGAGTTTGAGCAAACTCCAGGAGATAGTGATGGACAGGGGAGACTGGCGTGCTGCAGTCCACGGGGTCACAAAGAGTCAGACTTGACTGAATGACTGAACAGCAACAGTTCAATTCCTCAGAGTCACACCAGTACCACCATCCACAGAAGATCCTTCCTGAACAGCAGGGAGGCGGGAAGGCAGTGGCCTCCCAGGCACTCTTCTTCTCCATGCTGTTTCCAAGGTGAATTTCTAATAAGAAGAATTTTATGTAACAAAGAGCTGGAGAACAATGGATATTTACAGAAAAAGAATTTTGAAAGAGTTGCTTATATCTGAATTTCCATTTGGCATTTAGAGCAAGACCAATTAGGAAAATGGATTGTCTGACTTTTATCCAAAAGGAGGAAATGAATTATTTAGAGAGGTTTTTGGTTAGATTTGCGGGGGTTGGGTTGGTTGTTCATTTGAGGGAGAGTGAGTTAGCTGGCTCAGGGATTGATTGGCATTTTAAATGATGGAGACTAATTCAGCTTTGACAGAGCAAATTCACCCATAGGTGCTGATTTGAAGGAAAAAAAAAAAAGCAAGCAAACACAATGACTCAGGACTTAAGAGTCTAGAAGAGAATATAAAAATATCCAGGCATATCTCTGTCTCCTTGCACAGACATTAAGGGATTATTTTCCCTTGAAGAATTCTAAAACACAAACAGGAAAGGAAGGAAGAGAAGGAGGGATGAAAAAGGAAAGGAATGAGGAGAAAAAAAGGAAATAAGGGAAAAAATGATTTGTGGGATTTCTTTTTGGACAGGGGTGTGGGGACGTCTTCAAAAAACATTACTGAAATATATATAGGTTCCGAAAGCATAGACAGATGTTGGAGGAGGAATTAAAAATTTAGTTATTTGCTGTTTTGAAACTTTAGCTGTGTTTAGAATAAACACAAAAAGAAAGAAGGAAGGAACTGGATCTAACTTTGGAATAGCTAACTGGGTGGTATGGTCGGAGCAACCCCATGGACTGCAGCATGCCAGGCCTCCCTATCCATCACCAACTCCCGGAGCTTGCTCAAAGTCATGTCCATTGAGTTGGTGATGCCATCCAACCATCTCATCCACTGTCTTCCCCTTCTCCTCCTGCCTTCAGTCTTTCCCAGCATCAGGGTCTTTTCCTTGATGTTCTTCAGGTGGCCAAAGCATTAGAATTTCAGCTTCAACATCAGTTCTAACAATGAACACTCAGGACTGATTTCCTTTAGGATGGACTGTTGGATCTCCTTGCAATCCAAGGGACTCTCAAGAGTCTTCTCCAACACCACAGTTCAAAAGCATCAGTTCTTCGGTGCTCAGCTTTCTTTATAGTCCAACTCTCACATCCGTACATGACTACTGGAAGTACCATAGCTTTGACTAGACGGACCTTTGTTGGCAAAGTGATGTCTCTGCTTTTTAATATGCTGTCTAGGTTGGTCATAACCTAGACATCTGGGTCGTACCTGCGTTCAGTGAGGGAGGCCGATGATGACTGAGGAACCAAACATACTGAGTGGACAAACCACTTGATCTCCAGGAGTCTACTTCAGGAAGAGCGCAGGAAAGACAGCTCTGAGAAAGTGACATTTGATCAGACCCTTGACCTGATCCCACGACGACAGGCACTGGACAGTGGGACAAGCCCCTCTCACAGGTCAAGTTAATTTTGTTTCCAGCTCTACACCAGCTTTTCCTATTTCCTCCTAGTGTGTGTGGATCACAGGTATTAGTGGCAGTGGCAGTGCCCCCAAGTTGGTTTTCTCAGGAAACAGAATGAATACAGATGAAGAGGAAAACGTTTCCATTGCACTTTCGGGAAAACGAAGGTGGGGTGGAATTATCACCTCCAAGGAGAGGCTCCTGAGCATGACTTTCCTCACCGACAAGGTCTGCTTCTTTGCAGTCCTTGGTTTGGAGACAGTAAATGAAGTCTGCCCCCAGAGGACAGACAGGCGCTTGTGGGGCTTAGCAACCACAGTCCTTCCCCCTGGGCAGCTTTTTGAGCTCATGTCTGTGCTAACTAAGGGGCAGTTGTCTGAACCCATAATATACCCAACATCAGAGTCTCCACTGGCCACCAACCCCCGGCCCACTCATTCTTGTGGTTGGGTTATTCCTGGTATCCAATATCTATTTGCCCTGCTGGCAGTGTCTTATTCCACTGTTCTGGACTGATTAGAATAATCGAAGCCTCTCTCTTCCAAACACGAGCCACAGATCATTAAATCAGCATCAGGCTGGCCTGGGTGCTTATCATAGCTTTCCACATTCCTCTTTTTTCCAAACTTTAGGTCGAGATTGCTGCACTCCTTTCAGCAACATGTGATTTTTGGAACTGTGACAAAAAAAGAAAGTCTAAATAGGCTTCCTTAGCTGCAGCCCAGGAGAGCCCAGAAGGAAATGGAATAATGAACCATGTGCTGTTAGTCAGCCTGGGTTTGTTACCAGGTCCAAATATAGCTTTTGCCTTTTATGGTATTTAGATCATATCAGCGACTTAAGTTCAATAGCCTAGTCCAGCCCCACTTTCTTTCTGGGAATCTTCTGCCCAAAGGTAGTTTTCTATTAACACATTGGGGCATGTTATTGGGCCATTGTTCACAGATAATTCACCCAATTTTTCCTTATTAACTCTCCTTAGATTGCTTTCAAATGTCTTTTATTTGCCAACATAAGTAATACATATTTCATTCCTCTTCTTCATATTAAAATATTGTTATTTCCCATATAATTTGGATCCTAAATAGTTTTTTTTCAAGTATGATTATCACTTAACACTCAAGGAATACCCCATAATAATAGCAAACTCTAAAACAGCACTTATTATATGTTCTAGGCACTGTTCTAAGAATTTCCCATTTATTAACTCATCAAATCCCCTGACAAGTCTCTAAGTTAGGTATTATTATAGTATTTTACAGATGGAGAAACTGAAGCACAGAGAAGTTAAGCAACTTGCCCAAGGTCACACAGCTAGTAAGGCTGGGCCCATAACAGGTCTAATGCGCTTGTTCCTTGGCACTTAGACTTAATCACAAAATTTCCCATTCTTTTTGTCCACATTTAATGATAATCAAATTCACTACTTATCTCTTCTCTGAAACAGGAGAAATAGATCGTGCCCCTCAAAATGGTAAACATAGTCAAAATGTCATCCCCTTCAGATTCACTGCTCAGATGGGGATTGGTTGTACCTCAGCTCTTCCAAGAGAACGGGTAGTTCCCTTACGGAGAAATGACTCAGATGCATTAGCTTTTCCAGGCCACTGGGCTACTATTAACTCATTAACATTCAGGAGATTTTTGTATCCAAATTTTCTAGCTCGGTGCACCAAACTTTTAAGGCTGCCTCTAGCTTCCCTTTCTTTTCTCATCCCTTATTCTTCCCTACTGTGTCACCGACCTCCTGCAGCCTCCTTCCCACACTTGTGTTCATGCCTTTAGCCCAGAATACCCTCCACCCTCCCCCAACTTTTCTTTTTAAATTAATTTTTGTTTTTCTCCAAGTTAGACATGTATATAACTTTAAAAGAAAAAATAGTTCAAACAGCTTACAATAAAGGAAACCAGCAGCTCCCTACCCCATCTTTCCCCATCCCCAGGTCTTAGGGACTTTCAACTCTTTTAACTGTGTCTTCTCCATATTTCTAAATAGCATGTGTGTCAAAGGGATTAGGATTATACTCCTTTTCACTTAAATAGAAAACCTTTCTACTTTGACTTAAATAAATAAGGCATTTAATTACACTTGTGTTCATGCCTTTAGCCCAGAATACCCTCCACCCTCCCCCAACTTTTCTTTTTAAATTAATTTTTGTTTTTCTCCAAGTTAGACATGTATATAACTTTAAAAGAAAAAATAGTTCAAACAGCTTACAATAAAGGAAACCAGCAGCTCCCTACCCCATCTTTCCCCATCCCCAGGTCTTAGGGACTTTCAACTCTTTTAACTGTGTCTTCTCCATATTTCTAAATAGCATGTGTGTCAAAGGGATTAGGATTATACTCCTTTTCACTTAAATAGAAAACCTTTCTACTTTGACTTAAATAAATAAGGCATTTAATTCCCACAAAAAGAAGCTCAAGGACTTCCCTGGTGGTGCAGTGGCTAAGACTCCACACTCCCAATGCAGGGGGCTCAAGTTTGATCCCCGGTCAAGGAACTAGATCCCACATGCTGCAAGGAAAATCAAAGATCCTAGGTGCTGCAACTAAGACCAGAGCAGCCAAATAAATTAATTAAATAACTCTATTTTTAAAAATTAAAGAAGCTCCCAGGCATAGGCATTCCAAGGCAAGAATAATTTCAACAGGTTCTTCAGAAACCAGGCTCCTTCCACCTTTCTGTTTCAGCATCCTTGCTGGTTACATTCATATGCATGGTCAAAAGATGGCTGCTGTGCCTCCAACCATTGTGTCTACATTCCAGGAAAAAAGAATGGGAAAGGACAAAGATCTCTCTCCTAGTACGGCTTCACCTTTTTAAATTTTATTTGAAAAGTAATATACTCTGCAAGGACTTCTGCCTATGTCTTCTTCAGTGTTTTCAAAGTTATTGCTTATAAAGGTTTGGGGGAGGGGGGAGGTTTCTGCTCTTCTTATAGTATCTGTGTTCCCCCAAGTTCTTTTTTCTGTTCATGTCTTTGTCATTTGTTTGTTACCCATCTGTCTTTAACATTGGAAACTTTCCCTGCATCCTGTAATCTTTGCCTGCTCTTCCTAGTTAAGAGTAAATCTCAAATGAAGTGGTTGAAATAGCTCTATGTGGGCAGGATCCGTGGGACAGGGACTCCAACGCAGGCAAGCTGGTGTGTAGCCATCATCTGACACACGTGATTGTCAGTATCTGAAGGTCTTTTCTCTTGAGCTGCTGTTTCCCCAGAGAGAACTCCTCCAATATGCTGTTTAGGGCGCATAAGCTTGCCAGCATTCGAAACATGGGTAGAGAAGGTTCCAGGGCATCTCACTGCGCAGCATGTAGCCCCCAGCCTTAACTGTGCCTGGCGTCCCTGAGTCCAGAGCACGGGTGATGAAACATCTGGTGGACTGTGGCCACCATACTGCTCAGCCGTCAGACGACCAGCAGCCTGAGCTCAAGGCGGTAACCAGCCTGGGCGTCACGGCTGATCGGGTGAAACGAGGGGAGAGAGTTTCCATGCCTACCAGCAGAACTAAACAGCCTTCCCGCAAGAAAATAAACAATCCAACTTTTTCCACTTGTAGAAAAGAGCAAAGATGGCTTTGTCAGTCTGCGGTATCGAATATGCCAGTCTCCTGTGAAAATTACCTCACTGACCCACTCTTGTTACAGCTGAAAGCTGGAAAGGTGCCCCTGTCGGGGAGCAGGCCAGGGCCAGTGTACCCGCACCCGTACCCCCACCCCAGCCCCTGGTGTGGCTTGATGTGGGCATGGCGGGGAACAGAGCCCTCGATCCTGGCCTCACCCCTGCCCACCATGGTCCCTGGAGCCCACCAGCTCAGGCAGAGCATGGTTTCCAGGAGAGAGATGTCAACACATGGTCATCCTGTGATTACAACACCAGGTTCCAAATGCAAATCCTTGGGCACCCACTACTGTCAAACACATTGTCTCTAAGTATTCATTTAACACATTTATTGAGGCCCACACTGAGTGATTTTCTGTCATCATAAGTGTATACGTAAACAGGCTCATGACTAGTTTATTTCCATAGACCAACACAGAGTCAGTTTTTGCAGGGGAACTTGGCAAATTTCTCACTTTTCTGCAGTTCTTTTTTCTTTAAGTTTTTTGGGGGGACTTTCAGAATTACATAATTGCAGAGGCAAATAAAAGGGTCTTGACTGTGAAGAAGGCTGAGTGTTGAAGAATTGATGCTTTTGAACTGTGGTGTTGGAGAAGACTCTTGAGAGTCCCGTGGACTGCAAGGAGATCCAACCAGTCCATTCTGAAGGAGATCAGCCCTGGGATTTCTTTGGAAGGAATGATGCTAAAGCTGAAACTCCAGTACTTTGGCCACCTCCTGCAAAGGGTTGACTCATTGGAAAAGACTGTGATGCTGGGAGGGGTTGGGGGCAGGAGGAGAAGGGGACGACAGAGGATGAGATGGCTGGATGGCATCACTGACTTGATGGACCTGAGTCTGAGTGAACTCCGGGAGTTGGTGATGGACAGGGAGGCCTGGTGTGCTGCGATTCATGGGGTCGCAAAGAGTCGGACACGACTGAGCGACTGAACTGAACTGAACTGAACCAATTCTCAGGGCTTCCCAGGTAGTGCTAGTGGTAAAGAATCTGCCTGCCAATGCAGGAGATGCAGAAGACTCAGGTTGGGTCCCTGGGTCAGGAAGATCCCTGGAGTAAATGGCAACCCACTCTAGTATTCTTGCCTGGAAAATTCCATGGACAGAGAAGCTTGGTGGGCTACAGTCCAGGGGGCTGCCGTGTCGAACACGACTGAGCACAGCGCACAACCAACCCTCAGTACATAGAACAATGTGTTTGGCGGTTTCCACTGGCCTTGTCTTCCAGCTGATAACCTCGAGGGCACCCCCAGATCACAAGAACATGGGGACAGTCAGCATCACAGTGACGTTGCTTCCATCTCAGCTCATCCCTGGGCATCCCCACCTGGGGAAGCAGGGCCCACGTGTGTCCAGTGATGGAAGGACTCACAGGTCCTTACAATAACTTCCATTGCTGATTTCACCCAGCAATGGTGCAGGGCCCTCTGTGAATCAGATTCTTGCCTGGTGACCTACTTATAAATCAACTTGTTTTACATTGTGGGGGGCAGGGGGGTTTGGCCATGCCATGTGGCCTGCAGGATCCTAGTTCCCCAACCAGAGATTGAACCTGCACCCCCAGAATTGGAAGCATGGAGTCCTAACCACTGGACTGCCAGGGAAATCCCTCAACTCTTATTTTAGTCTGAACCTTCCAACCTCACCAGCTCAGGGTCAACGTCACAAGCAGGACGGCTGGAACGAGGACTTAGGGGAGCACAGAAGTCGCCGTGTGCAAAGTTAAAAGGTGGGTGCACAGGGCTCAGGGCCAGCCCCTCTGAGAGGCTGACCTCAGTCTGGCTTCCCCCCTGAACTGGACACCTTTGACCCATGCAGAAAAGGTCACCATTTTCCAGGGTATCTCTGGCCAAAATCCCCCTTCCTTGGCTTCAAGATCATCTATTAATTAGCCCAGTTTTTCTTAACCTTCTTATCATTACCATCCTTCTCCCAAGAAGCCTTTTTGACTTTTTTGCCCCCTAATCACCTCCTCCTATAACATTTTAATACTGCAGATATACTGTCCATCTATGTGTGGACTGAATCCCTTTGGAAGTCTATAAACCATTGTAACAATCTAAGGTGTTTTGCTTCCTGAGAACAAGTTTTTGTGATTTCTCTGCATTCAGAATACATGTACTAACTGTTACTGTCATAAATTTTGTCTTCTATCATCAGAGGAATCCACCTGCCTACAGAGAGGGCAGCACCAACTCATGAATAGCACCAAGATGATGGGCTCTTCACACTATCCCAAGGACTCTCCCTGCCAGGCTGTGCTGGACAGAGCATTAGCCCCACTCTCCATGCCCACTTCCCAAGCCCCTTCTGCCCTCACTAACCTCCTCTCTTCCCCTGGTTTCTTCCTCCTCCCCAGGCTGTTTCCTGGTATGCAAGAGAGATTCAGCTCACAAGCAAATCTCATAAACTTTTAACATTTCATGAAATAAAACCTCATAAGTCTCTATGTTAGCAAGATGATAAAGTCATTATTTATTCATTTATTTATTAACTGGTTCAGTTAATCAACCAACAAACATAAGAAGATGATTCTGGGACTTCCCTGGTGGTCCAGTGACTAAGACTCCACACTCCCAGTGCAGGGACCTAGGTTCAATTCCTGGTCAGGGAACTAGATCCCACATGCCACAACTAAAAGATCTCACAAGCCACAACAAAGACCCAGCACAGCCAAATACATCAATAAATATGTTTAAAAATAAGATGATTCTGTGTGCAGGATGAAGGAGATATAGCCTTTAAGCACAGGACATGGGGGTTGAAGGATGTAGAGTGACCTCCGCCCAGAGCTGGTGGCTTGACCAGGTCTCAAGGAGCAAACACGACCTGCTTTAGAGAACTGAAGAGACGTCTGTGGGAAGACCAGGGGATTAGGCGGACAGAGACCACTGGTTTTGGGAAACTGCACCAGAGTCCAGCATGTCGTGTGCACAGTGAGTGCAAGTTGGGGGCCCTCTTTGTCTTCTATTAAAGACTTCGTTTTAGAGTCTACTTTGCATGATATGAATATCGCTACCCCAGCTTTCTCATTTATATTTGCCTAGAATATCTTTTTCCATTCTCTCGCTTTCAGTCAGTGCGTGTCTTTAGCTCTGAAGTGACTCACGTGTAGACAGCAAATAGATGAGTCTTGTCTTTTTATCCAATCAGCCACCCTCTGTTTTTTGATTGGAGTGCGGAGTCCATTCACTTTTGAAGTAGTTATTGACAGAGCTATACTTATTGCTCTTTTATGACTTGTTTTCCAGTTGTTTTTGTAGTTCTTCCCTGTTATTTTCTTCTTCTTTCAGTCTTTTCCCTTGTGATTTATTTCCTTTAGTACTATGTTTGGGTCCTTTCTCCTTAATTTTTGTGAATCTACTGTAGATTTTTTTATTTACAGTTACCGTGTTATATACATTGACCTACACTGTATCTAGTTGTTTTAAACGGATAGTCATTTAAGTTCTAACGCATTCTAAAAGATCTACATTTTTACTTCCCTCTCTCATGGTCTTGTGGTTTTGATGTCATATTTTACATCTTCATGTCTATCTTTAAATGCTTATTGTAGTTATTATTGATTTTGCAATGTTTGTGTTTTACTCTTAATACTTATTTGAGTGGTTGATCCACTGCCTTTACTATATATTTGCTTTTACCATTGAGATTTTTTCCGCCTTTGTATATTTTCTTATGTTTTGTTATGTTGCTGTTCGTCACTCAGTCATGACTTTGCAACCCCATGGATGGCAGCACGCCAGGCTTTCCTGTCCTTCACCATCTCCCAGAGTTTGCTCAAACTCATGTCCATTGAGTTGATGCTGTCATCCAACTATCTCATCCTCTGTCCTCCCTTTCTCACCTTGCCTTCAGTCTTTCCCAGGATCAGGGTCTTTTCCAATGAGTCAGGTCCCCACATCAGATGGCCCAAGTATTGAAGCTTTAGCTCCAGCATCAGTCCTTCCAATGAATATCAGGGTTGATTTCCCTTAGGAATGTCTGGTTTGATCTCCTTGCTGTCCAAGGGACTCTCAAGAGTCTTCTCCAGCACCACAGTTCAAAGGCATCATTTCTTCAGCACTCAGCCTTCTTTATGGTCCAACTCTCACATCCATACATGATTACTGGGAAAACCATAGCTTTGACTATAATGGACTTTTGTTGGCAAAGTAATACTTCTGGTTTTAAAACACTGTCTAGGCTTGTCATCACCCCACTCCAGTACTCTTGCTTGGAAAATCCCATGGATGGAGGAGTCTGGTAGGCTGCAGTCTATGGGGTTGAAAAGAGTCGAATACGACCGAGCGACTTCACTTTCACTTTCATGCATTGGGGAAGGAAATGGCCACCCACTCCAGTGTTCTTGCCTGGAGAATCCCAGGGACGGAGGAGCCTGGTGGGCTGCCATCTATGGGGCTGCACAGAGTCGGACATGACTGAGGCGACTTAGCAGCAGCAGCTAGGCTTGTGACAACTTTCCTTCCAAGGAGCAAGCGTCTTTTAATTTCATGGCTGCAGTCACCATCTGTGTGATTTTGGAGCCCAAGAAAATAAAGTTTGTCACTGTTTCCATTGTTTCCCCATCTATTTGCCATGAAGTGATGAGACCAGATGCTCTGATCTTTGTTTTTGAATGTTGAGCATCAAGCCAGCTTTTTCACTCTCCTTTTTCACTTTCATTAAGAGGTTCTTTAATTCCGCTTCATTTTCTACCATTAGGGTGGTATCATCTGTATATCTGAGGTTATTGATATTTCTCCCCTCAGTCTTGATTCCAGCTTGTTCTTCATCCAGCTGGGCATTTCACATGATATACGCTGCATATAATTTTAAAAAGCAGAGTGACAATACGCAGCCTTGATGTACTTCTTTCCCAATTTGGAATCAGTCTGTTGTTCCATGTCTGGTTCTAACTGTTGCTTCTTAACCTGCATACATGTCTCATAGGAGGCAGGTAAGGTGGCCTGGTATTCCCATCTCTTGAAGAATTTTCCACTGTTTGTTGTGATCCACACAGTCAAAGGCTTTAGCATAGTCAATGAAGCAGGTGTTTTTCTGGAATTCTCTTGCTTTTTCTATGAGCCAACAGATGTTGGCAATTTGATCTCTGGTTCCTCTGCCTCTTCTAAATCCAGCTTTTATTTCTGGAAGTTCATGTACTGTTAAAGTCTAACTTGAAGGATTTTGAGCATTACCTTGCTAGCAAGTGAAATGAGCAGAATTGTGCAGTAGTTCAAATGTTCTTTTGGATTGAAATGAAAACTGACCTTTTCCAGTCCTGTTTTCCAAATTTGCTTGCATATTGAGCACAGCACTTTCACAGCATCATCTTTTAAGATTTGAAATAGTTCTTTTTCACTTAAAGCAAATTCTCTAACATTTTTTGTAAGGTTGGTTTAATGGTGATGAACTCTTTTAGTTTTTGCTTGTCTGGGAAACTCTTTATCTCTCCTTCAATTCTGCATGATAATCTTGCTGGGTAGAGTATCCTAGGTTGTAGGTTTTCCCTTCCAGCATTTTAAATATAGCATGCCACTCCCTTCTGGCCTGCAAGCTTCTACTGAGAAATCAGTTGATAACCTGATAGGAGTTTCTTGGTATGTGACTCTTACTACCTTCAAATTTTTCTTTTTATCTTTAACTTTTGCCATTTTAATTATGATATGCCTGGGTGTGGGTCTCTTTGAGTTCTTGTTTGATGTGCTTTCTGGACCTAGACATCTGCTTCCTTCTTCAGGTCAGGGGTGTTGTCAGCCATAGTGTGTTAGTCACTCAGTTGTGTCTGACTCTTTGACACCATGGTCTGCAGCCCACCAGGCTCCTCTATCCGTGGGATTCTCCAGGCAAGAATACTAGAGTGAGTTGCCATTCCCTATTCCAGGGGATCTTCCCAACCCAGGGATGAAACCCGGGTCTCCTGCATTGCAGGCAAATTCTTTAACACCTGAGCCACCAAATACATTTTCTGTGTCTCTCCCTCTTTTTTATCCTTTTGGGATCCTCAATGATGCAGTTAGTACCCTTGATATTGTCCTAGATTCTAAGACCTCTAATAGAGGTTCCTTAAACTATTCTCTCTCTCTTTTTTTAATTTGCTTTTCTGTTTACTGTTCTGATTGTGTGATTTCCACTAATCTATTTTACAAGTCATTGTGCATTTTTCTGAACCACTTAATCTGGTCTTAATTCCTTTTAGTGTCGTTTTCATTTCTGTTACTGTATTCTTCAGCCTTTGTTGGAAACGTGGTCTTTTTGTTTGAAACATAGTCCTCTGTCTTCTCATTTCATCTACGTTTCTGCACCCGTCTCTATGAAATTAGACTCAATAGTGGCATATCTTGGTCTTGAAGATGTATCCTTGTGTGACAGCATCCCTATGCAGTATCTGTGTGCCCAGTGGCTTTGATGGGAGGGCTGCAGCTAGCATGAGCACAGGCTCTGTCTTCTCCCTGGGTGCACAGGCAGCTTCCACCCTGGAGGAGGGTACGGGCTGGAGTTGGAGGGGCTTAGAACTGGAGCCAGGTGGGAGGGGGTCCTTCCCTATTGGGGGGATGGGTCCAGGGCCCAAGGAGCTCAGCAGAAGCCCTGAGGGAGTTGGGCTTCTCCCTGGTGGGCTGCAGTCTCCACCTTGGTTGGGGACCTGGCTGGGGGCGCTCAGGGGTTGAAACCGCACTTCTGAGCATGCTCCGGGTGTCTGAGCCAACCAGAGGAAAGGCCCGCGCCAAGGGGACCCCTCTCCCTCCCTGGTGCGCATGGCAGTTGGCAATGGCAGTGTCTGCCTCAGCAGAGGGCAGAGGGGCTGGGAGACATGCTGGGGCAGACTGGGCAAGCTGGCCAGAGCACCGGACAGTTTCCAGGCCGCTGCCTCCATGCCAGGCCTGGGAGCAAAGACGTCTGTGCACGCTCTTTAGGAGAAGGCTTTTCGTTTCTCACAGCCCTCTGGGGCCTTCCACTGGTTTGCAAACCAAATAAGGGGGTTCCGCTTCCTAGTGTCAGACCCCAGGGCTGGGGCACCTAACACAGAGCATGAACCCCTCACTCCTTAGGGAGGACCTCCCCCCCAGAGCTTGTGATGTCCCCCTCCTCTTCTGGGTCACCCGCTAGAGGTGAGGGTCCTGACTAGACTGCTTCTCCTCCCCTCCTACCAGACTCCACTTGGTTCTACCTCGTTTGTAGGAGACCCAGCTACTGGTCTTCAGGGGCTTCTCAGGAAGAGGTGCTCTATATGTAGCTGTGGTTTTGAGGTGTTCTTGGTGGGGGTCGTGGGCTCAGGGTCTTCCTAGTCCTCCATTTTGATCCTTCTCAAATAACATAATATTGTGAGTTTGTACTTTTGTACTCTATAATATGTCAATCAATTAAGTAGTGATATTCACAATAAACACTGTATAACTGCAAATACACACAAACATACAGAGACCACCTACTTACCATAATTTCAACCAGCAGGGGAAAAGGTCAGTTTCTGGGGAACTATGCATGTGTGTTCAGTTGCTAAGTTGTGTCCGACTCTTCTGTGACCCACCATGGACTGTAGCCCACCAGGCTCCTCTGTCCATGAAATTCTCCAGGCAAGAATACTGGAATGGGTTGCCATTCCTTCTCCAGGGGATCTTCCCAACCCAGGGATCAAACCCAAGTCTCCTATATGGCAGGCAGATTCTTTACCCGTGAGCCACCAGGGAAGGTTGTGGAATGATAACAGGTTACCAAAATTACTTTAATGGTATCTCAGTGTAGCAGTGAAATTCAAATGCTTTGGGGTTAAGGTTTAGGATGAGATTTTAAACCATTGTAATAGCTGTTAGGCCCTAATAAAAATAATGAGCAAAACTTGTGATAAGCACAGGCATTACACTGAGGACATCACATGGCAAACACTCCATATGAATAAATGTCTATTAGCTATGCCGCACTACAACTAGGCATACATAATACCAAACATCTGGTTGAAAACTAAAAGTAATCAAATAATAATGGGTGTCTCCAAATAGTCATGGATTTGGAATATGAAATAGGATTTCATATGTTAAGATTTTTATTCCATGGTTTTTCTGTAATACAGCTTTTCTCTTTATCAAAGTCAGAATTAAATTAAAAGCTAAAATTTAACATCCATGTATTTAGCTAATTAAAAGCTAATGTATTTTATTTGTAAACCACTAGAATTGCTCTTTAAGTAGAACTAGAAAATAAAACACAAAATTGAATTTGAAGTCCCTACGCTTTTGTTAATATGGGCATCTAAATATTGAGGCGGTCATACATTTTCAAGATATAGATTCCATGTTAATTTCAAAATTTGATTTTGCAACATAAATGATTTCAAATGTTCACAGATGTGAGGTTCAAAAACTCAAATTTAAGACATACACATTCTCTGGCAGTAGTAAAGTATATATTGTATTTTTGAAGAATTCGCAGAACCCTTCAGAAAATGTATGTGTAAAGTCAAGAAAAAAAGTTAATTTGACACTGTAACTGAAGTCTGCCTCATGACAATCAAAAAAGACTAAAACCAGATAACTATCCTGTTTATTATAACCTAAAGAAACACCAGTATGTCTTAGATATACTGTCTGATGAACAGTCCAGAATATAACAAAATGATAAACACCACTCCAAACAAAATTTCAAAATATTTGACATTAATGGAAAATAAAAGACAATAGTCCTGGCATTTGCCCAGGACATGCATTCTCAAATTCTTGTATTTGTTTACTAGAACTAAAGAGTCACTTTCATCTCAAGAATTCCAATGTATATGTTAAAAATCTTGAAAATAACCAGAGGTAAACATTCTGCCTGATTCTCTTCAAATATCTTTGGAGGAGGTTACATACCCATCAATATTTAAAAACTAGCTTAAACAATTATATTTAAAAAATAAATCTTCTCAAACTTCACAGGTAGTCCAGTGGCTAAGACTGAGCTTCCACTAAAGGGGATGCAGTTTTTCGATCCCTAGTCAGGGAAGTTCCACATACTGGGAAGCGTGCCCCACCCCCCGCCAAAAAAAAAAAAAATCTTCTTTTTAGCTCTTTTTTCACACACAAACACATACATACAACACACACACCTCCCCACCCAACACACACAAATAAAGAAAAAACACCAAATCAATTTTGGGGCCTAAATAAATAGGCAGTATGCAACCAGTCAGCCTAATGTTCTTAAGCTCTAGTCCTATGATACATTTTTGGATATGCTCAAAATTTTTTTCATTTCAGTAGTAATGTAAAATTTTTAAAGTAAATGTGCTTTCTGGGCCATTTGGATGTCTGCTTTATGTCTGAGGATGCAAGGATGGCATTGTGTCTATCAATCATATGGTCGCCAGCCACCAGCACTTTAAGTTTGGTGAGCTTTGCGAACAATGAATATAGTAAAGTTGCAGGATATAAAATTAACACACAGAAATCCCTTGCATTCCTAAACACTAGCAATGAGAAAACAGAAAGAGAAATTTAGGAAACAATTTCATTCACCATTGTAACGAAAAGAGTAAAATACTTAGGAATATATTTACCTAAAGAAACAAAAGACCTATATATAGAAAACTATAAAACACTGGTGAAAGAAATCAAAGAGGACACAAATAGATGGAGAAATATACTGTGTTCATGGATCAGAAGAATCAATATAGTGAAAATGAGTATACTACCCAAAGCAATCCATAGATTCAATGCAATCCTTATCAAGCTACCAACAGTATTTTTCAGAGAACTAGAACAAATAATTTCACAATTTGTATGGAAATACAAAAAACCTCGAATAGCCAAAGCAATCTTGAGAAAGAAGAATGGAACTGGAGAAATCAACCTGCCTGACTTCAGTTTCTACTACAAAGCCACAGTCATCAAGACAGTATGGTACTAGCACAAAGACAGAAATATAGATCAATGGAACAAAATAGAAAGCCCAGAGATAAATCCATGTACCTATGGACACCTTATCTTTGACAAAGGAGGCAAGAATATAGAATGGAGAAAAGACAATCTCTTTAACAAGTGGTGCTGGGAAAACTGGCCAACCACTTGTAAAAGAATGAAACTAGAACACTTTCTAACACCATACACAAAAATAAACTCAAAATGGATTAAGGATCTAAACATAAGACCAGAAACTATAAAAATCCTAGAGGAGAACATAGGAAAACACTCTCTGACATAAATCACAGCAGGATCCTTTATGGCCCACCTCCCAGAATATTGGAAATAAAAGCAAAAATAAACAAATGGGATCTAATTAAAATTAAAAGCTTCTGCACAACAAAGGAAACTATAAGCAAGGTGAAAAGACAGCCTTCTGAATGGGAGAAAATAATAGCAAATGAAGCAACTGACAAACAACTAATCTCAAAAATATACAAGCAGCTTATGCAGCTCAACTCCAGAAAAATAAATGACCCAATCAAAAAATGGGCCAAAGAACTAAATAGACACTTCTCCAAAGAAGACATACGAATGGCTAACAAACACATGAAAAGATGCTCAACATCACTCATTATCAGAGAAATGCAAATCAAAACCACAATGAGGTACCATTTCACACCAGTCAGAATGGCTGCGATCCAAAAGTCAACAAGCAATAAATGCTGGAGAGGGTGTGGAGAAAAGGGAACCCTCTTACACTGTTGGTGGGAATGCAAACTAGTACAGCCACTATGGAGAACAGGGTGGAGATTCCTTAAAAAATTGCAAATAGAACTGCCATATGACCCAGCAATCCCACTGCTGGGCATACACACTGAGGAAACCAGAATCAAAAGAGACATGCGTACCCCAATGTTCATTGCAGCACTGTTTATAATAGCCAGGACATGGAAGCAACCTAGATGTCCATCAGCAGATGAATGGATAAGAAAGCTGTGGTACATATACACAATGGAGTATTACTCAGCCATTAAAAAAAGAATGCATTTGAATCAGTTCTAATGAGGTGGATGAAACTGGAGCCTATTATACAGAATGAAGTAAGCCAGAAAGAAAAACACCAATACAGTACACTAACGCATGTATATGGAATTTAGAAAGAAGGTAGCGATAACCCTGTATGCAAGACAGCAAAAGAGACACAGATGTAGTGAACAATCTTTTGGACTCTGTGGGAGAGGGTGAGGGAGGGATGATATAGGAGAATGGCATTGAAACATGTATATTATCATATGTGAAATGAAAAAAAAAAGAAAGAAATGGACTTAAGAGATAAAAGAGGCACTGTTAAGCCAGCAAAGGTAAAAAGCAAATTGCATGGCAAATGGCAGAAGAAATATATATTTTTGCAATACTGTGAGTAAAGGAGAGTTTTGGGAGAATTGCATTTCCTCAGGGAATGGTGTGGAAGTTGTGAAAGGAAACACAGGAGTGGGAAGCAGGCAATGAGATGTTCACAGAAGGAGGGGTGACCCAGAATCACTGATGCTGCCCACTGGAATCGCATTAGCCTCATAACTGTCTTTGGAGAAGGCAATGGCAACCCACTCCAGTACTCTTGCCTGAAAAATCCCATGGACAGAGAAGCCTGGTAGGCTACAGTCCATGGGGTCACAAAGAGTTGGACACAACTGAGTGACTTCACTTTCTTTCTTTCTTTCATAATTGTGTTGATACTAAATGATATATTTATTTGATTTTATAGCTATATACAATCTGCAAAAAAATGAGCTGTTTATAAATGTTTATATTTTTATATAAACATAATGGAATCGCATTAGCCTCATAACTGTCTTTGGAGAAGGCAATGGCAACCCACTCCAGTACTCTTGCCTGAAAAATCCCATGGACAGAGAAGCCTGGTAGGCTACAGTCCATGGGGTCACAAAGAGTTGGACACAACTGAGTGACTTCACTTTCTTTCTTTCTTTCATAATTGTGTTGATACTAAATGATATATTTATTTGATTTTATAGCTATATCAATCTGCAAAAAAATGAGCTGTTTATAAATGTTTATATTTTTATATAAACATATTAAATATAAAAATTTTAAATGTTAAAAGCTGAGTCTCCTGAATTCTTTCATTAACTCACAGAAAAATGAGTTTTCTTATCAAACCTTACCATTCCTCTGAAATGTCCTCATCTCATGTCTATGGCCCTACCACCCTGAATGCGCCCGATCTCATCTGAAATGTTCTCATCTGACTTTCCAATAAATTGTCAGAGTGGGAACATTTCTGACAAGTGCTAAATTATGGGCAGAGCTAGGACCCAAGGTTCACATCGTGCTGGCATAAAATGCAGTCTTGCAATGTATTCTTAAATAGATGGATTTTTATCCAACAATATAATTGCCTATGGCTCTCCAAACAGAGGTTTCACAATGTTTGGCTCTGGCATCATAGCAATAGAGAAAATAAAAATTATCGTACTGATTTCATGTATTCATTCATTCAACTATTTATTAAGTCTATCTATAGCGCAGTGTCATGGGTTCTCGGGACTCCGTGCCAAATGCTAAAGCAGCACCATGGCCTCTGCCTTTGTGGAGCTTATGGTCTAGTGGAGAAAATCATTGGTAACCAAATAATCCTGCAGCCTAGGAATTAATAACCAACGATGGAATGCGTTCTCAAGTTACCTACCACCGTGAGGGTGCTGTACAGATGACCAAGTCAAGTCTCAACCCAATACTCTATTGTCAAAAGGGGGCCCTGATGGGAAAGTTGATCAGCTTTCTGGCTGTCAACACAAAGAGCGCAACCTGAAAAGTCACACTTTCCCTAATCATTCTGCAAACCCACCAGCTCTTCAGGGACAGAGTTGGCCTGCCACTGCAAGTTGAACAGAAGTTTTCTGTTGATCCACCGGAAGGAAGAGAAGGAAAAGGAAAGAGAGGAAGAAGGGAAAAGAGAGAGAGGAAGAGGAGGTGGGAGAGAGGGAGGGAGGGATGAAGAAAGAGAGAAGAAAACTGAGATGCGGCTGAACAGCACCTTCCAGCCCAAACCCTCGTTTGCTCCCAGTTGTTCAGAGCAAAAGCCAATGTCCCCCCAGAGGCCACAGGCCTCAGTGAGCTACCCCCTCCCAGCCCCCAGCCCCTGCCTTCCAGCCACACAGGTCCCCCTGACCACTGCGCCACCAGGGAAGCCCATTAGGAGTCAGGCACTGTGCTAAAAGCAGCCCCGGAACCATTTAACTGGTGCCACACTCTGCCAAGGGTATTCTCACCCTTTGTTACAGATGGGGAAATGGATTCTTAGAAAGATCAAATAAAGATCAGCAGTCACACAGGTGGCCAAGGGGAATGGCCAGGATTAGGGCAGAATTCAAATCAGGAACATCTACTTCTGAAGGTCAGGCTCTCAACCACCGTCCTACACCTGTTCGAGAAACAGAGGTCTGCAAAACGCCAAGTGAATGCGGTGGGGGTAGATGGCACTCCAGTGGTCCACGTAGTCCAAGAATGATTGCCAGAGGATCTAGCAAAATCTAGAGAACAAGTCGATTGCATCGGCTCTACCAGACTAACAAGGAGGAGGAAGCAGATGAGAAGGGCGGCAAGAAAGCAAAACCTATTACTTATGAACAATCTCCATGGGATGTGCTGAGCAGGTATGCTCCAAACAAATTTCTATCGGTGTTATTTCTTGGTTTTTATAAATATTGATCGGCAGAGAGTTTGGGGGTTTATTCTTACAACAATCTGAAGTATTGATTATATAGCACAAATTACAGGCAGGCCCATACCACTTCATTGGCTTCCCAGGTGGTTCACTGGTAAGGAATCCACCTGCCAGGCAGGTGATGTGGGTTCCATCCCTGGATCAGGAAGATACCCCCTGGGGAGGAAATGGCAACCCACTCCCGTATTCTTGCCTGGAGAATCCCATGGACAGAGGAGCCTGGAGGGCTACAGTCTGTTGGGTAGAAAAGAGTCAGACGTGACTTAACGACGAAGCAACAACCTTCACCTTGTCAGCTGAGTTGAGGGGAGGGGGCTGCAGGATAAACTACAGTGTACTGAACAGAAGGCAGTTTGCTCCACAGGGAGGCAGCCCAGGAGGCATGGTCTCCCCAGAGGGCTCTAAGCTGGCTTCAGCACACATATGGACTCTCGAAGGCAGATGTAGGCCAGGGACACCCTCGATTACTCTCACTGGGCAAGTGTTTTTCATGAATCTTACCAAACGTTATTTATAGCTATTCTTTTTTTAACCTCAGTAAAAAGCCAGAAATGTCTTGAAACACTTTAACTTTCAAAAAATTTAAAGCAATTAAGCTACCTAGAGTGGTTAGCAGCACACCTTTAAAATGAGGTTTAGATTTTCAGAGACTAATATCTGTTCTTTGACAATAATTTGACATCAGTTCAGACAGCTCCTAGATATCGATAATAAAACTATGTTATCCTTCTATGGGATAATGCTTTCTATTCCACTTTCCAGAACTAAGAACATACGCCATCTGGGACTTCCCAGGTGGTCCAGTGGCTAAGACTCCAAACTCCCAATGCAGAGGGCCTAAGTTCAATCCTTGGTCAGGGAGCTAGATCCCAAATGTCACAACTAAGATCCAGGGCAGTCAAGCAAACAAATACCTTAAATATATATATATATATATACACCATCTAAATTGAGAAAAATGTTGGACTAAAGTCTGAGAAGAAACGTCTAAAGGAAAGTGCGGGGGACTTCTCTAGTAGTCTAGTGGCTGAGACTCTGCACTCCCAATGTAGGGGGCCTGAGTTCAATCCCTGCTTAAGGAACTAGATCCCACATGTTCCAACTAAAGATCCACATGCCACAATGAAAACTGAAGATCCCACCTACCACAGTTAAGACCTGACACAGCCAAATAAATGGATAAAAACATTTTTTTAAGTGCTAGTAAAAGTAAAGAGCAGTTGAATTTGATGGGAGCCTGGTGTGAAGCCCTGTGGTAAGTGTTAGGGGTACAAAATGAATAGAGACCCAACTCCACCATGGATAAACCCCAAGCTCATAGCAAGCAGAAATCGACAAACAAATTGTTACAACATAAACCGTGGTACCAGCACACAGAGAGGGGCAGAGCGCAGGGAAGGGACCGATTTGGCCTAAGGTGTCCAAAATAGGCAAATCTCAGAGAACAGTGGATTTTCCCCAAGAAGAGAAATAGATAGAGGGAAGGAGTGAAATATTTAAGGAAATAAGAACTGAGACACAGAACCTATACAAATTGGATCACCTTCTCGTGGAAAGAAATTCTTTGGCAGGAAGTGGAGACAGTCAGATCTGAAAAGCCACAGCGTGACTGACACCCCCACTGGGTGGTCCTCGACTGCGGTTGGTAAAAATGTCTGAAAACTGAATATGGCATCTCAGTAACCGAAATAAATCAGAACACAGAATTTGGGCAGGGGGAGAAGGAAGATAAGGAACATGAAGCCTGAGCTCTTGCCTAAAGGGAACGATTTTTTAGGTGAATAAGAAAGAAAACTGCTAATAGTGATCGAAATTGGCAAAACCGTGGAAATTCTTCTCTGGCAAATTTAGAAGCTTCCTGTTTGGAGCCCTTACAAGACTCTGCATGTAGCTAAATACTCTATCCAGACGGATCAGACGCACTAAACAAAGAGAGTGCTCTTTACCCCTGTCACTTTTCCGCAGGGTCCTCCATGCAGGGAGCGTCTAGCTACACCCGTGGCAGCTTCTAAGGCAGGAAACAGGATTACTAACTACAGTGGTGACTCTGAATTGGATCCTTTTGCTACAAAGGGCATTTTTGGGACCCCAGTTCAATTCAGTTCAGTTCAGTCACTCAGTCGTGTCCGACTCTTTGCGACCCCATGAATTGCAGCACGCCAGGCCTCCCTGTCCATCACCAACTCCCGGAGCTTGCGCAAAGTCATGTCCATTGAGTCGGTGATGCCATCCAGCCATCTCATCCTCGGTCGTCCCCTTCTCCTCCTGCCCCCAATCCCTCCCAGCATCACAGTCTTTTCCAGTGAGTCAACTCTTCGCATGAGGTGGCCAAAGTACTGGAGTTTCAGCTTTAGCATCATTCCTTCCAAAGAACACCCAGGGTGATCTCCTTTAGAATGGACTAGTTGGATCTCCTTGCAAGTGAAACTCAAATGGTATCTGAGGATGACAGGGTAGGAAAGGACGACTGTTAATGTTCTGACTTTGAAGGCTGTCTAGTGACCTTGGAAGAGAATGCCCTGTTTGCAGGAAACACAGACCAAGAACTTGGCGGTGACAGGGCCTCTCATCAGCAACTACCTCTCAGAATGTTCTGAAAAATCCAAGGTTCTTAGGCTGTAATTGCAACTTTTACATAAATTTGAGATGGCTTAAAAATAAAAAGAATTTAAAGGTTTAAAAATTTGCAAAGTAAAAGACGATCTGTTCTCAAATGAGTAAAACTGACAAGCTAATGTACTTCTTTGGCAGGGTAGGGGACCTTCTTTAATACTGTTCCAAACCACCCTTTCAGTAAATCACTTTTTTAGCAGAGAATGCAGGGGAGAAAAGTGTAGCAATACTGCCACCTACTGGTATAGAGCAAATGTATTTAGGGTGCAAGGAGATCCAACCAGTCCATTCTGAAGGAGATCAGCCCTGGGTGTTCTTTGGAAGGAATGATGCTAAAGCTGAAACTCCAGTACTTTGGCCACCTCATGCGAAGAGTTGACTCACTGGAAAAGACTGTGATGCTGGGAGGGATTGGGGGCAGGAGGAGAAGGGGACGACCGAGGATGAGATGGCTGGATGGCATCACCGACTCAATGGACATGACTTTGCGCAAGCTCCGGGAGTTGGTGATGGACAGGGAGGCCTGGCGTGCTGCAATTCATGGGGTCACAAAGAGTCAGACACAACTGAGCAACTGAGCGACTAAACTGAACTGAACTGAAGTGAAAGTCTCTCAGTCCCTAAGACTCTCTGTGACCCCATGGACTTTTCAGTCCATGGAATTCTCCAGGCCAGAATACTGGAGTGGGTAGCCTTTCCCTTCTCCAGGGGATCTTCCCAACCCAGGGATAGAACCCAGGTCTCCTGCATTGCAGGCGGATTCTTTACCAACTGAGCCACAAGGGAAGCCCGGAGGTTTCCTCTAGTCAATGAAAAAATAAAGCCTTTTATGGGGATTGACTTTAAAGGCTGTTGGAGAGCGAGGCAAACAGGCCCTTTAACCTTGAGACCGGTATTAGATTTAAATCTGAGACTTAGAGCAGATGGCACATGGTTTTTTGGGTTTCAGATGAGTCCAGGTCAAATGAGGAGTTGAAGAGACACATTTAAAGTGTCCAATAGAGACACAAGGTTTCCCTGGTGGCTCAGATGGTAAAGAATCTGCCTGCAGTGCAGGAGACCTGGGTTCGATCCCTGGGTTGGGAAGATCACCTGGAGAAGGAAATGTCAACCCACTCCAGTATTCTTGCCTGGAGAATCCCATGGACAGAGGAGATTGGTAGGCTACAGTCCATGGGGTTGCAAACAGCTGGACACAACTGAAGCGACTGAACACGCAGGCATAGAGACAAAATTTTCTTTCCTCATGCCACCCCCACCAACTGTGGAGAAGATGCTTCTTCTAGGAAAGAGAAGGAATTCCTGGCTCTAGGAATAGGATATCAGGCCAGGCCTCAAGGAGGGAAAAAGAAAAGAAAAACCGCTAACAATATCATAGCCAGCTCACAGGGCAGCTTTGTGAGAACTGAACAGATACAGCTTCTCGAAGAGCAGAAGGAAGGCTAGATTTCATCCTAGTTTGCACCCTCCTGGCCTGATACCCTAGAAGACACACCTTCTGGTGGGTGAACATTTAACTATCCAAAAGTTATTTGTTAATTTTGCTTTTTAGTTTTTATTTTTTAGTTGAAGAATAATTGCTTTACAGAATTTTGTTGTTTTCTGTCAAACATCAACATGAATCAATGTGAGTTTAACTCCATTCCTAAAACACTAAAATATACTCTGACTGTATGAGCCAGCCATCACTCCCCTTGTTATTTACCTAATGAGTTAAAAATCCACAAAGAAAACTGTATGAAGATGTTCATAGCAGCTCTATTTGCAATCGCCGAAACTCAGAAGCATTCAGTTGGTGAAGAAATAAGTAAACGTGGTATATCCAGACAGGAGTATTATTCAGTGCTAAAAAGATATGAGCTATGAAAAGACATGCTGGAAGATTAAAAGCATTTTACTGAGTGAAAGAAGCTAATCTGAAAAGTCTAAACACTCATAATTCCAGCTCTGTGACGTTCTGGAAAAGGCAAAACCATGGAGATAATTGAAAAAAAAATCAGTGGTTGCCAGCAATTTGGAAGAAGGGGATAAGTAAGTAGAGCAAAGAGGATGTTTAGGGTAGTGATTCTATTTTGAATGATTCTGTAACAGTAAGTTCATGGCATATGTTTGTCCAAACACATAGATCATATGAAACCAAGTGAACCCTAATGTAAGCTATGGACTTGCGGTGACGATTTGTCAATGTAGGTTCATCAATTGCAGTCAGTTCAGTTCAGTTCAGTCACTCTGTCATGTCTGACTCTTTGCGACCCCATGAACCACAGCATGCGAGGCCTCCCTGTCCATCAGCAACTCCCAGAGTTCACTCAAACCCATGTCCATTGAGTTGGTGAGGCATCCAACCATCTCATCCTCTGTCGTCCCCTTCTCCTCCTGCCCTCAATCCCTCCCAGCATCAGGGTCTTTTCCAATGAGTCACTCTTCGCATCAGGTGGCAAAAGTATTGGAGTTTCAGATCTTTTGGGGCATGTTAACAGTAAGGGAGGCTGAGGTGGAAAGGCAGGAGGTATATGGGAAATCTTTGTACTTTCAACTTAGTTTTGCTGCTCATCTAAAGCTACTCTAAAAAAATAAAGTCTATTTTTTTAAATTCCATCTTTATTTCACCAATAACCATAACGATAATTGAATATAACCAAACTAGAAAGAATAAGAGACGACTGAGCATATAATTGCCCACAACTTTTCAGTGTTACAAATTTGGGACTTCCCTGGGAGTCCAGTGGTTAAGACTGTGCCCTTCCAATGCAGGAGGCTCAGTTTTATCTCTGGTACGGGAACTAAGGGTCTTCCCTGGTGGCTCAGATGGTAAAGAATCTGCCCACAATGTGGAAACCTGGCTTGGATTCCTGGGTTGGAAAGATCCCCTGGAGAAGGAAATGGCAACCCACTCTAGTATTCTTGCCTACAATTCACATAAGATTTCACATGCCATGCGGCATGCCAAATAAAAATATATTTTTAAAAAATAATAAAAATTTTTTAATAAAATAAAATAATAAAGAGTTACAAATTCATGTGTTTTTAGTTCAGCTTTAATGTGGGTGGGAGGGGGAGCTCCTTGCAAGTATTCAATGAAAACAAAAATGAAATATTGATTTCTTCTATTTCCTAACTTTCTAATCAGGAAATATACAAATCTTATATTCAGTATTTTAAAATATATAGAAAAACAAGTAATGTTTGTGCTTAGTTTAAAATCTCAAAAAGTTGGAAATTCTCCTTAAAATTTTCTGTAAGTGTAAATGTTCCTCAAACAGAGACCAGGTGTTTGAGTACATGAGAAGGTTTTGTACAGTTGTCTTAATGATGTAAATTTATTTCTCTTGTCAGATTTCTTGAATCATTAGGACTTGACCTATTTAAAGTAATTCTATGATTTACACAAAGATCCATAACTCATGTGTAATACCAAGGTACTGGGGGAAAAAATGAGAGAGAGAAGTGCTTAAAGAGATTATGGACCACTCTTGCCTGGCAAATCCCATGGAGGAGCCTGGTGGGCTGCAGTCCATGGGGTCTCTAGGAGTCGGACATGACTGAGCAACTTCACTTTCACTTTTCACTTTATGCATTGGAGAAGGAAATGTCAACCCACTCTGGTGTTCTTGCCTGGAGAATCCCAGGGACGGAGGGGCCTGGTAGGTTGCCGTCTCTGAGGTAGCACAGAGTTGGACACAACTGAAGTGACTTAGCAGCAGCAACAGCAGCATGAACTGAACTCGGTTCCTTCAGGATTAATAGTGGTCTTTGAGCCAAGTCTTGTCATTGTTCAGTTGCCAAGTGGTGTCTGACTCTTCTTGACTCTTTTTGACCCCTTTGCAACCCCATAAATTGCAGCACCCCAGGCTTCCTGTCCTTCACCATCTCCAAGACTTTGCTCAAACTCATGTCCATTGAGTTGATGATGCCATCCAATCATCTTGTCCTCTGTTACCCCCTTCTCCTCCTGCCTTCAATCTTTCCCAGCATCAGAGTCTTTTCCAACAAGCTGGCTCTTTGCATCAGGTGGCCAAAGTATTGGGGCTTCAGTTTTAGCATCAGGCCTTCCAATGAGTCAGGGTTGATTTCCTTTAGGATTGACGGTTTGATCTCCTTGCTGTCCAAGACCCAAGTCTAGAGTATTTTGTTAAGTCAGCCAAACAGACTGTTAACTTCCTAATGGAAAATATATTCCTTGAAGACAGCTACAACACTAAATTACTTGGCTCTGTGTCCCTGTGTCACTCCGACCTAATAAACATTCATCAGGGTATTATATTTGAGGGACTTCCCTGGCGGTCCAGCGGTTTAAACACTTCACTTTCACTGCAAGGGGCTCAGGTTCCATCCCTGGTCAGGGAACTAAGATACTAAGGTCCCAGATGTCTTGAAGTGTGGCCAAAAAAAAAGAGAGAGAGAGAGAGAGAGAGAGAGAGAAATCCCTTGAAAGAACAAAAACTGAACAGAGCTCATCAATCTACTAGAACCTGAGTTCCAAAAAAATTGACAAACTTCTAGCCGTACTTATCAAGAATTTTCTAAACAAATAAAAACTAAAAGTTAAAGCTAAAGTTAGAAAAATATCAACATAATATCTCCAAATTAAATAAAAGCTGTTAAATAACAGCAACAACAAAAACAAAAAGGATATTGGCATCCCAGTTAGCACTGGTGGTAAAGAACCCACCCGCCAATGCAGGAGATGTAAGGGACTTGGGTTCATTCCCTGGGGGTGAAGACCTCCTGGAGAAGGGAATGGTAACCCACTCCAGTATTCTTGCCTGGAGAATTCCACGGACATAGGAGCCTGGCCAGGCTACAGTCCATGAGGTCGCAAAGATTCAGACACACTGAACCAGCTTAGCATGCACACACACACGGAAGGACCACAAACCTGGAACCAATAGGAACCACTGGGAATTTCTAGTCTGGGGGGTTTCAAACTGCATATTGAAGACCGCCTTAGGACCTGCTGCAGGAACGGGAGGGTTGTTCATTGATCATCAGCTGTACGCTAGACTCAGGCCCTGAGATTCTGCTATGAAGAGCCTTGAGTACACTTACATGCTAATGGGAAAGCACAAGTAGTAAACTAGCAAGGGAATAAATCGCCAAGGGAACTGCAGACTCTCCTAGGAAGGAAATACCGAGGTTTCCGTAGGATGGCCTGGGAGGGCCCAGTGAGGAAGGTAGCCTTGGGAAGAGAAGGTGGCTTCCCAGGGGGTGGGAGCAGCAAGGGCAAAGGCACAAAGGGACCAAAAGAGGTCTTGGAAATGCAGAGTTCGGGCCCCCGGAGTCTGAGGGGTGAGGAGGATGCGATGAGACAAAAGCAGGAAAGAAACAGACCATGCAAGACCTTGAAGGTCTTGGGAAAGAATTCTGGGGACTTCGCTGGTGGTCCAGTGGCAGAGACTCTGCACTTCCAATGCAGGGGACCGGGTTTGATCCCTGGTCGGGGAACTAGATCCTACACACCACAGCTAAAGATCCCTAGGGCCACAACTAAGACCCAGGGCAGCCTAATAAGCATATATATATAAATTTTAAAAAAAGAATTCTGGATTTTTTTCTAAAGGTAAAGAAAGGTCACTGGTGAGTTTTCAACAGAAGAGTGGACACTTCTTGGATTATTCCAGTTGCTACAGAAAAATGAAGTTCTAGAGAGGCAAGATGGAAGCTGCAAACTCAATTATGGGGCTTTGGGGATGAAATACAGGTAAGAGACTACAGGGGTGAGAAAGTTATATTTTGAAAGTAGAAGTGGCAAAAGAGTTGCTGCTGAATTGGATATAAGAGTGAGAGAAAGAAAAAACAAGAGTAACTTGGGCTCTGGGTTCAAGCTACTAGAGGCTGCCATTTACTGAGATGGAAAAGACTCAGAAATGAGCAGACTTGGGAGCAGGCATAATCCAGAGTCCCTTCGGAGCAAGTTGGTTGAGTTTTTTTATTGCAATATAGCTGATTTACAACATTGTGTTAGTTTCAGGCATACAGCGAAGTGATTCGGTTACATGGAGTGGGTTGCCATTTCCTTCTCCAGGGGATCTTTCCGACCCAGGGATGGAACCCAAGTCTCCCACATTGCAGGCAGACGCTTTAACCTCTGAGCCGCTAGGGAAGCCTATATATATATATATATATATATATATACACACACACACACACACACACATATGTATATATGTGTTCTTTTTTATTCTATCCCATTATAGTTTATTATAAGATGTTGAATATAGTTCTCAGAGCTATCCATAAATCTATGTTGTTTGTCTATTTTATTTACAATAGTGTGCATCTGTAAATCTCAGTTCAGTCAGTTCAGTTCAGTTGCTCAGCGTCCAACTCTTTGCGACCCCATGGACTGCAGCACGCCAGGCCTCCCTGTCCATCATCACCAACTCCCGGAGTTTACTCAAACTCATGTCCATTGAGTCGGTGGTGCCATCCAATCATCTCATCCTCTGTCATCCCTTTCTCCTCCCACCTTCAATCTTTCCCAGCATCATGGTCTTTTCCAATGAATCAGTTCACCGCCCCCCTCAACTACCCCTTTGTTTTCCATAAGTTTGTTTTCTATGCCTGTGAGTCTCTTTCTGTTTTACAAATAAATTCATTTGTACTATTTTTTAGGTTACACACATAAAGGGACACAACTGAGTGTCTAAGCACCCAAGCACACACAAACGACATCATAGAATATTTATCTTTCTCTGACTTACTTCACTTAGTATGATAATCTCTAGGTCCATCCATATTGCTGCAAATAGCATTCAGTTCAGTTCAGTTCAGTCGCGCAGTCGTGTCCAACTCTTTGCGACCCCATGAATCGCAGTACGCCAGGCCTCCCTGTACATCACCAACTCCCGGAGTTCACTCAGACTCATGTCCATTGAGTCCATGATGCCATCCAGCCATCTCATCCTCGGTCGTCCCTTTCTCTCCTGCCCCCAATCCCTCCCAGCATCAGGGTCTTTTCCAATGAGTCAACTCTTCGCATAAGGTGCCCAAAGTACTGGAGCTTCAGTTTTAGCATCATTCCTTCCAAAGAAATCCCAGGGTTGATCTCCTTCAGAATGGACTGGTTGGATCTCCTTGCAGTCCAAGGGACTCTCAAGAGTCTTCTCCAACACCACAGTTCAAAAGCATCAATTCTTCGGCGCTCAGCCTTCTTCACAGTCCAACTCTCACATCCATACATGACCACAGGAAAAACCATAGCCTTGACTAGACAGACCTTAGTCGGCAAAGTAATGTCTCTGCTTTTGAATATACTATCTAGGTTGGTCATAACTTTTCTTCCAAGGAGTAAGCGCCTTTTAATTTCATGGCTGCAGTCACCATCTGCAGTGATTTTGGAGCCCCAAAAAACAAAGTCTGACACTGTTTCTACTGTTTCCCCATCTATTTCCCATGAAGTGATGGGGCCAGATGCCATGATCTTCGTTTTCTGAATGTTGAGCTTTAAGCCAACTTTTTCACTCTCCTCTCTCACTTTCAACAAGAGGCTTTTTAGCTCCTCCTCACTTTCTGCCATAAGGGTGGTGTCATCTGCATATCTGAGGTTATTGATATTTCTCCCAGCAATCTTGATTCTGAGTCATATTCCATTGTATATACATATATATACATCTTCTTCATCAGTTCATCTGTCAATGAACATCTAGGCTGCTTCCATGTCCTGGCTGTTACAAACAGTGCTGCAATGGGACACAGGTTCAACCTCTGGTCCAGGAAAATCCCACGTGCCTTGGAGCAACTAAGCCCAAGAGCTGCAACTATTGAGTCTGTGCTCTAGAGCCTGGAGGCCACAACTACCAAAACCTGTGCACCTAGAGCCTGTGCTCTGCAACAGAAGCCACTGCAGTGAGAAACCCACGCACTGCCACAAGAGTAGCCCCCACTGGCCACAACTAAAGAAAAGCTCGTGCAGCAAAGAAGACCCAGCACAGCCAAAAAGCAATAAACTATAAATAAAGTGTTTGATTATGAAAAATAAAGCCCCTCCCAGGGAGCAGAATGGAGGTTTCATCACGGGACTTCTCTCACCATTCCCCGGGTCAGCGAGTACTGAGCATCTCTTCTCTGGGAACAGGACTGTTTATCTCAGCAGACATCTTGACTTTTTGGTTCACAGGTCACCCAACCACACAGGGCCACAAATAAATCTAATGGGAAAGGCTGTGCCTTATTTGGAGTTTGGGACTTGGGCCATCTCTCTTGGAGAATGGGTAAGTGTTCCCAGGAGGAGAATGAAAAAGATGCTGTGTCCAGGAAGGCACACAGAGTCTAGAGTCCTGCTCAGTAACTCTGGGTTCTCTGTCCTGAGCATACATACTTCGCTTCCCAGCAGCACCCCTGGCTTGGTGTTGCTGCACGGCTAACTTCTAGCCAGCAACGTGGGAGCAGAGTGCTGTGTGCCAGGCCATAAAGCTTCCCATGAGCAGCTCTCCATGCCTTCTTCCAGGCTGCCAGCTTGCTCCTCACATGCACAGGAAGCATGGAAGCCATGCGGTCAAAGTGGCATGGCCTCAGTAGAAGCCTGTATGTGAATTACTAGCAAGAGAGCAGACCATCAACCAGATCAAATGCTTGGAGCTTAACAAGAGAGAGAAACAACGTCTAGAATTTACTCATTCAGAGGCTCTCAGTATAGCAACTAGCAATGTACCTCAAAAATACAGTGATGGAACAAAGACACCCCCAGGCAGCCTGGCTCCACACCTGTGCTATGCCACTCCCTACAAACATGAGGTGTTATCATGAACCATGGCTTTTGACATGCTGATGAGGGCTAGAAGCCAAAGACTAAGTTGGTTTTCTTCCTCCTGGTTTCCTCCTTGAGCCCCAGTGAAAGATGGAAGACAGTACTACCAGCAAATATGTGATTGGTTGGAGAATCTTTGTTTAAAGGATATTAACTGAATAGCTTTTGTAAATGACAGGACCATCTGGCATCACCAGTATGCATTTGGCTACTATGATTTAGTTAATCCACAAATAAATCCATAAAATGCTAGAGTTGGCACCTAAGATCATCTTTCCAAATCCATTTTACATGAAAGGGAAAGGATAGGAATCAGTCACACTGACCAGTATCACACAGGTACTGAAAGCATCAGGACCAGGACCCAGGCCTCCCAGTACCACCCATTGCTCTTTTGAGTCATGTGCAAAGGCCCTGTGGTCACAGACATTCTGTAGGGCTGCTTTGTGGGCTTCAGTAACTTCTGAGCCTGGAGGATACATGTATTTATAATAGAATGTTGCTGTTGTTCAGTCATTGTCACGTCCGACTCTGTGACCCCATGGCCTGCAGCACACCAGGTCTCCCTGTCCCTCACTATCTCCCAAAGTTTGTCCAAGTTCCTGTCCACTGAGTTGGTAATGCCATCCAACCATCTCATCCTCTACCACTCTCTTCTCCTCCTGCCCTCAATCTTTCCCAGCATCAGTGAGTTAGTCGCTTGGTTGTATCTGACTCTTTGTGACCTGTTGGACTGTAGCCCACCAGGCTCCTCTGTCCATGGAATTCTCCAGGCAAGTATACTGGAGTGGGCTGCCATTCCCTTCTCCGGGGGATCTTTCTGATACAGGGTCTTTTCCACTGAGTCAGTTCTTTGCATCAGGTGGCCAAAGTATTGGAGCTTCAGCTTCAGCATCCATCCTTCCAATGAGTAGTTGGGGTTGATTTCCATGATGGTCTATCAAATCACATCATTTAATAAAAAATGTTAATGTGGGCCCAGAATTGTGGGCTCCATACCAAAGACACACAAATGATCAGAGACTTTCTGCCCCGGGCCTTCCTGGAGCTCATGTTTTCACGGGAGCAGAGGAAGCATGACACGACAGCCACCACGGGACACTCGGGGGACGATCGTGAGCAGGTGGAAGAGACGAGGCATTTGTTCTTTCCCTTTCAAACTAAAGTTAAGATGCCTTATTTTTTCAAAGTGTCTTCCAGAAGCTGCTCGAGAGAAGCGTTCATTACCAATACAAGCACAGTGAAACAGCTGACACATGGCTTCCCCAAACACAGGCAAACCTCCCTTTGCTTCCTGAGAATATACAGCTGACCTGTGTTTGAACTGCACAGGTCCACTGACACGCAGATCTTTTTCAATAAATACATAAAGTACAAGATCTGAGGTTGGTCAGAGGCCAACTCTATATGTGGATTTTTGATTGTGTGAAGTGTCTGTGCTCCCAAGGTCCCGAGTTGCTCAAGAGTCAGGTGGACTAACAGTCCAGGGAGAGCTTCACTAATCTCATATTTTCTAACACCCAAGTGAATAAAATATAATCACTCAAGATGTGATGTTAGTTGCTCAGTCATGTCCGACTCTGTGCGACCCCATGGACTGCAGCCTGCCAGGCTCCTCTGTCCTTGTGATAAAAATCTTTTTTCCTAGAGTTAAGACAAGATTCTGTGTTTGGGTAATGTTCTGAGATGTTATGACTGGGACTTTCTGGTGTCCAGGGGTTAAGACCACACTCTCAATGCAGGGGGCACAGGTTCAATCTCTGGTCAGGAAACAGATCCCACATGCTGCACAGCACGACCAAAAAGACGTTTTAACGTAATAATTTATCATATAAAACGCTCTATAACTGGAGATAGAATTCATATGTCTTCAGAGTTTTCAGAGTAAAATTTCAACCACCTATCATTTATTATTCCTTTCCTACCGTAAAAATGATACAGCATTGTAGGATTATAAATATTTTGGCACACGTATTTAATGAAGACCTCTTTTGATGGCAAACAGATTCTTTTATTGGCAATCAAAAAACTTCACACTTACAATATGAAAATAAATGCTCCTTTAATGAAAAATTAAATGAAAACTTTCCAGGACCTTATAGGATTCTTAGTAGGTACCACATGTACCTTAGAACACAGAATGTTTGTTAGCTTGATGGGACTGTGAGAGTGTGACTGAAAATGAGAGATGTCATTTATAAAACAGCTACCTCACAGCTTTCCCAAAGAGTAGTTCCTCTGCAATTAAAACAACAAACAAAATACGTACTTCTATCTTGTTTTTAAGATGTGACTGACAGCATATGTCAGTCTTAAATTTTAAGATTTCGATGTTACTTTTTCAAGGCACTCAACAGAAACTCAAACCTCATTTTAGAATCACAAATCTGAGATTTGCAGTGAAGCTGTAATTTCTCAGTATCAAAGTTTCATTATTACAAAACAGTTCTGTTTCACACTCTTCGTCCTTTGTCCTGCTCCCCTGTGGCACAGATCATGCTAAGTAAGGTTTCTGCAGCTCATCTGAGACTAGAGCAGGCTCTGCTGCTTCGGTCACAAAACCCTTCCTGGGTGAACAGTACTTGCCCTTTCCAGAAGAAATGCTATTTCCACCTTTTCTGTTTCTTTTCTACAGTGAAAAACAGGGCTAAACAGAATCTTAGAATCTAATTTTCTGCTGGATGATTAAAATCTGTATTGCATATGTCATCTTAAGTCTCTTAAAATCCAAAACTTGGATGGTGTGGGGCGGGAGTGGGGAAGTGGCGGTCGGGATTGGGAGTTCATGTATACTCGTGGCTGATTCATGTCAATGTATAGCAAAATGAATACAGTATTATAAAGCAAAACAAACTAAAAAATAAAAATTAATTAAAAAAAAAATCCAAAACTTTAGTGGACAGTATGCTTTCCCTTGTTGTCACTTAATACAATCAAAGCAAAAATAGAGCCCCATAGAAATTTCAACATTGAATTTTTTGTGAGTCATAAAGCTTAGTAAGAGTCCAACAGCTTGATATGCCAGTAGTCTCTGCATTACTTTTGATAGTTCATGATCTAGAAGACTACTTGTAGTCAAGAGCCCATCTTTCAAAAGGGTCCTACCTCCTCAATAGTCTGTTTACAGAGTTCACTGCCTTGTTTATATATATATAGGCATGCATATCTGTATACAGGATACATATAACCAGTGGTCACACAACTGCCTTTATATATACAGGCATATATGTGTGTATGTAAGATATATGTCAGCAGCAGTCACTCAGCTCTTAGCTGTGCTCCATAAAGCCACTTGATAAAGGATGGCGACCATAGTCTCTGAGTCATTTTCAATCCACAAGTACACACAGTTAACACTAGTCTCATAAATGCCATTGACAATTCAGAAAGACTGCTTTTCTAATTGAACTCTAAAAGTGCCTTGAATTTAAATTTTTTAAAAACTTCAGTCTTCAATGTTGAAACTGCTAAGTCACTCCATTTTTCCATGAAAAAAAAAGGCAAAAAAACCCATGGATAATAGAGTTGAGGGGAAACTTTTTAAATGAAAAAATAAATTTGAGAAAACACCTTGTTACTAAATAGTTTAAGAAAAGAAACCTACAGAGAGAAAATATTCCAATAGAAAGTTAAAAGCTAGGTGGACTGCCACAAATAACACTATTATTTGTAATAACAATTAGAAATAAATGAAATCTTCAATCTTCAGTAACCGGACTATAAAATATATTAGGAAGTGTCCAATCGATAAAGTATTATACAGCCATTAACAATGAGGAGAGATATGATGGACATGGAGCACCTAAAGCCAAATACAGAAAGGACCCTGCTGCACCCAACAGCTCCAATCGAAAAAGCTAAGCAGGAACGTCATTTGCGATGTCACTGAATTAGGGGTAGTCTTCCTTTTATTGGAAAAACCAATAAAGCAATATAAAGCTTCTATATTGATTGTACCTTTTCTAAAAGAAAACAAAACAGAAAAAAAACCTCAAAATGGATTAAATTACTGAAAAACAAGTCTTTGCAAATAAATGTTCCAGAGGAGGGCGTACATCTGACTGCATCCAGAAACCAACATGTCTTTCATTACTTGGGAGGCAGGACCTGAGCCAGCCTGGTTGTCTCAAGAGGGAGGCATTGTGAACAGACTCGGAAGAGGGGTGAGTGTCCAGCCAGAAGTTCTGTGGCCACAGCTCTATCATTGATTTTATTAACCAGGCCGTAATTTGTCCCTTTTGAGCGCTTAGACAACACACATTTCTATGTTTCAAGACAAAATTTCACAAAAGTCTTTTATTTTTCTGCTACAGAAAAATTCAGAGGCGCTATTTCTTTCTCATAATAAAGCAATACTCAGCAATTAAGTCATATATATTTTTAATGACACGATGGTTAGTGTTAACCCTATGTAACATGTGATCAGAAAATAATTAAAGACCACGGGGTGGTAACTATCAGAAATAATACTGGGCAGAGGATTACTAACAGAGCAATTTTCAACAGAAAACTGAGCATTTCCCTTGGGAAATAAATTTAATATTCTATTATTAAGCAACTGGGGACTGCGATTGAACAGGATTAAAAAGGCTTCATTGGGATGAAGTTTTTTTTTGATGGTTTTATGATGACAACTACCACCTCCTAGCTAGCTTAGCTCTCTGAAGAAAATGTTCAATCAAAAGGCTAAATCATACAAAGCACTTAACATTTTCAAACAGTTGCCTAATAACAAACTTTTAAAAGAGATTATCCATAGCAGTGGATTATTTTTATCAAATTTTTGAACAAGCCACACTCAGAAACACTACAACGGAGCAGCGTACTGGTTTGTCTGGTTCTCTGCACTACTACAAAAACAGTCAGAAAGAGCTTGGTGTGCTCAGTGTAAGGCTGACGGTTTACTTGCTGCAAGCTGTGTATCGTGCAGTTACATTCTCCCAGTTGATCACATTCCAAATGGCCTTCAGATAATCGGGCCTGACATTTTTATACTGAAGGTAGTAAGCATGCTCCCACACGTCAATCCCCAGCAGGGGGATAAGACCTGTTGGAAAGAAACAGAAACCACGAGATTCAATCTAGAACACTGTATTTCCTCGCTTGAACTGTCCTAAGCACACAAAATTAACCTTTACCACATTCCCGTCCACTTCGCAGTTTCTCGTATATGATATATGTAGGAAATCTGCATAATAATAAACATCCTAAAAGACTTTAAACTTTACTCTTTGGAAGCAGAAAATGTGATAAATAGGGAAAATAATTGAAACAGACTTGGGAAAAATCAACTAACCACAGTATTTAACAGATGTTCTTAAAATCAACCCATTTATCCAAGAGCCAATTCTCAGTGGTCCTTACTAGGGGTCTNCCTAAAAGACTTTAAACTTTACTCTTTGGAAGCAGAAAATGTGATAAATAGGGAAAATAATTGAAACAGACTTGGGAAAAATCAACTAACCACAGTATTTAACAGGTGTTCTTAAAATCAACCCATTTATCCAAGAGCCGATTCTCAGTGGTCCTTACTAGGGGTCTCAAAAAGGGTGTGATTTGTTTGCAGGGGTGGCTATGTGTATGCTAAGTCACTCAGTTGTGTCTGACTCTTTGCGACCGCATGGACTGCAGCCCACCAGGCTCCTTTGTCCATAGGATTTGCCCAGCAAAATTACTGGAATGGGTTGCCATGCCCTCCTCCAGAGGATCTTCCCGACCCAGGGATCAATCCCAGGTCTCCAGCGTGCCTGCTGCTGCTGCTAAGTCGCTTCAGTCGTGTCCAACTCTATGCGACCCCATAGACGGCAGCCCACCAAGCTCCCCCATCCCTGGGATTCTCCAGGAAAGAACACTGGAGTGGGTTGCCATTTCCTTCTCCAATGCATGAAAGTGAAGAGTGAAAGTGAAGTCGCTCAGTCGTGTCTGACCCCCTGTGACCCCATGGACCGAAGCCCATCAGGCCCCTCCATCCATGGGATTTTCCAGGCAAGAGTACTGGAGTGGGGTGCCATTGCCTTCTCCACCAGCGTGCCTGAGTACCTTCCAAAGGTGCTGTGCATTTATGGAGAGCTATGAAAAACCTGCTCTGATCCCCAGGGCTAAGGTTAGTCACAGAGAGCACAAAGCATTTATGATGTATATGTATGTAATAATTAATAAAAGTGAGTCACTTTCCGGTACAATAGAAAATAACACATTATAAACCAAATGTATTTCAATAAAATAAATAAAGCAACGTGTTTATATGAGACATTAATATAAGAATAAGTTAACAAGGAAAACTTAGTAAGACTTAAGGAAAAGATGCACATTTCAGAAATTAAGTAATTCAAATGAAGAATTAGTTAAATCTACAAAACACTCATTTAAGAAAACTCTCTAGGGACTTCCCTGGAGGTCCAGTGGTTAAGAATCCACACTTCCACTGCAGAGGGCATGGGTTTGATTCCTGGTCAGGGGACTAAAATCCCACAGACCATGCAGTACAGCCCCCCAAAAAAAGAAACCTCTCCAACTGTAAGCAATCCCCTAAGAAAACAGTCACCAACCAACGTGTCTAAATCCGTTGTGAGGTGTGCCACTAATCATTTATAATTAAGGCAACAAAATTCATACCTGACTTTTCCCACAAATAAACTGCCATGACTTTCATTTATCTTTACTCCTACTGGCTTTCTCAAGCGGGGAGAAGGCAGTGTTGCTAGCATTCACCAGTCACAGCCTCCCAGGTCAGGTACCTGCCTCTAGAGCACTCAGGGCTCACAAATCTTTGCTTTCCCTAATTCTGTGGCTCCCAAAAGAGCAGCGTAGATTCTGGCTAAAGCTGGACAGATCCGGGGCAGTGAGTCACGTAAGGAAGTCTCCTGACATGTGCAAAGGCAGAAAATAGGGCCGAGACCCACTGCTAACTGATTCGATCACCTTTCATCAGAGTTCCAGCTGACTGCTGGATCCTTAGGACTAGTCCCTGAAGAGCTACTACTTCCATCTGGCTCAACATGAAAAAGGAATTCATGAGCCCAGCTTTGAAGCCCAGCCTCTTCCTGCGCCAAAGCCTTCGGCAAGGCAGACTCTGGAAACCTGAGCTCTGGTCCCAGTTTAGCCACAGGTGCTCAGCCGAGAGGATGAGAATCCAAGGTTTGAAGTCAGACCCAGTCTGTGTCTCTTTTCCTCCTCCATGCTATTTATCTAATCTTAGGTTTTTATTCTAGTGCATATAATTATTCTGTAGCCTGATACAAATTCTCTATCAAATGAAGCAAAGCTTGGGTTTAAAATCTTTTTTGTTTACATATCTGTAAAACTACACGTGCTAATTTTATAAAATATCAAGGACCTGGAAAGCATTTTTGCTCACACAAGACTCTGGGTATCGGCTTCTAAGATCTGCTCAAAACGTATTCAGGAAACACTGCTGGTCTTCAGTTCACGATAAATGCTTTATAACAAACCATCTCTCCAGAATAAAGAATTCTAACCTGTTGTTCCTTGCAGGGGATCCTGGTTAGAACAAGCAGCAATCTGTAGGCGTCCTTGCTCCTTATTGAAGCCGAGCCAACCCCAACCGGAACCTTGGACACCAACAGATACAGCAGTCAACTTTTCCTTAAATTTGGCAAAGGAACCAAAGTCACGTTTGATGGCTTCCAGCAATTCCCCTATTAAAAACAGAAAAAAAAAAAAAAGGTTACAAAAATCCCCATGAAAGAAGAGATTACAACAATTACAATAAAATATTTTAGTACATATATCAAGTATTATTGTCATATGGCCCAAGACACAAGTAGACAACACAGAAGACACTCCGTAACCCAGCGAGCCTACAAAACACAGTGTCATTCCGGCTCCGACACGACAGCCATCAGGTCTCAGAAGTTTAATTCACGAGTGTGGTACTGAAACACATTAGAGGGATTTGTTTCACTCACAGTGCTATTTCCACAAGGAAAGAAACAGTATTTTCCATTCGCTTTCTTTTTTCCCCTCAACAGAAGACTTTACTTTGAATCCTCCCCTACCTACTCTGTCTCAATTTGGGAGTGAAGCATTATGGCTGAGGTCTGCCTCTTCTCCAAGGCGGCCTAGATCTTTCCCATCTTAATTACTACATCATTTTAATAAGAGTGACGTTGCCTCTTAAAGTGAACTAAGGGTACACTTTAAGGGTTATCACCCTTTTTATTCTGTAGCAATACAGAATACAATTCTATTAATGGTCTAAAAGTAATCATCTAGGGACTTCCCTGGTGGTCCAGTGGCTAAGACTCCATGCTCCCAATGCCCCAGGGCCAAGGTTTGCTGCCTGGCAGGGAACTAGATCCCACTTGCCACAGATAAGACTCGGCACAGCCAAAAAAATAAATATTCAACTTCTTTTTAATTTTTAAAGTAATCATCTATTATAAGCACAAGTGATGAGATAAAGGGGCACGGATAACACAAACATGGCAGAGTGCCAAAATCTGCTGGATGAACATAGGTGTATCTGATATTTTGGTAATTCTCAACACCTCAAAAGTATTAAGTCATGGTCAAAGATCTACCTCAGAAAAAATAAATTCTCCAGCTCCCCATACTTACTCCTCCAATCATCTTTACTTCCAAATGAAATTGCTTATTTCAAGTGCATAAGGTGCCTTCTAGAATATGATTAAAAATGCCTCAGAAACTTAAGGTAGATGCCAGAAGACCAGAGACAAAGGTGGAGAGCTCTGTTTATGCCCATATCTTCCCTGGGATGGGAAGGATAAAGTTATGGGACTCCAGGCACCATACAGGAAGTCAAGTGAACAAGCAGAGCGAACAAGTCCATCAGCTCTGGACTCCCTTGTTACCTGCAGCTGTCCTGGAAAACCTATTTTTCTGGGACAATTTACTTTTTTATCAGTTAGAAAGAGTAGTAAAATAATAGCAAAGGGCACTATTCTATAATGGCCTAATTTTTAAAACAACCCTATAATTATCCCCATATCATACAGATGAAGAAAAGTAAGATATGGAATGGTTAATCTCTTATCCCAGGGCTTAGAGCCAGTAAATGAAAATTCATCTTTCCTAAAAACTCAGTCTTCCCCTGATGCACAGTGCATTTCGACCAGGAGATGACAGCGCACGTGGTATTATGTGTGTGTGTGCGCGCATAATTCCCTGGACGTATTCTGCACTCTCACACGTGCCCCTCTAAAAGTTACAACTCTGTCGTACTCTCTGCTATGAGAGAGATGCCATCATGATACCTCAGGGAGAATGAAGGTAACTTAAGAAAATCAAGTCTTTCCTACTGTGCACAAAATGAAGCCAAGGTTGCCCCAGTTTAAACCAACCTTTGGGTTCTCCACCACCGTTGGGGCTCAGATTTGTCCAGAAGATGCTGTGATTGATATGGCCCCCACCGTTGAACTTTAACGCAGGCTGCAGAGCTACCTGAGCTGTGACATCACCTGAAAGGTTAAAATACGAACAGATTTTCTTTAAATTCTTGCTCTTTATGGCAACTCACTCCAGTATTCTTGCTTGGAGAATCCCACAAAGGAGCCTGGTGGGCTACAATCCATGGGGTCACAAAGAGTCAGACACGACTGAGTGACTAAACAAGTAGTCCCAAAACTTCACCATTTTAATATTTTACCAAAAAAAAAAAAAGCCTTCCCCAAATTATGTGTCCCAGTAGATTTTCAGTTCAATCAATAATGTAGCAAACAGCTAGTGAGCAAGAGTGGCAAAGCTAGCAGACAATTCACTCTGGGCTTCAAAGAACTCGGTTTTCTCGAATAGAAAAGATTTCAGTAAATGACCTAACAAAGAAAACAAGGACCGAAGATAGTGGAGTACTATAAAATAAGATGGTTCCATATACAGGCTATATGGAAAATGTTCAACTCTCATTCTCTAGATACACAACCACCTACCAGCATGGTTATACCAAGAAGCTCAGCTTATTCAAAACTGAACCGCTGATCTTCAACCCCAAACACATTCGTCCAAAGGCCTCCCCCATCTCAGTGTTTGCTCAGGGCATTTTTGATGACTTGGTGATTTGTAATTCCTTTCCTCTCACACCCTACACCCAACCCAGCAGCAAAGCCAGAGACCATCCAGAAAACATCCAGCACCTCATCCCTTCCTCCAGCCTCCATGTCTCCCACTGTCTGCTGCTTCTACACCCACCCCTATGGTCTGTTCTCAACACAGTGGTCAGAAGGCTTCTCTAAACCTCAAACTGATCATGGCACACCTGGGGTCAAACCCCTCCGCAGGCTGCTCTTCTCAGACTGAACCCCAAGTCCTTACAATTGGTACAGGGGTGTGCATCATACAGCCCTCTGCATCTCCCTGCTGGCCCAGCCCAGGCCACAACGGCCCTTCCTGGCACTTAAGATAGCCGGCCTGGCATGTGGCCAGCTTAGGGCTTCCACTGACCGCTGCAGCCTTTGCTGGAACACTCTTCCTGGAGACAGCCTCCGGGTTCACCCCACCCCCCATTCCCTCTCAAGTCTCCACTGAAGCATCAACCACATTAGATGGTTTCTCTAACCACAATATGACATGGGCAATGCCCACCCACCTCCAGACCACTTCCCCTACTCTGTTTTCCTTGATAGGACTTCAGCCCCTGACATACTACACGTTTCTTATTCACGTCTCTCCATGCAAGGAAAGCTCCAATGAAGACATGGACTTCTGTACACCGCTGTGTCTGAGGCTTAGCGTATCGCCTTACAACATACCAGGCACTCATGACACTAAATGGAGTTTCTCCAGAAAAGAATTCTGACCTCTGTACTTTAGAAAGAATGGCACATTTGGAGCTGTTTTTTTCTGCCTTGCCAAACATGGAGGCAAAATAAGATATTTTTTTCTATGCCTTGAAGAAGGTACAGACTAACAAAACTATTATGAAAGATGGGAATTTCAAGTTCTTATGGCTCACAAGATCCCAAAGTGAAGGACACAGAGAACCAAGCAGAACTCTGCCCTTGGGGAGCTTACATAACGGAAGTTTTCTATTTATGTTGTTAGTTCATTCACTCAGTCGTGTCCAACTCTTTGTGACTCCATGAACCGCAGCACTCCAGGCCTCCCTGTCCATCACCAACTCCCGGAGTTCACCCAAACCCATGTTCATCGAGTCGGTGATGCCATCCAGCCATCTCATCCTCTGTCGTCCCCTTCTCCTCCTGCCCCCAATCCCTCCCAGCATCAGGGTCTTTTCCAATGAGTCAGCTCTTCGCATCATGCAACCAAAATATTGGAGCTTCAGCTTCAAAATCAGTCCTACCAATGAACACCCAGGACTGATCGCCTTTAGGATGGACTGGTTGAATCTCCTTGCAGTCCAAGGGACTCTCAAGAGTCTTCTCCAACACCACAGTTTAAAAGCATCAATTCTTCAGTGCTCAGCTTTCTTTATAGTCCAACTCTCACATCCATACATGACTACTGGAAAAACCATAGCCTTGACTAGATGGACTTTTGTTGACAAAGTAATGTCTCTGCTTTTTAATATGCTGTCTAGGTTGGTCATTTCTGTTGTTAGGGTGCATGCTAAGAACACATGAAAGAAATGGCGCTGTCTGAAACAATAAAGCCTCCAGTTTTTAGCAATTCAGAAAGGAGAAGGCCAATGATATCTAAATACACAGATAATCTTTGAGAGTTCTGTTTAAGATACCAACTTTTGTCGCTATGTTTACAAAATAATTTTCTGACAGATCAGTGTTTCCCTTACTAATTTTTCTTGGAGAATCACTCTAAAAATAAATACAGAATTTATATTATTTTTTTAAGCCAACAGTAACTATTTCTAATGGAAAAGAAACTTGCTTACTGAGAACTAGTTTCATCACAATCTCCTAAAGTTTACATAAGCATTTTTTAGGTTTCAATAGAAATTTAGGGGGCTTAATATCTGCTTTTAAGAACATTTTCCTGCTGTTTTCTTTGGCTTCACAGTAGTTTTTTTTCCCCTCTGTTGAATACAATAAAAGTATATAATTTTGTTTGAAAAGTATTTATGGTACTTACCTGTGATAAAATTGATGATGTTATTTTCCTTACACTTTTTCCCCCAAATTTTCAAACATGAAAATGTAACTTAATGGTTTTTAAAATGTAATTGTTTAAATAAACAAAAGTGCCACAGATACTTATAGGCAACACAGTAGAATATATTGTGATAAAGTAAAGCTTTTTTCCCAGAGGCTTTCATTAAACAAGCAAAGCTTCTACTGCACAAGGACTGACATTTAAGCTGCTTTTAATCACTGCTGGGCATACACACTGAGGAAACCAGAATTGAAAGAGACACGTATACCCCAATGTTCATCGCAGCACTGTTTATAATAGCCAGGACATGGAAGCAACCTAGATGTCCATCAGCAGATGAATGGATAAGAAAGCTGTGGTACATATACACAATGGAGTATTACTCAGCCATTAAAAAGAATACATTTGACTCAGTTCTAATGAGGTAGATGAAACTGGAGCCGATTATACAGAGTGAAGTAAGCCAGAAAGAAAAACACCAATACAGTATACTAACACGTATATATGAAATTTAGAAAGATGGTAACAATAACCCTGTATGCAAGACAGCAAAAGAGACACAGATGTATAGAACAGTCTTTTGAACTCTGTGGGAGAGGGAGAGGGTGGGATGATGTGGGGGAATGTCATTGAAACATGTATAATATCATGTAAGAAATGAATCTCCAGTCTAGGTTCGATGCAGGATCCAGGATGCTTGGGGCTGGTGCACTGGGATGACCCAGAGAGATGGTATGGGGAGGGAGGTGGGAGGGGTGTTCGAGATTGGTAACAAGTGTACACCCATGGTGGATTCATGTTGATGTGTGGCAGAACCAATACAATATTGTAAAATCCAGTCTAGGTTCGATGCAGGATACAGGATGCTTGGGGCTGGTGCACTGGGATGACCCAGAGGGGATGGTATGGGGAGGGAGGTGGGAGTGGTGTTCGAGATTGGTAACAAGTGTACACCCATGGTGGATTCATGTTGATGTGTGGCAGAACCAATACAATATTGTAAAGTAAAAAAAAAAAATAATAAATAATAAAATAAAAAATGGAAAAAAAAATATTGAAGAGGCTTTCATAGGTGCATGTGTTGTCTTGCAGGAAATAAGTTTCACAACTGGGATTTACCCCAGCCTCTCCCTATTACCACATTCTTCCCGAAGTTGTTTTTCCCCTAAATCGTAGAACCTCTTTCCATACTCAGAACCTTTTTCTTTCCTCAGACCATCCCTCTGATGTCACAAGTAAATCTTCCAGAATGTGGTAACTTCCTCTTCTCTTTGTTTACCTAATAAACTCACACAGGACCAGCCTGAAATGCTGCCTTTCCCCACTAGATGTCCCCAGTCAACAAGCTGTCACTGCCTAAAATACAATCAACCAGTTTCTCAGGACTGAAATTAAATTCGCAGATACATGAAATCCAGAAAGCTGGTACTGATGAACCATGTGCAGGGCAAGAACAGAGATGCAGACGTAGAGAAGGAATGGACTCGTGGACAGGGCGGGTGGGGAGGAGAGCGGGGGAGGAACTGAGAGAGGTACACAGTTGAGCACTGAGGTACATACACTACAGTACCTGCAACAGGAGCTAGTGGGAAGCTCCCTGTATCGCACAAGGAGCTCAGCTGGTGCTCTGTGATGACCTACAGGGGTGGGTTGAGGGGGAGGACGGAGAGGGCTCAAGAAGGAGGGGATATATGTATACTCATAGCTGATTCATGGAGAAGGAAATGGCAACCCACTCCACGATTCTTGCCTGGAGAATCCCATGGACAGAGGAGCCTGAGGGGCTACAGTCCACGGGGTCGCAAAGAGTCGGACACGACTGTGCGACTAACAACAACATAGCTGATTCATGTCCTTGCACAGCAGAAACTAACAACATTGTAAAGCAATTATACTCCAAATTAAAGCAAATAAAATGGGGGAAAAAACTTAGGAACAAATGCACTTTTAACTGTGTTGCTTCAGCCACACGTACAGCCTGGAAACAACGGTTTCCCTCATGCAAAAATGTACTAACTATTCTGTATAGAAACGTTAAGACATCGTAGTCCCATAGACCGCCCCAGACGCAAAACACAAAATAAAGTTCACGCACTAGGGTTTTGTCAACTAAGCTCCTCTAAAACAAGAAAAACACCAACTCCGTACTATATTTTCACTCAATTCAGAACAGTGGCATATAAAAGAAAATAAAGAGTGGCAAACAAATGCAAGCCTGGGTTCCCCACGAAACGGCTCTTCTCCCTGTGAATTCCGCCCCCAGGTCCACGCGCGACCGCGCGCACTGGTTCTGCGCGACGCCGGGGGGCACTGGTCTCCACCAGGCACGCCTGGCAGCGCAGCGCGCCGCCACCCGCTTCCCAGAGCGCGGCCGCCCGGCACCCACCCTTCTCCAGCGCCTCCCGGTACTTCTCCTCGGCGACGTTGAGGTTGCTCACGTAGGCCGCGTGGTGCTTGCTGTGGTGCAGCTGCATGATCTGCGCGCTGATGTGCGGCTCCAGCGCGCCGTAGTCGTACGGCAGGTCGGGGAGGCTGTGCTTCTGCCGGGAGCCCAGCACGCCCAGGGCCGGCACCAGTCTCCTGCTTGCGCTGCAGAGAGAGCACACCCAGCGCCATCGGGCCCCGCCCGCAGCCACCTTTCCCCCGCGAGCGCGTCTCCGCAGCCCGGAGAGAGGACCCGAGCGCCGGGGAGGGGGAGGAGGAGCTGCGGGCAGGCGGCTGGCCCTTGGGGCCGTCGGCAGCCGGCCGTCCAGTCTCCAGCCTGAAACTCAAGCTGCGGTGCAGAGGACCCAGAGGCACCTAGGAGCGCTCGGCCCACCACCTGCCCGCAGGCCGGTGTCCTGGAGCCCGCGGGGCCGGCGCGAGCGGGCCAGTGGGGGGCAGCAGCGCCAAGCCACCGAGGCCCCGCCGGGGCCGCGACCGGCCGCCGCGCCCGCCGTCCGGAACCTCACCTGCACGCCGCCCGGGACAACATGGTGGACGCCACCCGTGGGCCTCTCGGAGCTCGAGGAGCCGCGCCGCGCTGACCTGCGACGATGCGCTCGTGTCCCGGGCTGTGCCGCAAGGACACCACGGCCGCGGCCCCGCCCCCGCGCGCCCCGCGGCCCCGCCCCCGCGCGACCGCGCTCCGGGCTCAGCGCAGGCGAGAAAGAGAGGCCCGGCAGTCTCCCCGGCGGCTGCGCGAGCCGCAGGGCCCGCATTGCGACTGCGCGCCTCCGTGCGCGTCGCCCAAGGAGGGCCGCTGTTTTCCCTCCCCCCGGCCCCGAAAGAGATGGTACGGCTCTGGGTTCCGCCCCCGTGAAGGCACCGCCCGGCGCGGCCCGCGGATGGGGGACCTAGCCCCCGCGGGCGTGCGGGGGAGTTGCCCGCGGCTGCGTTCCTGCTCCTTCCCGGACGCCGCCGGGTGGGGTGGGGTGGGGTGGGGGTAGCCTCGGGGTCCCGGGCCCTTCGCCCAGAGGGAAGACTAGTGTTTCTGGGAGCCGCGTCCGAGCGCAGCCGTGAGCCGACGCGGTCTCCCCGGAAAGCGGGCGCTGGCCCTGGACGGTGTGGGGCCGGTTCCTCTCCAACTACTGCCCGGAGTGAGCGTTCTTTCCGAGTGACCCGACCTTGGGACCTCCGCCAGGCCTGATAATAGTGTTACTGTGCACCCGCCACGTGCCAGGGGCTGCGCTGCAGAGTTTACATACATTTATCTTTGTTTCACCCCTAGGATAGGCATCATTGATTCCCGCTTAATGAACCGGTTGCCCCGGTCACACCGTTAATAAGTGAAAGACCAGGATTAGAACCCAAAGTTCATACATGGATTACCAGGCCTTAGCAGTCAAGTCTGGAGTGTTTGCTGGGAGAATATAGAAGAAGTACAACAGAGGAGTCTTTCCTGCGGTGTCCTGTTTCTAATGAGCTGTAAGTATTACGTACTTTTCTCAACAACTGGGAGAAAAAAAAATCCTGAATTCTGTAAAGAAATTAGAAAGTTTTATACCTATTGGCCTGAGTTGGGCCTTTCCTGAATAGAATACAGTAATAAACAGACAAATAATAGGTGCTGAATAGTGTTTCAGTTACTTTTCCTCCACCCCTTTCACAATTTCCACCCCACCTCTGTGCCGAGGATGCCTAAGGGAACCGAAAGGGGAACCACCGAGCCCGGCTTCACAGAAAGGGTAGGGCTTGCTGGCAGTCAAGGTGAGTGTGAGGGCATGCTACCAGATGGAGGAGATTCAAGTTGGAACCAGGTGATGAATGTCCTTAAGACTCAGACACGTAATTGGTAACCGGAAACTGAAAAGCATTTTAGCTGACATGAGGCATATTTAAAGTAGTTTTCCAGGCAGGGGAGTCTACCATTGATTTAAGGGGCAGGCTAGTTAAAAAACTGTTGTATAAATTCTAGCATGAGATACTAAGAACTGCTTTTAGGGTACTAGCTATGGGAACTCGAATAAAAGCATTTGGAAGAATGAAATAACAGAATTCAGTGATAGGTCAGTGGCTAATAAAAAGGCTTGTTCTAGTGAGAACAAAATATCTATAGGAGACTGAGCCCAGTCAGACCAAATTGATGTACTTCTTTTTTGTACAAGTGATGCTTTGATATGTAAATTGAATTCCCACCCCATCCCCTCAGCAGGACATGCCCCTTTGAGCAAGCAACAAAGGCTAGGGTGTGGGGAAGTGAGATTAGTGTCTCTAACATCATATCTGCCATCAGCTACACCCTTCCAGAAGACACTCCAACTACGAGAGTGACCAGGATTGAGACCAGGGCTTGGGGGCTGCAGGAGGTAATGAAAATGTCTTACATCCAGTAGACAGGCCCCTTTTTCTTTTATAGTTGACCATTATCAGTTCATTCAGTGGCCCAGTCCTGTCCAACTCTATGTTCTAGTGAGAACAAAATATCTATAGGAGACTGAGCCCAGTCAGACCAAATTGATGTACTTCTTTTTTGTACAAGTGATGCTTTGATATGTAAATTGAATTCCCACCCCATCCCCTCAGCAGGACATGCCCCTTTGAGCAAGCAACAAAGGCTAGGGTGTGGGGAAGTGAGATTAGTGTCTCTAACATCATATCTGCCATCAGCTACACCCTTCCAGAAGACACTCCAACTACGAGAGTGACCAGGATTGAGACCAGGGCTTGGGGGCTGCAGGAGGTAATGAAAATGTCTTACATCCAGTAGACAGGCCCCTTTTTCTTTTATAGTTGACCATTATCAGTTCATTCAGTGGCCCAGTCCTGTCCAACTCTGTGACCCCATGGAATGTAGCATGCCAGGCCTCCCTGTGCATCACCAACTCCCAGAGCTTGCGCAAGCTCATGTCCATCCAGTCGGTGATGCCATCCAACCATCTCATCCTCTGTCATCCCCTTCTCCCGCCTTCAATCTTTCCCAGCATCAGGGTCTTTTCCAATAAGTCAGTTCTTCGCATCAGGTGGCCAAAGTATTGGAGTTTCAGCTTCAGCATCAGTCCTTCCAATGAATCTTCAGGACTAGTTTCCTTTAGGATGGACTGGTTTGATCTCCTTGCAGTCCAAGGGACTCTCAAGAGTCTTCTCCAACACCACAAAAGCATTGATTCTTCAGCGCTGTTTTCTTTATAGTCCAACTCTCACATCCACACATGACTACTGGAAAAAACATAGCTTTGACTAGATGGATCTTTGTCTCAAAGTAATGTCTCTGCTTTTTAATATGCCATCTAGATTGGTCATAGCTTTTCTTCTAAGGAGCAAGTGTCTTGTAATTTCACAGCAGCAATCACCACTATAAGACGTACTCATTCAACTGTCCCAAGGAGTTAGATTACAGTTGACTGGAGTCTGTCCAAAATTCCTCCAGCCAGCTCAGGATGTCATCTGCCACATCAGGGCACCATAATTGTGGATTTCCCATCAACAAACTTCCCGAGACTACTTCACAGACATCTCAGACCCACCAGAGTCTAGACCAACATATTAGCTGAAGAAGGAAAAATGTAGGTTGAGATGAAATCCTTTGGAGTCAGTTATTAAACAGATCCAGCCCCAGTGTCTCAAACCCAGAAGTGTGTATTCCCTCCTGTAAAAGAGATCTGGAGTGGGTTGCCCAGGGCTGGGATGACAGTGCCATGAAGTCCTCAAGGAACCAGGTTCCTCTGTCCTCAGAGTTGCCTTATGATCCATGATAGCTTCTAGAACACCAGCCATCTCACCCCCTCTCCATGAAGAGGGAGGGACAAAAAGTTTGGCCCCAGCTGTCTCCTTTTGAGGATTCTCCATGGTAGATTCACCCAACAAATTCCAATCAGAGTTTCAGTAGAAGGCTGCACCCAACTATAGAGGAGGCTGGGAAACATGCGTTTAGCTATGGCCATTCCCAGTGTTAAAAAATGCAGAATTCCTTAACAACAGAGAACATGAATAATGGATTGGAAATTAATAGTCTCTGCTACATATCCTTCTACAAGACATATTTTCACATGCTTAGTAATGAACTCGGACTATTTATGGAATGACTTCAGCTACGTTCTCTCCTTTGTCTCTCTCACTCTTCCTTTTCACCCCATGTACCACAAACCTTACCCAGACAGGAATCTCAGTGAGAATTGCTCCACCAGCTTTCCTTTTGCATAAATGAGATTGCTAACAGGATCAAGTTGTTGTTGTTTTTCTGTTGTTTAGTCGCTTAGTCATGTCCAACTCTGCGACCCATGGACTGTAGCCCACCAGGCTCCTCTGTCCCTGGGATTCTCCAGGCAAGAATACTGGGAGTGGGTTGCCATTTCTTTCTCCAGGAATAGGACCAAGAGTAGTATTTAAATTGCTAAAGTGAAACCAGTGATCTAGGCAAAGAGAGAAAATGATGGGAAAGATAGAATATCATTAACAAAGGTTTCAAAGTGAGCTCCCCACCCCCACAACATCAGGCTGATTATAATTAAATTGCATCCTCCAAGAATGCATTAACTCCTGGAAAGGAAAGGGGAAGGTTGGCCCAGAACAAATGTTTTATTGAACAAGACAGGTAGTCAGAGACCCCAGTTCAATTCCTGGGTTGGGAAGATCCCCTGGAGAAGGGATAGGCTACCCACTCCAGTATTCTTGGGCTTTCCTTGTGGCTCAGCTGGTAAAGAATCCACCTGCAATGCAGGAGACCTGAGTTCAGTCCCTAGGTTGGGAAGATCCCCTGGAGAAGGGAAAGGCTACCCACTTCAGTGTTTGGGCCTGGAGAATTCCATGAACTGTATAGTCCATGGGGTCCCAAAGAGTCAGACACAACTGAGCAACTTTCACTTACACTTTTGGGCTTCCCTGGTGGCTCAGATGGTAAAGAATCTGCCTGCAATGCAGGAGACCTGGGTTCGATCCCTGGGTCAGGAAGATCCCCTGGAGAAGCGAATGGCAACCCACTCCAGTATTCTTGCCTGGGAAATCCCATGGACAGAGGAGCCTGGTGGGCTACAGTCCATGGGGTCTCAAAGAGTTGGACACGACTGAGCAACCAACATAAAGGAAGAGAGGAACTGACGTAACTAAGCAGATCCTCGATTCTGGTACTGTCAGACCCTGTTCTGGTGCTGGGTCTGATGCTCCACATCATGTTTTAATTCGCAGCATCTCTGTAAAGTGGCTTAGTATTTCTCTTTTGCACAAAGGTAGTAAGTGACTTCGGCTTCCCTGGTGGCTCAGCGGTAAAGACTCTACCTGCAATACAGGAGACCCAAGTTCAATCCTGGCTTGGGAAGATCCCCTGGAGGAGGGCATGGCAACCCACTTCAGTAGTCGTGCCTGGAGAATCCCCATGGACAGAGGAGCCTGGCAGGCTACAGTCCTTAGGGTCGCACAGAATCGGATACGACTGAAGCCACTTAGCACACACACGCACAGTAAGTGACTTGACCAGGGTCACACAGAGCCAGTCGATAGTAGAGCTCGGCTTTGAATGTACCACTCTCCCTGTTAACCCTAACATCACTGTGCTTTTAAACAGCCGCCACACCCCCTGGCCGCCACATTCCTTGCACCCAGTAAAACTGAGCTCAACCCTATTTTGTTTGTAGTTCACTGTTTAAAACTTGCCCCTCCTGTGCTGTGTCCCAGCTTATTCCTGTCTTCTCAACTCCTGATTGATCTCCAGCCTCTTCTCTTGCATATGATTCAGGTCCTAGCTCTTGAACCTGAAGCTTGAACCGGTCCTCTTTTCTCCCTTGCCCCCTCTCATTTGCCCCTTCAATCACATTTGCCCCTTAGTCTCAGTGGAGAGCTAGCTTCCTGGAGCTTCCCTTTACCCTGACCCACCTGGCTGACTTTCCTACCCTTGTCTATGGAATTACTCACTATTGGAGAAGGCAATGGCACCCCACTTCAGTACTCCTACCTGGAAACCCCCGTGGACGGAGGAGCCTGTTAGGCTGCAGTCCATGGGGTCTCGAAGAGTCGGACACGACTGAAGTGACTTAGCAGCAGCAGCAACCATGAACCTGGGAAACCAGAACAGAATGGGGGAAGGGTGAAGAGAAAACGTCCCATATTTAGAATCCAGGTGATGCCTCAGTAAGATCCCTCTGTAAAAACTAGGCAACATCTGCCCCTTTAGGGGAATCAACAGTCCACCATAATCACCACTCCTGGTGTGTACTCCAGAGAAACAAGGCTACTAAGATGTGTACGTGCAGAGAGAAAGAGATGTATTATAAGGAAGTGGCTCATGCGATTATGGAGGCTGGATATCCAAAATCTATAGTGTGAACTGGAGGCTTGAGACCCAGGCAAGCCACTGGTGCAGTTCCAGTGTGAAGGCAATCTGATAGAGGATTCTCTCACTTAACGGAAGTCAGTTTTTGTTTTACTTAGACCTTCAACTGATTGGATGAGGCCCACAAACATTATAGAGGACAATCTGCTTTACCCAGAAATTCACCCACTTAAATGTTAATCTCATCCAAAACATCCTCCAGGTTAACACCTAAAACTAACCACCACACAGGTAAAACACAGGGAGGGCAATGCTTTCTATGTAAGCAGTGGGGAGATTTGTTAGTCATTATACCACAGAATTTCATTTAACAGCCCAGGATTTATCATGGAGTGAGGCTGAATTCATGGCATTGTTCTAAGAATAACTCTCAAGAGCTACTCACAATGAATTGACCCTGACCACAGAGGGCAATGACCACACGGAAGGAGCTCAGGCTGGCTATGTCTCCCGGCCAGCATTTGTTAGGAGCTGCCCTCCCACCGGAGAAGGCAATGGCACCCCACTCCAGTACTCTTGCCTGGAAAATCCATGGACGGAGGAGCCTGGTAGGCTGCAGTCCTTGGGGTTGCTAAGAGTCAGACATGACTGAGTGACTTCACTTTCACTTTTCACTTTCATGCATTGGAGAAGGCAATGGCAACCCACTCCAGTGTTCTTGCCTGGAGAATCCCAGGGACAGGGGAGCCTGGTGGGCTGCCATCTATGGGATCGCACAGAGTTGGACACGACTGAAGCGACTTAGCAGCAGCAGCAGCAGCAGCAGCAGCCCTCCCACCAAAGGTCCACTCTAGAGAACCAGGGTGGGTACGCAGGAGGCGTGGCCTCATATACCATGGAGGTTCGTTCCAGAATTTGGTCCACGAGAAGAGGATGGACCCTGGGTCCCGTCTCAGGCGTGTCCCAGAATAGTCTCCATCCTGGTCTGCATCACCTACCCTAGGGCCGCTTACAGCTGCACTGGCCCTTTGGTGGGAAACTGGATAAAATCCTGTCAAATAAGCCTAGAGGGATCTTTAACTTTGATTTAGTGTCAGGAACTAGTCAGCTATGTGTTGGGATAAGATGCTCTGTTTATGGAAGACGGCTGATCAGTTACTCTTGTAAGGAGTCTGAAGAACAGCCTCTCAGTGATGGACAAACCAGCAGCTCTCTTATGCTCCACATTCACCCTAAACATTCCAGTCCCCCTGAGCAGATATCTTAGTCCTGTTCTAGACAAGTTTAACACTTAATCCAGTTGTCAAGGACTGTATTTGTCCCCCAGATTCATACACTGAAGTCCTGACCCCTCGTACCTTAGAATGTGACTGTATCCAGAGACATAGCTTTTTTTTTTTTTTTAGTATCAGACACTTTTACTTTTTATTTAAATTAATTTATTTCCCTTTTTATTTTCTTTTGGAGTATGGTTGATTGAGATGGCCTCACCGACTCAATGAACATGAGTTTGAGCAAACTCCAGGAGAGAGTGAAGGACAGGGAAGCCTGGCTACAGACTGCAGTCCATGGGGTCACAAAGAGTCGGACTCAACCTGGCAACTAAACAGCAGCAACGATGGTCTATTTACAGTATTGGATTGTTTTCAGATGTGCAGTAAAGTGGTTCAGTTATACATATGTATTTATCCTTTCTTTTCCAGATTTCTCTTTCCATATGGCTTATTGCCAAATATTGAGTAGAGTTCCCTGTGCTACCCAGTACGCCCTTGCTGTTTAGTTTACATACAGTAGTGTGTATATCTTAACCCCAAACTCCTAATTTATCCCTCCCCGCACCATAGTAAGTCAGACGAGGAAAGACAAATACCATATGATTCCGCTTATATGTGGAATTTTAAAAAATGACACAAATGAACTTATTGACAAAAATTAGAAGCAGACTCACAGACTCTAAGAAAACAAACTTATGGAGACAGAGCCTTTTAAAAGGTAATTAAGTGAAAAAGTTGGCTTAAAGCTCAATATTCAGAAAATGAAGGTCATGGCATCCAGGCCCATCACTTCATGGGAAATAGATGGAGAAACAGTGGAAACAGTGTAGACTTTATTTTGGGGGGCTCCAAAATCACTGCAGATGGTGACTGCAGCCATCAAATTAAAAGACGCTTACTCCTTGGAAGAAAAGTTGTGACCAACCTAGATAGCATATTCAAAAGCAGAGACATTACTTTGCCGACTAAGGTCCGTCTAGTCAAGGCTATGGTTTTTCCTGTGGTCATGTATGGATGTGAGAGTTGGACTGTGAAGAAGGCTGAGTGCAGAAGAATTGATGCTTTTGAACTGTGGTGTTGGAGAAGACTCTTGAGAGTCCCTTGGACTGTAAGGAGATCCAACCAGTCCATTCCGAAGGAGATCAACCCTGGGATTTCTTTGGAAGGAATGATGCTAAAGCTGAAGCTCCAGTACTTTGGCCACCTCATGCGAAGAGTTGACTGATTGGAAAAGACTCTGATGCTGGGAGGGATTGAGGGCAGGAGAAGGGGACGACAGAGGATGAGATGGCTCGATGGCATCATGGACTCAATGGACGTGAGTCTGAGTGAACTCCGGGAGTTGGTGATGGACAGGGAGGCCTGGCGTGCTGCGATTCATGGGGTCGCAAAGAGTCGGACATGACTGAGTGACTGAACTGAACTGAAGGTACAATTAGAGCACTAACCCCCCCCCCCTTATAAAAAGGGGGCAAGGCCAGGGACACACACAGGCCAAGGAGTGACCATGTGAGGGCATGGGGCATCAAAGAGCCCAGGAGACAGACCTAAGAAGAGGCCAACCTTGCCCCCATCTTGCTCTCAGACCCCTAGGGGTGAGGGGCGAGCAGAATGGAGAAGAGTCAACCCCAACACTCTGTTAAAGCCCGAGACAGCTCTTATATCTCCCCAGTGCCGCCCCACACACCCCACCACCACCACCACCATTTCCTGATGGGAAAAGCTGCCAAATCTGTGCAGCCTGCCCAGAACAGGAGCCTCTCCACTTCTGGTCCAGGCTCAGAGATCTCATAATCTTGCTTTGTAGCAGCTGACTCAGCTGGGGTTGGAGGGTGGATGAGAAAGGACTTCATGGGTGCTTGAGCCTTCACGTTCTACTCCCCGCACAGACCGCCCTCTGGTGCTAAGCTCGCTACGAGCTGCGATGAAGAACCAGCCATGTCCAAGACATGAACCAAGACACTCAGGTGCCTTGTCATAGTCCTGCAGAGCCTGTTACCCTGGAAGATCAGCAGCTCTGGGGGGTGACAACAAAGCCCTGAGGCCTCCCAGAGACTAGAGTCTGGGGTCAAAGGCCGGAACCCAGAGAGCTGGGGCTTCAATCTCAATCCCCACACTGCTGACAATTTAGACCAGGTAACTCTCCCACTGGGGGGCTGTCCTGTGTATGTAGGATGTTTACTACCTCCCCGGCCACTGCCCACTCGATGCTGGTAGTCCTCACCCACCTACAGCTGTGACAACCAAAGATGTCTCAGTCTGCTCTTTGCCCTTCCATGTTTAAGTCTTCTCAGCCTCTATACCATCCTGGCCTGAAGCTTGGTTGCATGAGCTGACAATTAGTAGCAAGACAAATAACCTCTAAGAGAGATGAAAGAAGTTCTTGGTAACTGTTATTAAGAAACAAACAAAAAAATAATAACTGGAGAAAACCTATACATTGGAACAAAGTTATGCTGAATGATGACAACTATCTGGGAAAAACAGTACCTGCAAAAAAAGAGATGCTAACATCATCATCCACAAGTTTCTCAATTTAAAGGGTAAACACACTTGTGAGAGATGACTAATGTCCTTCGGGAGGGATGATTTGAGCAGCTGTGAGCAAAACACTGAGGCATTGGGCAAACTGGGAAACAGGACAGTGAATCAGAGTTTCTTTTCCTTTCTTGAGACATCAGTGGTTTGATGGAAGAGGGAGCTTGCACACACCCCCCACCACCCCTTTAATAAGAACAATCACTAGCTGGGGCCTGGGGCAGCTACAGAGGAAAGTCAGTCATGTAAGTTGGTGTATGTGAAACAGGCCCTGGTCCCACAGGGGATGGACAGAGAGCCAGAGAACAGCCATCTTGAGTGGCCTGGTCATACAACCACCCTAACATACCCTGCACGACCCTGCACTCTTGATCCACCCCTCTTCCAGAACCTTCCTGGGGTCAGGTATGTAGGGGGCACTGCAACCAGATACAACAAATACAGCACAGACAGAAGCAACCAAAGAGAACTAAAGAGTGAGAGACCCAGTCTGCTCAGAACTCACGTGCCAGGACGTGCGCTTACTGGGCCAATGGAAAGGGAGTCAATAGCAGCGGTATCCTGTGCAGTTATAAGGAAGGTAAGGGCCACCTGTGGTTTTCACCAACCCCCATGTGGAGGGGCAGGCTGGCTTTAAAAGAAACATTCTGGGACTGCCCTGGTGGTACAGTGGCTAAGACCCTTCACTCCCAAATACAGGGGGCCCAGGTTCAATCCCTGATCAGGGAACTAGTTCCCACATGCCACGCTAAAGATTTCACATGCCACAGTGAAGATCCTGCATGACGCTACTAAGACCTGGTGCAGCCAAGTAAATATTTTTTTAAAGGACAAATAAGAAAAGAAACCTTCTGCTGCAAGGCACAGCCAAAATAAATCAATAAAGAAAGCTTCTGGTGGTCTAGCAGGAGTCAGCAAGTACCGTTCTACCACCCTAGCTATGTCGCGTGCCGTTAGAGGTGGACCCCCCATCAGGTCTTTCCAAACAAAGAGCAGTGAATCCCACCAGTTGGACACATATGTCCAGAAGCCAGCCTGCTGCACTCCACATAGCACAGCCTGGGGGGCTCAAGGGCATCAGTAATACAGTGAGGCTTACCAATGGGATTCCTTCCAATGTATTGGCGTGAAGGACAGGAAGATGGGGAGAGTCTTTCCCCTCCATAGGGAAAAAATATATATATTATATTTATATTTTATATATTATACAAAATAACATATTATAAAGTATTATATATAATATATAATATTACATATTATATAATATATTTCAGGAATATATTATTACATATTGTATGTTATTGATATATTATACAATATATGTTATATATAATTATATTATATAATATATAGTATATCTGTCAATCCCAAACTCCTAATTTATCCCCCTCCCAACTTTGTCCTTTAGTAACCATAAGTTTTCTTCTATGTCTGTATGTCTCCAACTTTTCATTTTTTTCAGTTCCGTTCAGTTCAGTCGCTCAGTCGTGTCCAACTCTTTGAGACTCCATGGACTGCAGCACGCCAGGCCTCCCTGTCCATTACCAACTCCTGGAGCTTGCTCAAATTCATGTCCATTGAGCTGGTGATGCCATCCAACCATCTCATCTGTCGTCCCCTTCTCCTGCCTTCAATCTTTCCCAGCATCAGGGTCTTTTCTGGTGAGTCAGTTCTTCACATCAGGTGGCCAAAGTACTGGAGTTTCAGCTTCATTTCTTTAACATATTTATTTATTTGGCTGCATCAGGTTTTAGTTGTAGCAAAGGGAATCTTTGCTGTATCATGCAGGATCTTTAGTTTGAAAGCATGGACTCTCTAATTGCAGCAGGCGGGTTTAGTTGCTCCAAGGCATGTGGGATCTTGGTTCCCCAACCAGAGATAGAACCCAGGTCCCCATGCATTGCAAGGCACATTCTTAATCACTGGAATACCAGGGAAGTCCCATGACTCCAGCTTTTTAGATCACATGGAGTAAGAAGATATTCACCTCTTAGTGTTAAATGAAGAACACATTACCTCTGTGATCACACTTTGGAAGCTGTGTTTAAAGATTCCGGTCTTTGGAACATAATATCCATGTTGTTAAAATTGGACTTTCCATTGGCCTGGTTTCCTCACAGGTTCAAGCCTAAACTTTTCAAGTTCAAGACGGAGATTTGTGTTTCTTTTCTCGTTTCCCTGGAACACGATGCCATCCCTCAGTTTTCAGACTGAACTCCAGGGGAGAAATCCTCAGCGACAGGATGATCTCCAAAACCAGGAGAGAAAAGAGTCTGCTTTAAACAACTGCCAGGCAAGACAGTGGTGGTCGGGTAGCAGCCTCGCCCCCACCAGCACGAATCTCCCACCCCACCACCACGAACAGTACCAGAACCTCCACACTCCTGCAGCTCAGTCCCTGGAGAATTCGAAGCCACAAAGAGCTTACTGGAAGAGGAGGAACACAAGAACAAGGCTGGAAACTTAACCTCCAGCAGCTTCCTACCTCTTTCTCCCACTGCAGGCTTGCTAGCTTCCTACAGGTTTGTGCTGAAAGAATAGAGTTTCAACCTTAAACCAGAGTTTTGTAACATAGGCCTGGACACTTAAAGATTGTGCCTGTGTAAGAGAACCCTCCTGCACTGTTGGTGGGAATATAGATTGACACAACCTCTATGGAGTACAATATGGAGGGTCCTTAAAAACTAAAAATAGAACTACCATATGACCCAGCAATCCCACTACTGGGCATATACACCGAGAAAGCTGTAATTCAAAAAGACACGTGTACCCCAGTGTTCACTGCAGCACTGTTTACAATAGCCAGGACACGGAAGCAACCTAGATGTCCATCAACAGATGCATGGATAAAGAAGATGTGGTACATATATACAATGGCATTTCACTCAGCTATAAAGACGAATGAAACTGGATCACTTGTAGCGATGTGGATGCACCTGGAGTCTGTCATACAGAGGAAAGTAAGTCAGAAAGAGAAAAACAAAATATCCTATGGTAACATATATGGAATCTAGAAAGATGGCATGGATAAGCTTATTTGCAGATCAGGAAAAGAGACACAGACGTAGAGAATGGATATGTGGACACAGAGGGGGAAGAGGAGGGTGAGACAGATTGGGAGAGTAAGACTGACAATATATACACTACTGTGTGTAAAATAGATGGCTAATGGGGAGCTGCTGCATACCATAGGGAGCTTAGCTCGTGCTCTGTGATGACCGAGGGGTGGATTGAAGGGGTGGAAGGGAGGTTCACGAGGGAGGAGATATATGTATACATACAATGATCCACTTCATTGTAGAGCAGAAACTAACACAACATTATAAAGCAATTATACTCCAATAAAGAAGGGAGAGAAAGATTGTGCCTGTGTTCTGACTTAAAATGATTATATGACTTTTTATTATTTAAGAAGTTTAAAGAAAATGGCATGGGGCCAGCATTTTGGTCCAGGGGCAAAGAAAAAAATCAAGCCCCCCCAGGCCAATGTAACGACACAGCTGGGGACAAAAAGAAAGTCACTTTATTACCACATCCTATGAGTCATTGTTACTCAATGTTTTGAGTACTCAAACACTGAGCAGTACTCAATGTACTGCTACATTGACCAGAAATCCTCCCATGTTTCTAGAGGATCTTCGAGTGACCTCCAGATTTCCAGCACTAATTTGGATATTTTTCCCATGAATCATTTTAGTGGGGATTTTAGAGAAGAAACTTTGCTCATGCCAGCATTTTGCCTAAGAGTATCCATCCCGGGGACTTCCCCAGCAGTCTAGTGGTTAAGACTCCACCTTGCAATGCAGGAAGCATGGGTTTGATTCCCTGGTCAGGGAAATAAGATTCCACATGGTGCACCATAAAAAAGGGAAAAAAATGGCTATCCGTCTCCAATCAGTCCAAATGTGACCTTAGAATTTAGAAAGGAGTATGGTGGCTCAGATGGTAAGGAATCTGCCTGCAATGCAGGAGACCTGCGTTCTGATCACTAGGTCTGGAAGATCCTCTGGAGAAGGGAATGGCAAACTGCTCCTGTATTCTTGCCTGAATTATTCCATGGACAGAAGAGCCAGGCAGGCTACAGTCTATGGGATTGCAAAGAGTCAGACATGACTGAGCAACTTTCACTTTATGCAAAATTACAACTTAGATTCTTCTAGACAGCTAATGGCTTCCTGAGTTTTTTCAAACTCTTCACCAATTCCTTTAGAAAAGTATTAGTAAGAGTAGCTGCTCTGACAGACAAGCTCCCACTTCCCCAGGGTTGACATATATTCCAGCGTTGGTGTATATATTCCAGGGTTTGTGTCCCCGGCCTCCTCTCCATTGGTGGGCAGGTGAGAAAGAGAATGAGAAAGGTGTTAAGCGGCCCAGCCTGGAAACGCCATACATCCCCTGCCCACAAATCTTTATCTGGAACTCAGTTTTGCAGCTGCGTCTGACTGTAAGGGAACAGAACCAAGTAGCTGACTTTCGTGACGAGGAAGTGGAGGAAATGGGCTTGATGAGTGTCTAACAGGTGACTGTCACACACACACAAATATATATAGTAAGGTGTAATACATGTGAGGATGTCAGTTAAGGGACTTCTCTGGTGGTCTCGTGGGTAAGACGTCCCATGTAGGGAACACGGGTTCGATCCCTGATCGAGGACCTAAGATCCCACGTGCCTCGCAGCTAAAAACCCAAAACATAAAGCAGAAGCGATAATGTAACAAATTCAACAAAGACCTCAAAAACATATATTTGATAAATAAAAAGGATGTGATTAATATTCACAGGATACCAAGAAATACGATGATAATTCTACTAGTCACATTCTAAAGATCTGAGTAATGCAACCAACGCACCCTTCAGTTGAATGCCTAAATTAGCCAATTGTGATGATCAAAGTTTGATCAAAGACAAACAGCACCATCACAGAATGAAATTTCAAATTCGTTGAAATTCAAGAATAAATCTTAAGTTTTATTAAAAATAAATAAAATTATCCTCTTATTAAGACAAGCAGGACTTCCCTGGTGGTACAGTGGATAAGAATCCGCCCGCCAACACAGGGGACACCAGTTCGATCCCTCATCCGGGAAGATTCCACATGCCTCAGAGCAACTAAGCCTCTGAGCCACAGCTACTGAGCCTCTGCTCTAGAGCTGGTGCTCCAAAACAAGAGAAGACATCACAAGGAAGAGTAGCCCCGCTCACCAAAACTGGAGAAAAGCCTGGTGGCAATGAAGACCCAGTGCAGCCAAAAATAAATAAGTAAGTCTTTTTAAAATAAAAGAATATTAGTATGAAGTAGGTAACTTTAGGAAGACAATTATATTCTCTTGAGTCACTAAACGTTTATAAGAATTTAAGTAATGACAGTAAATAAGGGAGTTGTATTTAGCTCCTTTAACATTCTTATATAATGAATATACATCTATACAACTGACTGATAAAATTTCAGTGAACATAGAACCTAGGATGATTGTCCTCCACGCCACATCTAGGCACTCACTAGAGTTTGAAATTAATCTGAAAAACACGCCTTGGTAATATGACTGACATCATTACCACAGTTGAATATGGTGGTAATCTAAGCTCTTACACAATCACTCCTCCAGCACGAGGTCAGGGTTGGATCAAATGACCCTGCAGACAGCTCTTGACTCCAGTTTTCCAAAGGCCAAGGCTGAAGCCAAGTACATAGTGGAGAGTAGATAAATACCTAGGTCAAAGTCATACCATGGTTCATCCTTTAAAAACTTATTAAATTCTTGCCTCTTTCTAATGCCTTCTAGTAAGATTCCTATACGGAGCAAGCACATGGATCTGCTGGCTTTGACCATGTACGTATTGTTCATTTGCTGTTTCCAGTGTCGGAGGCCTGTAAACACTTCTTACCCTCACCTGTCCCCTTCATCTAGAGGCTTGGTCCTCTTCTCAGCATCGGAACTTCTGCCTGGGCCCTACTTGGATGTAACTAGCGGGTACCACCACGTGTCTCCCCCTCAGCTCTGCTCCTAGAATGGGCCTCTGACAACACTTGTTCATCTAAACACATCTCCGTTTCCCATGCTTTCTGGACATGGCCTTGGACAGCCTAGTGTTCCTCATTAATAAAGACTCTGGGGGACTCCCCTGGTGGTCCAGCGGTTAAGAATCTGGCTGCTAATGCAGCAGACATGGGTTCGATCCCTGGTCTGGGAAGATCCCACATGCCATGGAGCAGCCGAGCCTGTGCCCTATAACCACTGAGGCTACACTCTGTCCTCCACAACAAGGGAAGCCACCGCAATGAGAAGCCCACGCACCACAACTAGAGAAAGCCTGCGTGCAGCAACCAAGACCCAGTGTAGCCAAAATTAAATAAATAAGTAAATACTGAAAGAAAAGAAAGACTGGGGCCACTGCAACCCCTCTTACCTTGCCTCATGCCCAAACCTGCTCTCACTACCATGCGGCTATTCCTCCAGTGAGACAGAAGCACGACTCAAACTTACTGGATTGTTTGGTATATTCAGCGTTTATTTCCTAGGGAGCAAAAAGAAAACCTTCCTCTGTATCTAAGCTTTCTCCTACTGAGAGGAAGGCTTATTATTCAGCTCAAGTGTTTACAGGCAGAAAATAAGGAATTTCCAAGTTTGGGGCACTTCATCATAATATCCGCCTGATGAAGTTAAACATCCAACACAGGTCCGTCTAGTCACTGCTATGGTTTTTCCAGTGGTCATGTATGGATGTGAGAGTTGGACCATAAAGAAAGCTGAGCACCGAAGAATTGATGCTTTTGAACTGTGGTGTTGGAGAAGACTCTTGAGAGTCCCTTGGACTGCAAGGAGATCCAACCAGTCCATCCTAAAGGAAATCAGTCCTGAATGTTCATTGGAAGGACTGATGCTGAAGATAAAACTCCAATACTCTGGCCGCCTGATGTAAAGAGCTGACTCTTTAAAAAAGACCCTGATGCTGGTAAAGATTGAGGCCGAGAAGAGAAGGCGACAACAGAAGATGAGATGGTTGGATGGCATCACCAACTCAATGGACATGAGTTTGAGTAAACTCCGGTAGTTGGTAATAAACAGGGAGGCCTGGTGTGCTGCAGTCCATGGGGTCGCAAAGAGCTGGACCTGACTAAGCAACTGAACTGAACTGAGTTACGTGCTTTGCAGTAGCTGGGCTATTACTTTGCTAATGGTTTCTATTTTTGCATATGTCCCTAAAGGGAAGCCTGTTGCGTAGGTTTGGGTGGACTCTGAAATCAACTTAAATTCATCCAAGCTGGTCACCCCTCGATATCGGTGTTAATTATTGACTCTGTGCCTCAGCTGTCCCACCTGTGAAATGGGACAAGCACAAGCCCTTACCTCGCTAGATGTCTGCCTGTGAGGAATAAAGAAACGACATGTGGAAACATCCAGCAGAGCACTAGGAACAGTTTTCCAGCTCTCTTTCTGCCTATACCCTCCCCCCACCCCCGTATTCTTTTTCTCTCCAGAAACCCAGCCAGACCTTGAGCTTCCGTGAGTCCCCCACCGGTGACGAGTCCCATTCAGACTTTCCCTGTCCTAAGAGGGATGAGCCCGGCTTTGAACTGGAACATTCTAGCACATTCCATCTGGGCTTCACCAGTCCCTGCAGTCCTGACTGCATGCACCCAATTGCGCCCGCCCTGGCTGGGCCTGGGTAGTGATTTGGCCTTGACTTGGCTTTGACCAGAGGGCTTGGAGGCACAGTATTTCCATTTTTGCTTTTGGTTCCTCACTAGGTGGTGCTCTTTCCCAGAAAACTCTGGAGCATTTCCTGTTCTGCAGTCCGTTGAAAAATTGTATCAGATGACTGATTCCAGTGCCCAGGCAGTGGGGTAAGCCAGCCTTGGTGCGGCTCCAGTTAACCACATCCACGCTTGTCCGGGTTCAGATCAGAAGCCTGTGCAGGAGTGAATGGAGGAGAGAGTGGTTGCTGTCCACAGGGTCTCTGTCTTGCTGGGCTGCCTCTTCCCAGGTCCTGGTTACAGGGAACAGGCTTTTGTTGGGGGTTGAGGGGGTCGTGTTTTGTCTATACTTTCCAGAGTGCCTGCTTCTGGGGTGTATGTGTGTTTTTGTGTACTCAGTCAAGTCCGATTCTTTGCAACCCCATGGACTATAGCCCACCAGGATCCTCTGCCCAAGGGGATTCTCCAGGCAAGAATATTGGTGTGGGTTGCCATTTCCTTCTCCAGGGGAATCTTCCTGACCTAGGGATCAAACCCCCATCTCTTGCATCTCCTGCATTGGCAGGTGGATTCGTTACCACTAGCGCCACCTGGGAAGCCCCTGGGGTTTATGAAGTCAAAGCAAAGCCAAGGGTCCTGAGATCCCCAACCAATGTGTCTGACTGTGGTTGATTCACATGCAACATCTGGGATTTTTAGTTGTGCTTACCAAGAGTAACATGGAAATATGTGTCTACTCCATTTCCCCAGGGGTGGAACTCTCTTGGAATTGTATTAGTGAGACCAAATCTCCCAAAAACTGACTTCCCTTGCTGAGTTCATGATTAACCTCTCTCCAAACCTTGTTGCCTTGCTTGTCTCCTCTGCCCTCAATTCCTTGCTTGTCTCCTCTAATCTCAATCCTGTGCCGACCGAATGCTAACCAACCAGAGTCAGATGGCTGAGATGGTTGTGTCGATGACATCATTCAAGTGGTAGCGTATCTGCTGTTGTAGATCTCATCACTGATGGACACACTCGGGTTGTCTCTCTGGGGCAAAGTGAGGTCACAGACCCTGGAGCCATGGACCACCTGGTCAGAGAATGAAACTGGAGACATTCTGATCTCCAAAACCACGATTTAGAAATGTCACAAGAGGGACTTCCCTGGTGGTCCAATGGTTAAGATTCCATCCAGCACAAGAGGTGCAGGGTCCATCTCAGGTCAGGGGGGCTAAGATACCAAATGCCTCACAGTGTGACCAGAAAAAAAAAAGAGAGAGAGAGAGAGAAATGTCACAAGATGACGATTAACCTGGGTTTCTTTGTTCTTTCCATTTAAAACACCCCTAACTCACAGACCAAGGTGGAGTGGATCTGAGGCTTGTCTCCCACTCCCTTGCCTGATTCTCTGCAAATTAACACTTACCTTGCTGCAAACACCCTCTGTTAGAGTTTGGCTTTCTGCACTGTGGCCACATGAACCCTTGCTCAATTATATTAGAAAAGCAAGATGGTTTTGATGGGTGGCTGGGAACCAACTAGGAGAAAATATGAAGGTCTGGACTTGACTGGCAGACACAGATGAGTGGGATGCAGGAAAATAGTTCGGAGGTTAATAAAGGCAGGAAAGAGCAATGAAAATAAATCTGATATTGGTCCTGACAGACCTCTGTAGCAGGTGGTCAGCACGGTCAGTATTAGAACAACTGCCCAGAGTCCAGCACGATTGTCTTGACAGAAGAACAGACTGGCAATCTGTCCTGGGGAACCAGGCACATGGTTTCCATGCGGACTGTCTCCTGAGCTAGTAGGTCTTTAATCTAAAAAGGAAATAAATCTCGCCATTTTAAAAACTGGGGTTCTGTGGTAGCTCAGTTGGTAAAGATCTTTGAAGAGATTTCACTGAGTGCTTGACTCAACAGAATTTATCTATTGCTCCCATAGGTTAAACCCAGTTGGTGAGATTAAACAGAATACTATTTTGAAAAGTTCTGGAAATAAGCTTCTCCAAGTCTCTTATATTTTTAATGTACTGAGGTCTGTATAAGTTTGATTTTTTGAAAGTGAATAATGGGATTTAAATGTCTGCTTTACCACACTGCTAAACAATGAGGACTTGTAGTCATAATGTGCTGTCAAAACAATAATAACAAAGCAAAATGCCACAGGAAGGTCAATTATTTTGATGTGTGGGTAAAGGAAACACAGTTCATATCTTAAGACTTTGAATAGTCAGCTCTCTGCAGGTGAATTCCTGTATCACTTTATATATATTATATATATAAAGGAATTATTATATACATATATGTATGTATATACATATACATACATTTTTATCCTGAGAGAAACCTACTTTGTTGGTAACTTTCCATTTTCTTTAACTTGTTTATCATGCAAATGCCCTTTTTCTCCGTGTAAGTCAGCATGTGTTTTGCAATGGGTAACAGGAATCCTGACGGACAGTGGTTTAAAACATTCAGGAGATTTTCATTTTACTTCATGGAAAGCCCTCGGCTGGCAGTCCCTGCTTTAGTTTGGAAGCTTACCAACATCATCCAGGATCCAGGGACTTTCCACCCTCTGTTTTCCCACTTGGCCCTCGGGGTCAGGGTCATAAGATGGTTTCTACAGAGGCGAGCATCGCGGCCCCTCCCAGCCTGTCGCAAGAAGGAAGGTGGCGTGGGGAGGGGGTGGAGAGGGGGAACAGACACTTTTTCTCCTCAGACACGTCTCTCTTGTCAGAGGACAAAGTCTTTCTCAGAAGCCCCAGAAGACATCCTCTGGTCCCGGCCAGAACTGGTCAACTGGCCACGTCTGCCTGCAAGAAGAGCAGGTGTCACTGTTTTATAAAGACCACAATGCCCACAACTGACTGGGGTTCTTAGCAGGGGCACCCTGCTCCTCTAGGGTATTGGAAATATAGAAGGGGCACTTTTGGTCATCACAGGAAAAAAAAAAGAGTTGCTATTGGCATGTCATGGATTAGTTTAAGGATGCTAAATGGTTCTAAAATGCACAGAATCTTTCTACACATCAAACAAGATTTGTCTTACTCAAAATACCAATAGCAGTGCTATTAAGAAACACTGGGCTCATACGAATGATCATTCATCCCATGGGCTGAAGGTATCACGACTCGAACACAATCTGGGGGCCGAGAGCAAGAAGGAGAACACAGCTCCCAACTGGTACCCTCGTGGGGGTCAGGAGGAGGGTGCTTAATCATGCTGGCACGTTGAATCCTTTTCAGAAAGTACTGTTACTTACAACAAATGGAGAGCAAGACAGGGAAATCAACTCCAAGGGCCACCTTTATTTTTCCTAATGAAGAGACTTCCCCATAAGTGGACAAGCTTGTTTCCAAGAACAAGTAAGTCTGAGGTCCCCCCGCCTCTAATATCTCTGCTCCTTGCTCCCACCAAGGATTCAGAATGACTAAAATCCAACTGTATAGCCACTATTTCGAAGATAAAAATCTCCTTTGAAGACTGTGTACCTAGTACAATAGTGGCAGGTATCTAATAAATATTTCTTGAGTATATGACAAAATAAAGTGAAAGTGTTAGTCGCTCAGTCATGGCCAATTCTTTGCGACCCTGTGGACTGTAGCTCACCAGGCCCTTTTGTCCGTGAAATTCTCCAGGCAAGGATACTGGAGTGGGTTGCCGTTTCTTTCTGCAGGGGATCTTCCTAACCCAGGGATCAGAACCAGGACCTCCTGCATTGCAGGCAGATTCTTTACCATCTAAGCCATTAGGGAAGCCCTATATGACAAATATGTTGATTCAAATCAATACAAGGAAGCAAAGCCCAGAAAAGCATTCAGCATTAGGTTCAAGGAGATAGATACAGTGAAATAGAATTTGAAAAATTGTACTAGTAAAAAATATGATAGAAACCTGACTCTTTTATATATATATATATATATA
>SJXQ01012767.1:169942-328610 GCA_006408695.1 Aepyceros melampus
CTTTAATGGTGGTTACAAAATGTGTTGACTAAGACTGAAGGATTAGATTGGGTTGGCATACTGCAATGCGGCTCACAGAAAAATTGTAAGCAAGTCAATGTAGAACCCACTAGCTTAGAAAATTCATCTACAAAGCTTGGTTTAGCTCCTCTATGTGTAAAACCACAAACCTCTATATTTGAGCGCACAATTAGTTAAAGTAAATAATGTGTTTAAAGCTAATTGCAAGTGAGGAATGGCAGATAATCTGCTAAAGAGGAGTGGAAAGAGCACTGAAGACAGGAAGGATGGACGAAGCTAAGGAACTGACTCACGGAAGAGCACGATGTGCTCATGTGAAGGCCACATGAGCTCTGAGCTCAGCAGCGCTTCTGCGAATCGCTGCTGCTGCTTCTCCAAGGACTAATTTTGCCCATCTCCAGGCTCCCTAGACTTCTTGGGTGCAAAGATAAAAAGCCACACTTACGGCAAATACCTTTTTCCATATAATATTGATTTATTTATTTGGCTGCACCGGGTCTCAGTTTTAGAAGAAGGGATCTTTTATTTGAGGCAAGCAGCACTTGGGATCTAGTTCCCTGACCAGGGATGGAACCCTGGCCACGTGCATCAGGACTGCAGAGTCTTAGCTACTGGACCACCAGGGAAGTCCCACAAATACCTTTTCCTTTTCTTCTTCTGGTTTCCCTATTAATACTTTATTAGGTGGCTCCTGCTTCTGAGGTCAGGGAGGCGGCCGGGAGGAGCTACCCCACGTCCGAGGCCAGCAGTGGCAGGGAGGAGACACCCCACGTCTGAAGTCTGGGGCGCCGGGAGAAGCCACCTCGCCCTCAAGGCCAGGAGCGGCAGCTGAAAGGAACCACCCACGCCCAAGGCCAAGGCCAGCAGCCGGGTGGAGCAACCCAAGGAGTGGTGGCTGGGCAGGCACAGGAGGGCCTAGAGGAGCTATCCTACGTTGAAGGTCAGGAACGGTAATGCTTTTTCCATGATCAAGCGGATGTTGGCAATTTGATCTCTGATTCCTCTGCCTTTTCTAAAACCAGCTTGAACATCAGGAAGTTCACAATTCATGTATTGTTGAAGCCTGGTTGGAGAATCTTGAGCATCACTTCACTAGCATGTGAGATGAGTACAATTGTGTGGTAATTTGAGCATTCTTTGGAATTGCCTTTCTTTGGGATTGGAATGAAAACTGACCTTTTCCAGACCTGTGGCCACTGCTGAGTTTTCCAAATTTGCTGGGATATTGCGTGCAGCACTTTCACAGCATCATCTTTCAGGATTTGAACTAGCTCAATAGGAATTCCATCACCTCCACTAGCTTTGTTCATGGTGATGCTTTCTAAGGCTCACTTGACTTCACATTCCAGGATGTCTGGCTCTAGGTGAGTGATCACATCATCACGATTATCTGGGTCATGAAGATCCTTTTTGTACAGTTCTTCTGCTGGGAGAACTATCAATAACCTCAGATATGCAGATGATACCACCATTATGGCACAAAGTGAAGAGGAACTAAAAAGCCTCTTGATTAAAGTAAAAGAGGACAGTGAAAAAGTTGGCTTAAAGCTCAACATTCAGAAAACGAAGATCATGGCATCTGGCCCCATCACATAGATGGGGAAACAGTGGAAACAGTGTTAGACTTTGTTATTTTGGGGCTCCAAAATGACTGCAGATGGTGACTGCAGCCATGAAATTAAAAGATGCTTACTCCTTGGAAGAAAAGTTATGACCAACCTAGAGAGCATATTCAAAAGCAGAGACATTACTTTGCCAACTAAGGTCCGTCTAGTCAAGGCTATGGTTTTGCCAACTAAGGTCCGTCTAATCAAGGCTATGGTTTTTCCAGTAGTCATGTATGGATGTGAGAGTTGGACTGTGAAGAAGGCTGAATGCCGAAGAACTGAGGCTTTTGAACTGTGGTGTTGGAGAAGACTCTTGAGAGTCCCTTGGACTGCAAGGGGATCCAGCCAGTCCATTCTGAAGGAGATCAGCCCTGGGATTTCTTTGGAAGGAATGATGCTAAAGCTGAAACTCCAGTACTTTGGCCACCTCATGCAAAGAGTTGACTCATTGGAAAAGACTCTGATGCTGGGAGGGATTGTGGGCAGGAGGAGAAGGGGACGACAGAGGATGAGATGGCTGGATGGCATCACGGACTCAATGGACGTGAGTCTGAGTGAACTCCAGGAGTTGGTGATGGACAGGGAGGCCTGGCGTGCTGCGATTCATGGGGTCTNTGCAAAGAGTTGACTCATTGGAAAAGACCCTGATGCTGGGAGGGATTGTGGGCAGGAGGAGAAGGGGACGACAGAGGATGAGATGGCTGGATGGCATCACGGACTCAATGGACGTGAGTCTGAGTGAACTCCGGGAGTTGGTGATGGACAGGGAGGCCTGGCGTGCCGCGATTCATGGGGTCGCAAAGATTCGGACATGACTGAGCGACTGAACTGAACTGAACTAACTGCCTAAAAGATTTTAGATAGAGGGCCTGTGCCAAGAAGAGAGTTACCAGAGATAACTTTTTATATCAGAAAGACTTATCTGTATCTCAAGGCAAACATCTTCCTCCTAGTTGAAGCCCTGGATCCTTACTCTCTTCTTGCTCAGGATGGCATATAAGCCTCAATTGCCTGAATGCCTTTGAGTCTCATGTCTTTATGGGGATCCTCTATGCACATAATTAAATTAGTTTTTGTTCTGTTAATCCATTTTATGTCAATTTAATTATTAGGCCAGCAAAATAACCTAGAAGGGAAAAGGGGGAAACAAATCTGCCGCTATAAGATTGTACTCTCTAAAATAACTACCACCCCCTCCCCAAGTAAAACCAAGCAATACTGACATTATTTAAATATTGGTCTGTCAAAATAGAATGTAAGTCAATTCAGTTTGACAAATGTATGCTGGGTCCTTATTCTATGCCAGAATCTATAATACATACTGGAGGTAGAAAGAGGTATAAGACATAAGCCCTTCCTTTAGGTGCCTTGATACCACGTTTTCACTGTAGATTGCTTGGGAGGAAAGATACCTCGAAGGCATGGTATTCAAGTTCAAGCTATTTCAAATGTGCAATATCAAGGATAATCAAATTGAAAACAACTAGGCCAAACAGAATCAGATATTTCTGAGATGAACTGGCATTAATAATGAATGAAGGGAAGTTAAAAATCAATAATCACTGTAAATCTTGTGATTCTGAATATGAATCAGACTCATAAGGCTCTTGAAACCTTTGTCACAGGTAACAGAATCAATCAGCATGAGATGAAGTTGACAATGCAAATAGCAGTTCTGTGTTAATTTTTGGATGTACCAAATGAGATCTATTTTTTTTCAAAGTACTATAATTGATATTTGGAAAGACTGGATCAGGCGGATATTGGTATGATATTGTTGAAGTTTATTAGATTGGACCTTTAAAGATTTGATACATAGGACAACTGGAGCAAGCATATCCTATACCCTGTTTCCCAACTGGAGCCAAATAAAAGTGCTTAGGTGAAGCAGTTATTCATTCAATGGACAGGATCTTTGTATGGTTGAGCATCTCCTTTGAATGTAGAAGCAAAGACAAATAAGTCATACATAATTGATGCTTTCAGTAAGCAGATAGATTGAAGTATGAGGTGTCTCATTCCAGGTTAAAATCCTCGGTGTAATTTTTTAGAACATTGTGACAGAATCTTAGAGTGCTGTTGACATGAAATAAATAGACTACCAGATACTTCTACAGCACAGATGAGTTTATTTGGAATTAGCAGAGAAATGTTGAGTGTGATGAGAATTCAGGAGAGCTTCAACTACATGAAGTACAAAAAAATGGTTAAAGTTCCCAGAATGATCTGCTCAGTGGTATTAACCAAAAGGTCAGTGGCCATAATAGTTATAAGGCAAAGGAGTATCCCACTGCCACAGAATAGCTTCCCTCATAGCTCAGTTGGTAAAGAATCTGCCTGCAATGCAGGAGACCCTGGTTCAATTCCTGGGTCGGGAAGATCCCTTGGAGAAGGGATAGGCTACCCACTCCAGTATTCTTGGGCTTCCTTTGTGGCTGAGCTGGTAAAGAATCTGCCCTCAATGCGGGAGACCTGGGTTTGATCCCTGGGTTGGGAAGATCCCCTGGAGAAGGGAAAGGCTACCCACTCCAGTATTCTGGCTTGGAGAATTCCATGAGGTCGCAGAGTCAGATATGACTGAGGGACTTTCGGTTTCACTTTTCACTGCCACAGGGCCAGTTGCTGGTGCTAATATCCTATGAGTAGATGCAGGTGTGTTGTTTTCAACTGAGTACCTCAAGGCACCTCAAGGCATTCCCATCCTTTTCATATACAAAAAGGAAAAAGTAAATCTGCTAATCAAGATGCCCAAGGGCAGGTGGATTCATCAACTCTCCTCTAAGGCCTTGAAGGCTCTGTCTTCTGGTTCTTTCTATAAAATTGGATCAAGATTATTATTGCTTAGTAAAACATACAGAGATTTGGCCATAAGGGATAAATTTAGAATCCAGCTTCAACATTAACCAACTAGTCTGTGAATCCCTTGCATCTGGTGCGTAGTTTTGGGTTTTGAGAAGTTTAGACACTGTGAAGTCTACCTGGATGTCAATGTAGCTCTTGTTCTCATATCAGATGCCCTAAGTTTTGAACCTGGGTTGGACAAACTGCGAGGTTTTCTTTTTTTTGCAATCTTACATCCTGTTAAGACTAAAAGTGTTAACAAGTAGATTCTGCTTTCCTGTGGGGAGGCTTGAGCAAGAGATCAAAGAAGCAAATCATCCCATGTACTGCAACAAAACAGAATCTCTAGGGAACTTTAGGTTATTCGGATCAGCCTTCAGGATTTGTGAGAAATAAGTACCCTCAGTAAAACCGTGAGACGGTAATATTTAGGTGAATTGTTTTTCTTTTTGAGTGAAGGCAAAAAAAGTATTGGTTATCTTCATTAGCTGGAATACTAATGAATGCTCTGCATAAATCAGTTAAAAAGAATTTATTTCTGATGATAATGAATATTGGTAACGTATGTTCATAACAACTGGGTGCTGAGGGATAACAATGTCATTTATTGCCCAGAGGTCCTGGGCAAATCTCCAATCTTGGCCCTTAGATTTTCTTCTGATGGGTAAGATGAGAGTCTTACAGAGGTTAGTACAAGAGATAATGAGGCCTTGAGCCTTGTAATCCTTATGGGCTCTGTGCTTTGAAGGGCTTCTTTACTTAGAGGGAAGAGGTTTTGATGGATCTATTTTAATCTTGATAGGAGGTATACTGTGAATTTTGCCAAAATCAGTTGGATATTTTGCCCACAAGAAGGAGAGTAACTGATTTAATAAGGACAAATAATTAGTATTTTCAGAATCAGTTCTAGTATTTTCAAAGATGGCACAAATAAAAGACATCAAAAGGTATTTAATTCAACTTGCTGGGTACACTGATGACTACTGTCAAATCTAGAATTATTTCCCTGTTTTTAGGAGAAAGAAATTCTGACATGATAATTCTCTAAGAAGTCTTGACTTGGTAAATAAGAGCTGAGGGACTATGGAGAAAATGGTGTGTATCTCTCAAAGGGCCTAATCAAAGGGGAACAAATTCAGAGACAGGAACCTCTTGAGGTTCATTACAGATCCTCAATATTTGAACTATTTTAGTACTCTGAGGCCGAAACTGTTTTATAGGAGTGCGATTGAGCATGGAGAGTGGCTCCAGTGTCATTTAGGACAGTAAGAGATTCTTTCCCAATCTGGAGAAATGTTTCTCCAAGCTGAGTGAGAGAAGGGATTGGAAAGGCCTCCTATAGGTCCTTGGAGCCCCCTCATTGAGAACTGGGAGCACATTGGAAGGCTGGTTAGAAGGCTAAAGGTGTCTGAAATACTCAAATTTGTAACAGTCTCTTTTCTAATGTCCTGAAAGTGAAAATCACTCGGTCGTGTCCGACTCTTTGAGACCCCATGGACTTTATTACAGTCCATAGAATTCTCCAGGCCAGAATACTGGAGTGGGTTGCCATTCCCTTCTCTAGGGAATCTTCCCAACCCAAGGATCGGATCCAGGTCTCCCATATTGCAGGCAGATTTTTTTTACCAGCTGAGCCACCAGGGATGCCCATTTCCAATGCCCTGGATCATTGCAATAAAAGCAGAAACTAGAAGTATTTTGATTTCATTTAAGAGCCTTTATTTCTTTGGAGTTGAAGATTAAGAATTTTAGCTGTCTTACTTTTAGGTGACTTATCTAGAATGTAAGAGAGCTGGTTTGCCAGATTAACTAAATCTGGAATGAACAGTTTCCAATTCCATTGTTTCTTTTTACAAGAAGGGAAGATTCCAGTTCAGTCCACTAATAACACAGAGTTGAAAACTACCCTGAAAGAATCAATACGTGAAGGAAGACCAAGATTAAAAAAAAAAAATCATCCGAAGTCAGTTGCATAGTCACAAACAGGTTCCTTAGAATTTTGTGTGCAAGCCTGAATTTTGTTCCACTCATCAGACTTTGAAAAAGCTCTGAGAATTGCGCCATGAAGTCACCTAGCAGTTCCCTGAGCTTATCACCCAGTAAGTTAGGAAGCTGGTGTTTTCAGCTGTAATTCTAGAAATCTTTCAGGATTTTCCAAGTTAGTGGTTTTCATCCAGTGGTTGGGGTATCCTTCACTGAGAAGCGTATGCACTAACTGGTATATGTCAGAGAAACCAGGTTGATAAATGTGACTGACTCTATTAAATTCTGCAGCAAATCTGTGAGACTCCTAAGTTACTTAGGGGATAATCCCTAACTACAACTTGTAGTTCAGCTTTATTTCAAGGAAGGTAAGAAATTTAAGATTTAACTTCTGGATCCTCAGAAGGCTTCATTTTATAGGGACAGGTTCTGACAAGTTCAGAGGAAAAAGGAGTGGGGAGAGATTCTGCAAAAAGGGACAGTTTGTGTGGAGAAACTGGGGCCTCAGAGGAGGTGTAGACAACACAGTGAGGAAGGAGGCAGAGGGCGCTGGTGGTAGAGTTTGGTCACTGGGAGCCAAGGCAGAGAGACAAGATGGGGCCAGAGGCAGAGCCTGAGACAAAGTAGCCCAAGAAGAAGAGCCTGAGGCTCCGGGAGCCATTTTGTTTTCAATTGTTTGTTTCCCTCAGTTAATCTTAAAATCTTATTTGGCAGGGACACAATATTATACCCCTGATAATGCTGGGAGGGAGATCTCTAAATACCAAGTGAAATAAGCATTCCACCCAGTGTGGAAATTTCTGAGCTATTGTAGTCCAATTCAGTTTTAAGGAAATTAAGTTTGGGGATTTGAAAAGTTCTCTATAATGGCTATTGATATTCTAAACTGCCTTTGGTCAGGTCTGTTCATTTAGTTGGAAATGTGCCCGAGGAAGGACTGTGGTTTTTTAAACATAAAATTACCCAGAGCAATTGTGTGTGTGTGTGTGTGTGTGTGTGTGTGTGTGTGTGGAGTGGGGTGAGGGGGAGGAGAGGAGGGGAGGAAGGTGCCCTCAAAAGGTTAAGATAACTAGGATCCCATTTCTCAGAGGTTTTTCTCTAGAGTAAAAGAACAATTTTCAAACAGTTCAAACAGCTCAAGCAACACAATTCAAACAGCTTGTAGGCTAATCCCAGCAGTTCCTAGGAGATAGCTTGGTCCTCAAGGAGCCTGACCAAAGTCTTTATCAGCCAGTTTCCCAAGAATAGCCCTTCCAAAGGAACAGACTGAAGGCTTAAAAACTGGCAGTTTCAGAGAAGCAGCCTGTTTCTGAAAAAATGGGCTGAAGACATTTTCACTCAGCTTTGATTCAGTTCAGTTCAGTTCAGTCGCTCAAGCGTGTCTGACTCTTTGCAACCCCATGAACTGCAGCACACCAGGACTCCCTGTCCGTCACCAACTCCCAGAGTCCACCCAAACCCATGTCCATTGAATAGGTGATACCATCCAACCATCTCATGCTCTGTCGTCCCCTTCTCCTCCTGCCCTCAATCTTTCCCAGCATCACGGTCTTTTCAAATGAGTCAGCTCTCCGCATCAGGTGGCCAAAGTATTGGAGTTTCAGCTTCAACATCAGTCCTTCCAATGAACACCCAGGACTGATCTCCTTTAGGATGGACTGGTTGGATCTCCTTGCAGTCCAGGGGACTCTAAAGAGTCTTCTCCAGCGCTACAGTTCAAAAGCATCAATTCTTCGGTGCTCAGCTTTCTTTATAGTCCAACTCTCATATCCATATGTGACCACTGGAAAAACCATAGCCTTGACTACAACAGTTTAATCTCAAAATCAGACCAGAATATCAAATACAGTAAGTCCCCTACATATGAACCTTCAAGTTGTAAACTTACAAAGATGGAAAGGTGTATCTGGTTCCAGCAAGGAACCAGAATCTGTGCCATCAATATCAAACGTGAGTGAAATTGCAGCATTCCCTCCATTTCCTATTGTTGATGATCCTTCAGCTCTACTATCTCCCACCTCCACTCCCTCCTCAGTCAGTAACTCTTCTTGCCTGTTGACTTGAGGCCAGCCCCTGGATACCAGTTGTTATACTGTATTGTAGTACTTTTCAAGATATTGTACTGTAAGATTAAAAATGTTTATTTTTTGTTTGTTTTTTACATACTGTTTGTGTGAAAAGTATTAGAAACCTATTACAGTACAGTACTATATAGCTGATTGGTACCTAGCCTAACTTTATTGGACTCAATGAACAAATTGGATTTAAGAATGCACTCTTGGAATGGAACGCACTCATATGTAGGGGACATACTGTACTCACATGTAGAATAAGGCCTTTCTCATAAAGACAAAGCCTTTAAGCTGATACTGAATAAAATCTAGAGAGCTTCAAATGCCAATAGAATGTGTTCTTGAGATCCAGGAGAAAGATGTACCTTCAGACTCCAGGGTTGGCGAGTAAAATAGTGAGCTCAGAAAACTCAATTTCTGGATAATTATCTGTTTGCTCACCAGCCCTGGAACCTGTAAGGGTCTTCTCTGGTTCTTGTAAAGGCCACCAAAATGCTGACTTGAAGTACATAGACTGCCAGATGCTTCTCTAGCCAATGTGAGTTTATTTGGGACCAGCAGAGAATTAGTTTGAAGTCTGCAATCACAGCGAGATATGTGCAAGTTGCTGCATGGCAAGGGAGGGAGAGCACTTTCATAGGGAGGGAAAGAAGTTGGGAGGGTTCAACAAGACAGAGTCCATGGTTCTCCATTGGCTACATCCTTGCCAGGAAAGAAGAGGAGCCTTTCTTTTCCCTGTGGAGTTCTGCTATCATCACAGGGCTTGAAAGCTTACACTTCTGGTCTCCAGACTCTTATTTAATTGAAGTTTATGTTTATTAATTTTTTACTGTCCTGAATATACTTATCTCCTTGTGGCGTTGTACATCACACATACAAGCTTGTGGAGAAGAAAGTGTCCCATGCTAACCTCCAATAAAAGGCATTTTGGCATGACAGTCAAGGTCATGCACCGAAGGTCAGAAAGCCCAGGCTATCAGCCCACTGGGTTACTAGCTGTGTGACTGTGGACAAGTTATTTGCCCTTCCCCAGCCTTGATTTTTCCCTTTTGTTAAGCGGGGATAATAATAGTACCTATCTTATAGGATTGTTGGGGTAATTATGATTATGTGTGTTAATAAATGTAAATAAGGATTTAGAACGGTCTAGAAGAGAAGAAGCAGTGGCCACAGAAAGAAACAGGGAGACAGATTTCTGTTTGTGTAAAGGTTAGTGCTAAGGCACCTTAGATTTTTAGAACCGGCAAAGTGGAGATGAGAGCGGAAGTCATTGCCAGGGGGAGAGGAAATGGAGAGATAAAGAGTGAATGTAATTTTGGGAAAGGCAGAAATCATCTGGATTCCTTTCTTGAAATTTCAGGGTTTCAAGACAGATAGGGAGATAATTATAGCTTCTGGAAGCAGTGCTATTCAGAGAATCTTAGGACAGAAGAGGCCAGCTTGTTTGAAGGCGGAGGGTGGGTGAACAAATAGAGGGAGATTTAAGATGTTAGAGAAGGGGAATGATTTTTAAATAATGATTTAAAAAACATTTTTAGTTGTTTCTGAGAGGAATAAATTTCCCTCTACCTTTCTAGGTTCTTCTGACTTGTCTAAGAATTAAATTGACATGAGACAGATTAACAGGAGAAAATCAAACAAAAGTTTAATAACGTGGGCACATGGGAGAGACCCAGGAGAAGTGAGTGATTTGCCAAAATGGCTGAAGTCCTCACTTTAAATACCATCTTCAGCTAAAGACAAAAGAGGATATTGAGGGTAGCGGTTTGGGACTTTAAAGGGGAGGAAGGCAATTCACATGGAGATGGAAAAGCAAATGTTTGGTTAAAAAAAAATGTTTGCTGGTCTACATTGGATTTGGAGTGGACTCTGCCCTCTAGGCTCTGCTGAGTTTCTTCCTCCGTACTGAGCCCATATTCTTTGCAATTGCCTCTAGTGATAGCTCTATTTAAAGAACAGACCCTTTATCAGCTAAGAAGGATGTGAAAAGAAAGTCTATGTCTTCGCTTCTTAAAAATAATCAGTCTAAAATAATACTCATGCCAGAGAGACACATTTTGGGGTGGCAAATTTTGCTCCCTTACACTTTGCTTTTTTTTCAGAATTTTCAGTCAATATGTATATTCACGAACATACACAAGAATTGAATCTATAATTTCCCAGTTACCCATCACTTAGCTTTGACGATTGTCAACATTTTCCAAAATTTGTTTCATCTATTCCCCACACAGGGGAAAAGGAGTCACCAAAGTATTTTGAGACACATTCCAGGTAACATGTATCGTTTCACTCATAATAATTCAGTATGTGTCTAAACTAATAAGGACATTTGTTTTCATAACCATAACAGTATTATCAGACCTAAAAAGTTAACATCAGTTTCTCACTGTCATTTAATACTCCATATTTAATTGTCTTTAACTGTCTCCAACTGTCTTTTTATGTATATACCTTATTTGCATTGACATCAGTGTAAAGTCTACTCATTGCTTTTGGTAATTATTTCTTTTAAATCTCTTTCAATCTCTAACAATCCTTTTCTCCCATGTCATTTATTTGTGGAGAAAAAGCAGAGCCATTTATATTGTAGAATGTCTCATATTCTGGATTTGACTGATTATTTTCTTCTTGTGTCATTTAATTTGTTGAAAGGTGATACATGATGGTCGAGATTCTGAGATGAATCATTTTTCTCCCCCTAAGGTGGAAGAAAGAGAAAAAAATGATTGAGATGAAGAGGAGAAAATTGTGCATTTCATGTTAAAGGGCTTCAATCACTTTGGTAAAACTGAGAGTGAACTTATTATTGAGATAAAGATATGAGGGATTGTGGCTAGAAGTCAGAGGGCAAAAGTTTTGGAACAGAGAATGTGACTGGAGATGAAATTGAGTTGTGTTAAAGGCTTACCACAGTTCAAAGGGATTCTTCAGTAGCTCAGACAGTAAAGAATCAGGAAGATTCTGGGTCAGGAAGATCCCCTGGAGAAGGGAATGGCAACCTACTCCAGTATTCTTGCCTGGAGAATTCATGGGCAGAGGAGCCTGGTGGGTTCCAGTCCATGGGGTCACAAAGAGTCGGACATGATGGAGTGACTTTGACTTTCACTTATCTGCAAATGGTTCACTTGTTTTCTTGCCTTTATTCATTGTTGGCCTGTGGACTCCAGGTATAGGATTTACTCAGGGTTGGTAAGTGTCAAGGTGGGTACAATTGGGGAATTGGAAACAAATTTGTAGGCATCAAGTGTGCAACAGAACAAAAGCTAAACTGGTCATGCTAGGAAGGATTTTGTGCTAAAGATGCTGATAGATTATGACAAAGAAGGAATAATGGGCCAGAGAACTCAGAAGATGTGCAAAGATAAGAAATATGGTGTGAGTTTGGGATGGACATGTACACATGGCCGTATTTAAAATGAATAACCAACAAGGATCTACAGTATGGCACACGAAGCTGCTCAACGTTATGTTGATGGGAGAGGGTTTGGGGTGGGGAGAATGGATACGTGTATATGTATGGCTGTATCCCTTTGCTGTTCACCTGAAACTATCACAACTGGCCATACCCCAATACAAAATAAAAAGTTAAAAAGAAAATAAATACAGTGATCAGAGGAGGGCTCATAGTCAGGGGAATATCTTTGAATGCTTATGAAGTGACTGCAGCTCTGGGTAACTGACATAAAGTTTGGAAGAAAAGAGTGTGGGCAGTAATAGGACCTTCATCTCATTCCCACTTTGCTGTTGCTTTGCTGTGTGACCCAGGGAAGTTATTTAATCACTCTGAGCCTCAATTTCCTCTATTATAAGTAAGGTGAAAAATCTATACCACAAAAGGCTGTGGGATATTTTATGTATATAAAATATCAGTGGCTGTGACTTCATGTTGTTTACTCGCTAAGTTGTGTGCAACTCTTTTGTGACCTCATGGACTATAGCCTACCAGGCTCCTCTATCCATGGAATTTTCCAGGCAAGAATATTGGAGTGGGTTGCCATTTCCTCCTCCAGGGGATCTTCCTGACCCAAGGATGGAACCTGGGTCTCCTGATTGGCAGGCAGGGTCTTCATCACTGAGCCACCAGGGAATAGGCTATCATAAATATTGATTGCTAGGATGGAGGTTGTCAAGGAACCATGAGGTCAGTGTGTCCCGCGTGGTAAAGAGATAAAGTGTTTGTTTAAGGACTTTGTCCATTAGAAAGTCATCAGTACTTTGTAGAGAAAGCCCATTAAAATAATTAAGAACTCTAAATAATAATCATCAGTGCCAAATCAGGCAACTGGAGATATAATAAAACTTAAAAAAGGACTGTTTTTTATGCCTATTCTCAAACATACATCCAGTGTGCCCATCCACATTGCATCCATGCCTGCAAACCCTCCATGTTTTAATATGTTCCAGACAGATGATCATTGCTTTGTAATCTCTGATTTATAGTCATGCAGTCAAAAATTAGGTATTCTGGCTGGGTGAACCAGATATTCATGAATCTAATCAAGGCTGTTTTTAAATAAAACACATTGAACCAAGCCTATTTTCAGATTCTACTCTCCTATCTATCAATATTCACAATCTAGCAGAGAAATTCAGAAGAGCCTCCTTGTGGTAAAAGAGTATTGAATATTCAGTTTATATGGAAGCCAGAAGGAGTGGTATGATTTAAAGTCACCTCTGATTATGGGAAACAGTGCACAGATCATCTGCCAGAAAAGCTTATTTCTGGCTAATGCCTGGTTCTTAGGAAAGGATTAATAAGGGAGGAATGAGATAAATTCAACCGTTTCCAGCTCAAGCATTTTTTGAAACACTGAAAGACTGATCTGCAAGTTTTTGAGTACAAATGTACCAGACAGTCTTCTCCTAAGCTTCAGAAATGGCCTTGGCTGCCACTAAGTGGGTGGAAAATGAATGGGAGAGAATGAGAAGGGTGCTGCTTTGTTTGTGTGGTGCACAGTATTACTCTGATGAAAAATGCTGGCAAGCTTCCGCCTTTCAAGATGCTTGTGAGACTCTCCTGCCTGTGTTTTATCTTTGGGTGTTACCATGGCTACTGATGAAAGAAATGAAACCCAAAGGTGGAGGGAGGTAGACAGATCAGGGGGTGGAAGAAACGGGGAAAACAATCTCACCAGCCAAGCATCTGGGAAGATTTATTGTTGAAAGTCTTGATTTCTCTTCCTGCTGCATACACTGTATATCCAAACATACACTCTGAAGTCAATTATCTTTTTGAATAAAGCTCCATAAAGGACTACAACTAGAAATCAGTTGACTTGCTCTTAAGGCAACTTCCTTGTATTATTGGGGAGTGTAAGGAAGTAAGGAATTTACCTTCCAACATCAACTCTGCATTTTCCAGCTATGTGGCTTTGGCCAAGTTATTTAACTTCTTAGAATTCTAGTTTATCTGCCTGTAAAGTGGGTGTGACCTACGTACCTCTTTGTGTAAGAGAATCCCATGTGTGTGTACTAGCATATAGTAAAGTCTACTTTAAGTTAGTTTTTATTCTGTTCCTTATTGAGGAAGAATTGGTTGTGACTAGACGATTTACTTCAGAGAAGGCAATGGCAACCCACTCCAGTACTCTTGCCTGGAGAATCCCATGGACGGAGGAGCCTGGTGGGCTGCAGTCCATGGGGTCGCTAAGAGTTGGGCACAACTGAGCGACTTCACTTTCACTTTTCACTTTCATGCATTGGAGAAGGAAATGGCAACCCACTCCAGTGTTCTTGCCTGGAGAATCCCAGGGGTGGTGGAGCCTGGTGGGCTGGTGGGCTGCCGTCTATGGGGTTGCACAGAGTCGGACATGACTGAAGCGATTTAGCAGCAGCAGCAGACGATTTATTTTTCTGTTTTTCCCAGTTTTCCTTTAGGGAAGCGCACCTGTGGCATCTGTTTCATTGAAGTGATGTATTATGGCTGATAAAATCTAGTGAGAGAAAAACTGTGTGTGTGTGTGTGTGTGTGTGTGTGTGTGTGAAAGTCGCTCAGGTGTGTCCGACTCCTTGTGATGTTATGGACTGTAGCTCACCAGGCTCCTCTGTCCATGGAATTCTCCAGGCAAGAATACAGGAGTGAATAGCCATTCCTTCTCCAGGGGATCTTCCTGACCCAAGGACTGAACCCAGGTCTCCTGCATTGCAGGCAGATTCTTTACTGTCTGAGCCACCAGGAAAGCTGGAACAAACTATATCCTTAGCTTATTCATGGGCAACTCTTGCCCCTCTCATCAGGCCTAACTGAGGACTATAACATCTCTGCCTTATCCTGGTACTTTAAAAAAGTTGACTATAAAAAACAGTTTTATAAATGGAGACATCTTTCCTTGGAACATCTTTCCTGTTTCAATGTTCTGTTTTCTTCTCTGATTAAAAGGAAATTGACAGTGATATTTTTTAACCTAGTTTCCCTTTAGCTGGTTCTGTCAAGTGATTAGTTAAGTTTATTAGTGACTTAAGTGCATTAGGAGAATTATTTCTATTTAAACTTATTGAAATAATTCTTTCATTAAGTGAAGATTGCCTTTGAAATGTGAATGCTCAGCTTCCCCATCTCAATTTTTTTTTAGGTTATAAATATGAGTTTTCATATACAGTACTAAGTTTTCATAAGGTACACAAGTGAACTGTGTCTGATACTTTGAGCATCTGGTTAAAATAGACACAGAATATACTTTTCTTCTCTTTAGTAGGGATACTTTTCCATTATAGTAAGGCTTGATATTTATGTCTTACATTTGTGGACAAGTAAAATATTCTAGAGAATAAGAAGGATGCATTCTGTCTACATATGTTTTCATCTTACATGTGGTAAAAAAATGCTCTTCCCTTTCAATACCATGTCCATAATTGCTGAATCTTCCTGCTCATGGTAGTGATTTTTAGACTTTGTGATGCCACCTGTTAGTGAGCCATGGAAGCAATTTGGTGGTTGCAAGTATTTTAAAAAGTGAAATGGAACAGAAGAGGAAATATCAGAGTACATTATATGTGGGAAGGTTAAGTACAAGTACTCCTTGACATTTTGCTTTAATTATATATTTACACTTTCACATGTGAATTGAGGTAAAGAAATTGATAAGCATTGACTTCAGGGTTGTAGTCCAAGTTAATGGAGCTAAATAATGGAACCACACAAAGTAAGGATTTTATGACAAAATTTTCATCTCCCTTATGGTGCAAGAATCCATGATAGCCAGCTATTCTAGGATATTTGTTAGAACTTTCCACATTCCTGTTGAAGATGCTGCTGTCTGACGAGTCACTATGGTTCAAAATGTCAGCGTTCTTTTTTCTCATCCCTGTCTCTCTCACATTCTTGACCTCAGTTCTGGGTAATAATGATTCTCCTCTATATAATCCATTACAGCACACCACTCCCACCCCAATTGCTTTCTTCTTATTGCCCTTCCCTGGTTTCTTTCCCCTGTCTTGGGCTACTATAGTAGCTTTCTTACCACCTCCAAACTTTCTGCTGCCCAATAAATTATCCTAAAATATTCTGAATGATCATGTCTATATTCAAAAACTTTCATAGCTCTCCTGCTACCTAGCAAATTACAGACTTATTTGTTGCTTTTTAAGGGCCTCATGAGCTAATGCTAGTTTACCTTTCCCATCTTCCTGAACTCCAGCCAACTGGAACTGCTTGTCATTTTTCTATATATGTCTCTCTCTGACTTGCATAACTTTTGTACATGGCTCTCTCTTCTTGGACACATATTTTTAGTCTGTCATTTCCCTTTTATACTCCCAGTTCCTTAAATCCATAACCTTATCTCTTGGTCAAGTTTATGCCTAAATGTTGCTTTTTCTTGATTTGTTTCTCCAGGTAGAAAACATTCTTCCTACTGTTAGACTCTCATTGCATTTTACCTGTATCATTCTGAGGATGTGTTTAAGATACTTGATTTTAGTTATTCATGCACATGATTGCTCTGCCTTTGGATGAAATAATTTTCTCTCCCCCCCAACCCCACCTCCTGTATATCATAGTGTCTTGCAAGTAGTAGTCACTTAATACATACTTGCTGAGTAAGCTCTAGAGTGACACCTATCAAGTAGTGGATTTGTGGTCTAAAAGGATTAAATCAGCTTCTAAAATTATCTCAGACAGTCCCAGGGATTGTTCTTTTAGTGGAAGAAGAGTCATGGAAATCTGGGAAGAACGTTTCATCCTTTTACCTGCTTTCAAACACCTTAAAACACTGGAAAGGCTTGACACAGTGATCCTTCCTGACCCAGTCACTCATGCCATCAGCAGTGAGTCAGTAACATGACATCCTTAAGCATCAGGATAATGTTTAACTAGCCTGGCTGACAGCTGTGCCTGCTGCAAGACTTTAGTGTTGTTTCTAACCTGAACCTTTTGTGTTTTGAATAGTTGTTTTCAAAATGTTCTTCCTAATTCGGTAGCATCATTACCTGGAGCTTGTTAGAAATGCAAATCTCTGCCCAATCCCAGATCTGTTGATCACATGATCTGGCATGAGGATCAGAAATCTATGTTTTGTCAAGTGAGCCAAGGAATTCTTTTTTGCTGTTCAGTTGCTCAGTTGTGTCTGACTTTGTGACCCCATGGACTGCAGCATGCCAGGCTTCCCCGTCCACCATCTCCTGGAGTTTGCTCAAACTCATGTTTGTTGAGTCAGTGATGCCATCCAACCATCTCAACTTCTGTCACCCCTTCTCCTTCTGTCTTCAATCTTTCCCAGCATCAGGGTCTTTTCCAATGAGTCGGCCCTTCGCATCGGGTGGCCAAAGTATTGGAGCTTCAGCTTCAGCATCAATCCTTCCAATGAATATTCAGGACTGATTTCCTTTAGGATGGACTGGCTTGATCTCCTTGCAGTCCAAGGGACTCTCAAGAGTCTTCTCCAGCACCACAGTTCGAAGGCATCACTTCTTCAGCACGCACCCTTTTATATTGTCCAGCTCTCATATCCATACATGACTGCTGGGAAAACCAGAGCTTTGACTGTACAGATGTTTGTAGGCAAAATAATGTCTCTGCTTTTTAATACACTGTCTAGGTTTTCTAGAATTCTAGAATTTTCAAGGAATTCTGATGCATGCTAAACTTTGAGAACTTCTAATTTAGACCTCTCTTTTCACTTACTCCCCCATCACCCCCGCCAACTCTCTCTGTACCTTGCAGAGTTCCCAACACCATCACCACCTTGAAAAGAGCCCTGAGTCAACCATCTCTAGTCATGGGCAGTTATGCATCAGAAGAACAAAAACGAAAAAACCAACCAACCAGACAACACCCCCAACAACAGTATTGCAGCTATACCAAGAATAAAGAGAGCCAAAATTTATAAACTAAGATTAGACAATAGTTAATTAACCTATTCTATTATTCACCAGAATTTTTAAAGTTGCCAGAAAACCTCTTCAGAATCCTCCTTAATAATCCTTCATAAACCTTGGTTCCTTCATGCAATGCCATTTAAGGTAAATTGCTTCTCACTCAGCATTTAAAAAACCTTATTCCCTAGTTGTATGACTGAACTCTGTTTTTCCCTGCTAGTTTGCAGACTCTCAGCAGCATTTTAAATTGGGCAGGCTTTTGTAAACTTGCTGAGGGATTTAATTTGCAATTAATTTCATTGCTACTACAGGGAAATGTAGTCTTAGTTCCAAAAATCCAACTCACAAAGCATTAGAATGTGGCAGATCTGTGCATTGGGAACTTACTGTGCTGGGAACAGATATTGTGCCTTATCAAGTTCTGCAGTTCCTATTTCTGATACAAAAAATTAGTACCAAAGTGTAAGTCTTTCACCGAGAATCTTAAGGAAACATGAGTAGAACTGGATGACATCCAGCCATTTCATCCTCTGTCGTCCCCTTCTCCTCCTGCCCCCAATCCCTCCCAGCATCAGAGTATTTTCCAATGAGTCAACTCTTTGCATGAGGTGGCCAAAGTACTGGAGTTTCAGCTTTAGCATCATTCCTTCCAAAGAAATTCCTTCCAATGACAGGATTGTTTTTCTTAGGGGCAGAGAGATGCTGACTACCTCTTCAATATTTCCCCTGGAGTAATTTCACTCTTGTAATTTCCCCCTTTATATATTTAATCTTTTAATTTGATTTATTAGGGTCTCTGACAGAGGTGACATTTTCAGGTCTTTTTAGTTACTTTTCACCTGAGGTTTTTCAAAGAGGGAGAAAATAGAACCAATTGGACATCTGAGGTGTTAATAGAAGATGCGTTACTTTCCTAACTACTTTACCTCGACTAGCTCTCGCTTCCCATTTTATTTTCCTCATAACATTTATCTCTATCAAAATGGGTGTATTTTCTAATTTGATTATTGTTTTTTTTCTGCACTATCATATAAAGTTCATGAGCACCGGAACTTTGCCTATGCCATTTTCTACAGCTTTTCTAGAATTTAGAAGATGCCAAACCCATAGTAAATGATCAGTAACTATTTTTTAATTAATGCAGTGGTCTTCCCTAATGGCTCAGATGATAAACAGTATGCCATTTAATGCAATAGCTCTACCTGAGTCAGATGTAAATTTCATGACATACATATACTGTGTTTGGACAACAAAAATGTTCCTCCATAGAACTGGTCATAGTCATGGCTCTAGAATTTCACTTTTAAGGGAAATTTGGAACAATAATATAGTTGAAATTGAGGACTAGGTATTGTTTTGAAGTTTCATGTTCATAAAAAGTACATTATTTATGTACTAAGATCTTCTTAATTGAAGATAATAAGATAGATATACATTATGAGTGTAGATTAAAGCCACTTGCTAAGCAGCCCTTTGTCTCTATTCTTGGGAGTAGTCAGATCAACTAGAGGTTGCTTGCAAGAGATACATGTTCTAGTTACACAAACAGATAAGACATACATGATTCTAAGTTATCCGTCAGTCAGTTCAGTTCAGTTCACTCGCTCAGTCGTGTCCAACTCTGCAACCCCATGAATAGCAGCACTCTAGGCCTCCCTGTCCATCACCAACTCCCAGAGTTCACCCACATTCATGTGCGTTGAGTCGGTGATGACATCCAGCCATTTCATCCTCTGTCGTCCCCTTCTCCTCCTGCCCACAATCCCTCCCAGCATCAGAGTCTTTTCCAATGAGTCAACTCTTTGCATGAGGTGGCCAAAGTACTGGAGTTTCAGTTTTAGCATCATTCCTTCCAAAGAAATCCCAGGGCTGATCTCCTTCAGAATGGCTGGTTGGATCTCCTTGCAGTCCAAGGGACTCTCAAGAGTCTTCTCCAACACCACAGTTCAAAAGCATCAATTCTTCAGTGCTCAGCTTTCTTCACAGTCCTTAGCTTAAATGCTAAAGACAACAAGTATATGAAAATCCCATAACTTAAATGGTACATAAACCTGCAGTTTATTAAATAGATGCTGAGAAGTATGTAACTAAATCCAATACCTTTCATGATAAATCTTTTAGCAATGTATCAATAAAGGGAAACATTTTAATCTGATGAAGCACACCTACCAAGCCCTACAGCAAATGTCATAATACCAAGCTATTGAAAATGTTCCTTTAAATATTAAGCATAAGAAGATCCCACATATCACCATCTCTATTCAACATCTTATTGGAGAACATAGCCAGTGCTATAAATCATGAAAAAAAATTAAAGTTGTAAGAAATGGGAAGGAAACTTTATTGCAAAGAAATCAAATAGTACCTTAAATTCTAAAAATAGCATAGTCCAATGTAGATCAATAGTAATAGAAGTTGGTGAACTGTTCTCCACAAATTACTCTGGGTTTCAGGCACTCTCCATCATTAGGATTTACCACTTTACAGGGCCTGTATTCCTCTGCATGCAGATAATGGATGGGGAACAAGAGAGAGTAAGGTCATAGATGGGAGGTCTTTGTAAGCCAGACCTGGAATTGACAGCATTCTGTTGACTAGAACACAATGATAGCTAGTTATAAGGGAGCCTGGTAGATTTTGCCTAATTCTTTGGCTCAGGGGGAAAGAAACTGGGCTTTGATCCACACAAAGCAAATTTTACTGTGACTTCTGTTTGCAGTTTTATTATTAAATATATTACATGTGCATACCAGGGGGAAAAAATACTGTCCCTGTATGTTTGAAAGAAATAGAAACTTTACCCAGCTGACTACATCTGTATCAATTCTTCCATAAGACTCTGGTTCTAATTCCAACAGTAGCTGAGTTTTCATGAACAGGTGAATTAGTGTGTGGGCCATGTTGTCTGTTCAGAAAGAAATGAAAGGTACTTCTGTTTGACAGTCACCATGTATAGATTTTTTTTGTTGGACATTAATTTCACAGTGGCAAAAACGTAGATAAATGTGTTGCTTTGATTTCTGTTTTAATGTACTGAGAGCACATTTGCAGAGTGAAACCGTATGGTAACTGTCTTGCCTTTGCTACTGAATGAATTAGCTTGTGATAGTGTTTCCTGAGCTAATGAGGCAAACATTTTCTTGAATTCAGCTGAAGAAGAAATCCTTATTACTGTCACTTCAAGGATAGGGAGAGCAGTGAGCATAACATTATCAAAATTTGCTGAAGCAACCAGCATACTTAGGGAGATAAGTTTTTCAAGAATAACCAGATTGAACATTGAGAATGTCCAATTGTCACTTTGTGGTAGTAACTAGAAAACTTCATGAGCAATTTACAAAACCTTGTTAGAATGAGAGGGAGAGAAAAAAATGATAAGATAAATAGCACATTGAGATAGTCTCTATAAATCCTTGGAAGTAGGAGACTGTTTAAAAAGATATTTTAGAGATTTTGAACCTATTATTTAATCTCTGGGTAGCTTATTTTTCTCATAGTTGAAAATAAGGTGTTGAGTGGAAAAAAAAAAAACAACAAACCTATGTGATCTTTTCTAGTTTTAGCATTGCATGACTCTAGGACAGTGTTCCAGTTAATAAGGAAACTCAAAGAACAAAAATACAGGAGTTGCTATGTTACTTATGAATAGATTGGTTCATTAAGGCTGTAAGATTGGGGGATGGAAACATTACATCTACAAATCCTCTATTTGAAATTGAATCAGAATGTGGCAATTTTGCTCTGCTGGCCCAGAGGTAAGAGTTCAGGGCCACAAAGCAGCTGATCAGTATCCAACAGGGGGGTTTCCACCTCTCAGTGAATGAGGGAAATACAGAAAAGGAGACCCCAAGTCTGTGTGCAACTTTCCCTTAAATAGTCCGCCAACTCTTAAGCTGCAGTTGTGCGGTGAATCTCTAAGAGACCTCGCAGAAATAACAGCTAGGAGTCAAAAGATCTGAGACTTCAGCAATAATTAGGTACGGGAAAAAACGGGTTCAAGTTTGTGTCCCTCAAGATAAACACCTTGGTAAATCCTCTGGTCTTAGTATTGGGACTACAGAAGCACTAGAAGTAATGGCCACAGTCCAAAAGTAAGGCGAAATTTTTAGGAGTCAGTGTTGCACTCCAGTAATAAAGGGAAACTAAAGCGTCCCAGCATGAATAAAACCTAAAACAGATGCTTGGCAGGATCAAATTATCTATTCCTATGCTAGGTAAAGAGCCTTGATGAAAGAGAAAGAGGAGAGTGACGAAGTTGGCTTAAAACTCAGCATTCAGAAAACTAAGATCATGGCATCCAGTCCTATCATTTCATGGCAAATAGATGGGGAAACAATGGAAACAGTGACAGACTATTTTTTGGGGCTCCAAAATCACTGCAGATGGTGACTGCAGCCATGAATGAAAAGCTATGACCAACCTAGACAGCATATTAAAAAGCAGAGACATTACTTTACCAACAAAGATTCATCTAGGCGATTTTAAATCATTAGTCATTAGGGCTATGGATAGAATTTAAGTCAAGTAGATTATCTGAAAATTCAGATATTTTGATTTGAAATACCATTAGTTTATTCTTTGCTTCCAGACCTTTTTGGATGATATTCTGTTTTAATATTCTGTTCTCAACTGCTTCAGTAGTTCACCTGTGGCTCTCTATCACTAGTGAGCATTCAAAGTTCTCCCAGCTTATGAAAAAATAATTTATAATCATTTTGTAAAAGAATATTAACCAATTTCAACAGACTATTTTAAGCTATTTCTAAGACATATATATATATTTAAAATAATTTCATTAATTTGTTAATGGATACAGTGACTAAAAGATATGAATTATGACATCAAAAACATAAGCCCCATGGTAACTACAAAGCAAATCTATAGTAGATACACAAAAGATAAATAGAAAGAAATTTATATATACCATTACAGAAAATCATCAAATCACCAAGTTGAGAATAAGAGAGGAAGAAAGGAAAAAGTAAATTACATATCTGCCAGAAAATAATGGGGTTAATATGTCTGTATCAGCTGATAATTACTTTGAATGTAAATGGATGAAATTCTCCATCAAAGTGGCTGATTTCTCCATCAAAAACAAAAAACAAGACCCTATTGCATGCTGTTTACAAGAGACTGACTTCAACTTCAGCTTTTAGAAATGGATAGACTGAAAATATAGGAATGGAAAAATATATACCAGGCAAATGAAAGACAAAAGAAAGCAAGTATAGCTATACTTCTGTCAGACAAAGCAGACATTTATCAAAGACTAAGAAAAAGGAAAGAAAGTCAATGTATGATAATGGGATCAGTTCATCAAGAGAAGACATTTGTAAATTTTATGTATCTAACGTAGGCACATCTAAATATGTAAAAGACCCTGATGCTGGGAAAGATTGAAGGCAGGAGGAGAAAGGGATGATAGAAGATGAGATGGCTGGATGGCATCACTGACTCAACGGGCATGAGTCTGAGTGAACTCTGGGAGTTGGTGATGGACAGGGAGGCCTGGCACACTGCAGTCCATGGGGTTGCCAGGAGTCAGACATGACTGAATGACTGGACAGAACTGAACAGACCTGAAGGGAGAACTAGACAGCAACATAAAATAGGTGACTTCAAAACTCCACTCTGAACCACGGGTAAATCATCCAGATAGAAAGTCAATATGAAATACTGAACTTAAACTACACATTTCCCAGATGAACTTAATGGACATTTAACTCTAGTTTTATTTAAAATCTAGAAAAATTTGCATTTCTGGTTATCTTTGTACTTGCACTTCTAAATTAAAAAAAAAAATCTTCTTCCTTTCTTCATTTAACTCTTTATAAAAATATTAATTGTAAAATTCTATTTTGTCAGAGCACATATTATTAACATTACTTTGTCACTTTTGTTTCTGTCTTTAGATCTACTATTAAACCTACATGGTATTTTTTTTTAACCAATGTAATTAATCCATTGTTTTATTGTAGAAGTGTTTTAGGCTATGAATTTTCCTTTGATCAATGCTTTAAATGTAGTCAAAGTCTGATATATACTATACTCATTATTCTCATTCTTTAAAATTTTGGAGACTTTGGACCAGGTTTCTTTAGGCATTTCTTAGTTGGATGAAACTCATCTGTAAGAAAGGGTCATGGATATTCCATTTTCTGAGTTCTTTCAAATTCAAATTCTAATTCTGTGGCCTAAATACTTAAAAGATAGCATGGATGAATATAAAATTATTGGTTCAAACTTTCCTTTCTTCTTCATATAAATGTTACCTTATTCTGTCCTTGCTTTGCATATTGATTTTGAGAAATACAATTCTAGTTAAATCCTCTTGCCCTTGTAAATTATTTTTTTTTTCCTGGAGGCCCTGAGGATTTTTAAATTTCTAAATTTGCATTTACTAAATTTTACTGAGATAAATTTTAGAATTAGTCTTTCTAGATCAAATTTGCCAGAATTTAGCTCTTTCAATATTTAAGCTCAGGTCTTCTTTTATTTTTGGAAGATTTTCTTGAATTATAGTCTAAAATAATAGTTCTAGTTTATTGCATTATCTTTTTTCTTTACGATCTCCACTTATACCTATGTTGACTTTTCATTGCCTATTTTTAAATTTCAGCCGATTTCTCTCTGACTCCTTTTACTTCTTTTTTAAAAAAACTTCCAAATTCTGTTTGTTGTTTTCTTACTTTAATGCTCCTCATTAAATTTTCATTCAAATCCGTTCTGAGTCCTACATAGGCACCACATAATTGAGCTTCCTTTGTGATATGCTGTTACCCTCCTCATTGGTTTCCTGAAATCAATGAACTCTTGTTTCTCTTCATCTTGTTTTAGCCCCCATTTTGGTTCTTAGATTTGGGGTTTTTAATTTTATGTGTCTTTTTGTATCTTCAATAGTTTGGGGATAAATTTCAATTTTGCTTTTTAGGTTACACTTTTCTTCAAATTCATGATAAATTTATTTGGGAGACTTATCAGTTGACATTTAAAATTTTCATTGTTTTTTTTTTTAATAGTAGATTTGTATAGAAGAAAATTGCACATATCTATATATTTGATTGAATTGGCTGATTATAGTTTTTCCTCCAGATTTCTTGTCCAAGTTTGCCATCTTCTGTCAGAGTAGAAGACTGCACTTTATAGGTGGCTTGGGGGCATGGCTGGGAGGGACAGTAGGGTGTAGAGTTGGTGTAGGAATTAAAAAAAACAAATATTGTCTGGAAGGATCCTAAAGTGACTGCACCCATCTCCCCTCACCAGTCTCCAATGGATGTATCTTTCTCTTTTTTCTTCTAAAATGTTTCAAGATTGTCTCCTTAATCACTGCATTCAATTTTAAGTTCCTCCCCTGTAGTTAGTCCACTGATCTTCCAGTAGTCTTTAATCAGTATTTTATTACCTAGGATGATTTTAGCTTAATTAATACCCTCTTCTATATTCTGCCTACTTTTTCTAGGCTTTCTTCTTTCTCTCCTGCTGTCCCTCACCTTCAACTTTCTGAATAGATGGGAGATTTAGAGAAAACTTCGCTCAAGTTTGATATTTGTTTTTCTAAATGCAGACAATTAATAGTGATTTTTACCTTATGCGTGTGCTAGAAGTGTGATAATTGTACAGATATATTTGTGCTTATTGATCTGTGTAGGTTTCCTGGTGATGTGTGGTAGGATTCATATTTAGGTAGCTGTGATTACTTTGACTTTCCAGAACCAGCACTCATAACCACTGTTGTTGCTCAGTCGTGTCCAACTCCTTACAACCCCATGGACACTAGACTCCTCTGTCCCTGGACTTCTCCAGGCAAGAATACTGGAGTGGGTTGCCATTTTCTTCTCTAGGGGATCTTTCCCACCCAGAGATCGAACCCTCACCTCCTGTATTGGCAGGCGAATGCTTTATCACTGAGCTACCAGGGAAACCCTCATAACCACTATGTCCCTCATTAACATTGTCCCTTTAGATTTTGCTCACAGTTTCTCTTTTGATGGGCTCTGATATAATTTTTTTTAGCTCTTTTATGAAACTGGAGAAATTGCACAGGTGTCAGGGTGTATTTGTTTTCCCCAATGTCTCTTTTCAGGAATGCATGCAAAGTTGCTTCTTTTGTAAGCTTCGGACAAAACACTACACCAAAATATACAAGCAAACAAGAAAGCAGACGATAATGATTGAAGAAATCCTTCCAGTTCGAAACCCACATGCAAATCTCACCTACCAGTTCAGAAATATCCACAGACTTCTGGATGCTAGTTGAGGCTGATGCTGGGCCCCTGTGGTATAGAATCATGAACTTTACCCTGACTGTGTGACAGATTGCTAGAATATGGGGGGATTAGTGAAAGTCTCATAGAGAAGTAACCAGGGTTTTTTTTCCAAAGTAAATAGGAAAGGGACAGGAAAAGCTCTTTAAAGCAGAAGTTTTACTTGATCAAAATCGTGAAGGTATTAAATGGTTGAGTTGTTTACACGGGTAATCTTAAGTGGCTTTAACACACATGTTTGAGAGTGTGTTGGCAAGGGGTCAGTCTGGGGGGAAGAAGTGATGAATGATGGGGTGGAACAGTGGCTGGAGTCAAATTTGGACTTTGCTTGCCATGTGACTCATTCATAAAGAATAATATGATTCAGAATGGCCTCTTTTACTAGGAAAAATAAAGAAAATTCAACACCTGCTGGTGAAGCTGATCGATTGTTGAGAAGATACATTTGTCACTTGTAACACAAACTGTTTTCTGGGGGAAACCAAAAATATATCAGATAAGTTTATTTTCAGAACTATAGCCTAACCAGTGGCTATTAGTTCATTGTTTTCAAAAGCTGGTTGATAAAGTTCCGTTCCGTTCAGTTGCTCAGTCGTGTTCGACTCTTTGCGACCCCATGAAGCTCAGCACGCCAGGCCTCCCTGTCCATCACCAACTCCCGGAGTTCACTCAGACTCATGTCCATTGAGTCCGTGATGTGATCCAGCCATCTCATCCTCAGTCGTCCCCTATTCCTCCTGCCCCCAATCCCTCCCAGCATCAGAGTCTTTTCCAAGAGTCAACTCTTTGCATGAGGTGGCCAAAGTACTGGAGCTTCAGTTTTAGCATCATTCCTTCCAAAGAAATCCCAGGGTTGATCTCCTTCAGAATGGACTGGTTGGATCTCCTTGCAGTCCAAGGGACTCTCAAGAGTCTTCTCCAACACCACAGTTCAAAAGCATCAATTCTTCGGTGCTCAGCCTTCTTCACAGTCCAACTCTCACATCCATACATGACCACAGGAAAAACCATAGCCTTGACTAGACGGACTTTAGTCGGCAAAGTAATGTCTCTGCTTTTGAATATACTGTTTAGGTTGGTCATAACTTTTCTTCCAAGGAGTAAGCGTCTTTTAATTTCATGGCTGCAGTCACCATCTGCAGTGATTTTGGAGCCCAAAAAATAAAGTCTGACACTGTTTCTACTGTTTCCCCATGTATTTCCCATGAAGTGATGGGACCAGATGCCATGATCTTCGTTTTCTGAATGTTGAGCTTTAAGCCAACTTTTTCACTCTCCTCTTTCACTTTCAACAAGAGGCTTTTTAGAGTTTATTTAAAATATTGGTTTAAGGATATCAGAATGACCAGACACGTGCATAGAGGAGTCTTCTCACTTAATCAAGAATCCTCCTCTGACTGGTTATGCACGTTCTCCAGTGCTGACATCTTCAATTTTGTTTCAATGCTCAGCTTGATGTAGACACTAAAAGAGTAATAAATACATGTTGAAAAAAAGGGAGGAAAAAAGAGAGAAAGAAAGAAAAGAAGGAAGAACTTCTCTTGGTAGAGCAAGATAAGTTGATTGTTCAGCCCATGGTTGTCACATGACAATCTTGCTTAAGATCCCTCCAGTGTGTTCATGCTTAAGAACATACCATAGGTAGTTTATTTCGGTAAGGCAACATCCCTCCACTCCATGTGCTTGTAAACCACGTGCTCAGTCGCTCAGTTTTGTCCAACACTTTGTGGGCCTCATGGACTGTAGCCTGCCAGGCTCCTCTGTCCATGGGATTTCCCAGGCAAGAATACTGGGATGATTGTCATTTCCTCCTCCAGGGGATCTTCCTGACCCAGGGATATAACCTACATCTCCTGCATTGGCAGGAGGATGCTTTACCTCTGAGCCTCCTGAGAAGCCTCCACTTTTAACTAAAATGTAAACACTCCTGAGAGCTGTTAAACCTTATCAACCAATGAAATTTAGAGATAATTAGTAGATAATAACAAAATGGGTTGCCCAAGACGCTTACTCCTTGGAAGAAAAGTTATGACCAACCTAGATAGTATATTCAAAAGCAGAGACATTACTTTGCTGACTAAGGTCCGTCTAGTCAAGGCTATGGTTTTTCCTGTGGTCATGTATGGATGTGAGAGTTGGACTGTGAAGAAGGCTGAGAGCAGAAGAATTGATGCTTTTGAACTGTGGTGTTGGAGAAGACTCTTGAGAGTCCTTTGGACTGCAAGGAGATCCAACCAGTCCATTCTGAACAGATCAACCCTGGGATTTCTTTGGAAGGAATGATGCTAAAGCTGAAACTCCAGTACTTTGGCCACCTCATGCAAAGAGTTGACTCATTGGAAAAGACCCTGATGCTGGGAGAGATTGGGGGCAGGAGGAGAAGGGGACGACACATGTGCTTGTAAACCACGTGCTCAGTCGCTCAGTTTTGTCCAACACTTTGTGGGCCTCATGGACTGTAGCCTGCCAGGCTCCTCTGTCCATGGGATTTCCCAGGCAAGAATACTGGGATGGATTGTCATTTCCTCCTCCAGGGGATCTTCCTGACCCAGGGATATAACCTACATCTCCTGCATTGGCAGGAGGATGCTTTACCTCTGAGCCTCCTGAGAAGCCTCCACTTTTAACTAAAATGTAAACACTCCTGAGAGCTGTTAAACCTTATCAACCAATGAAATTTAGAGATAATTAGTAGATAATAACAAAATGGGTTGCCCAAGACGCTTACTCCTTGGAAGAAAAGTTATGACCAACCTAGATAGTATATTCAAAAGCAGAGACATTACTTTGCTGACTAAGGTCCGTCTAGTCAAGGCTATGGTTTTTCCTGTGGTCATGTATGGATGTGAGAGTTGGACTGTGAAGAAGGCTGAGAGCAGAAGAATTGATGCTTTTGAACTGTGGTGTTGGAGAAGACTCTTGAGAGTCCTTTGGACTGCAAGGAGATCCAACCAGTCCATTCTGAACAGATCAACCCTGGGATTTCTTTGGAAGGAATGATGCTAAAGCTGAAACTCCAGTACTTTGGCCACCTCATGCAAAGAGTTGACTCATTGGAAAAGACCCTGATGCTGGGAGAGATTGGGGGCAGGAGGAGAAGGGGACGACCGAGGATGAGATGGCTGGATGGCATCACGAACTCAATGGACGTGAGTCTGAGTGAACTCTGGGAGTTGGTGATGGACAGGGGAGGCCTGGCGTGCTGCGATTCATGGGGTTGCAAAGAGTCAGACACGACTGAGCAACTGAACTGAACTGAACAAAATGGGGCTTGAGATAGGTGCTGAAAGTTACCTTCAGATCCTCTGACTCAAGGATAGGGCATTTCATTTCACAAGGGCGCTGATGAGGGAGGCTGAAAGGATCCAAGGACAGACATCTCTTTGTTTTTTTAGCATTTTTCAATCTGAGGCACAGTTAAAATAATGCCTCTTGTTCAAGCTCTGAAATAATCTCACAAACAATAAAAATATAAAAGTCCTATGCTCAATTCTCTCCAGAGAACACTATGGGGATAAAGTTAGAAATAAAGCAAAGTTTAACCAGAGTTAAATGATGACTTTATTCAAAGAGGATTAAGAAATTGTTTTGATACTCCCTAGCTACCCATAAACTTGAAACTTGGGGTTTTTATTTGAAATTGAACACATCAGAGCCTACAATGAAGAAGGCAGTACTTAACTTTGTGTTTGACATGTTTTCTGTACTTAGTCCATACAAATACTCTTGTTTCAGTTTTTAGATGTTAAGGCTATTCCCCAAAGTACAGAGTTAAGTCATTCCAAAGTAGTCTGATAATCTGACTTTTAAATGTTGGACCATATGGAATTTTGTCTAGTTAACTGTGTGTGTCTGGAAGCAGAGTAGCTCTGTGAAGGGGTGTTATCCATAGTTGATAATCATCAAACTCAGAACTGTGGCATGAATGTCAGAATACCTTGAGTAAATCGTGGAGGGAATTGGTAGTGGTGGTAGTCCATGGCCAGCTACTTTCTTAGTACTAGAAAAGCACCATTGCCGGGCTACACACTGAGAAAAAAGCTCAATATATATCCTGCCTTTAGTTGCTGATGGCAAGTGGCCCATAACTCCTCTGTCTATCCCTTTCCCACCCCCCCCCGCCCCCATCTCCCTTCCTAAAGTAGAGAAGTAGGATATAGCCTGGTGATGTTTAGAACAAATTCATTGTTGTCTTTACTACTTATGATCAGATGGTGAGTATACATTGTCGCTTCAGTTCTTGACTAAAGCAAGTTGATTTGGGGGATGAGGGAAACCTAGGACACAAAAAAAGTATAGGGGTTGTGTCGTTTCCTTCCAAATTCCCTTTTTCAGTTATTCATAAAGCATGGGAAAAAAACAATATTCCAAGTGAATTTTACACAATTGAAAATATTATGAAGCAATCAACAAGATAGTCACCAAAGGACTCCGGTTGTGGGCGACGCAGCCGACCATTTGTGTGTATGTATGTGTGTGAAAGAGGGAGAGAGAAAAAGAGAAGGAGGGAGAGAGAAAGAGGCAAGACAGCTATTTCTGGACTGTCAGGGTAATGTTTGTCACCCAGGAAATGAAAGCGTGGCTTACGCTGCCTGTACTGCAGATTTGGTACTTAGCAGTGTCTGACACTTAGGCTATTTGTAACTGTGCCTCCACTTCAGAGATAAAATCCCTTTGGGTTCAATACCTGCTTTCCCCTTTGACCACCAAGGAGGAGCTTTTTGCTTCTTCATAGGCTGCATTATTGCTCTGGACAGCCTCTTGTAGTGAGATGTAACCCAGTTTTATGACATTGCTTTTGTTCAGTCTACTCTGAAAATCATGGTATGGTTTCTGTTCTCTCTCTTTTCTTTTCCCTATCTCTCTCAGTGCAGGAAAAAAAAAAAGATAAAATTATAGAATTAATGGGCACTGAAAAGATGGAGAGACTGAGATCATAAGTTACTAAACCAATTTTCTTGCCATAGGGGTGTAATTCAGTGATATTTTTATAAATGTGATTCAAGCTGTGACTTTTCTGAAAGATCAGAAGTCACATTATAAAAAAAGGAGAGGTGGATCATATCTTCCTAACTAAGAATCATCCAGATGACCCTGCTTTTACTGGTAAGATTTATATAATTTCAGTGACTCTAATTCTTGAGAGAAATTTATTTGTAAAATACTTAGCTGGAAAACAAAACAAAGATGAACCCAGGACACCTAAACAAATGAGACAGTTACCTAGCTCTGTCTTGGAATGTCAGAAACAATAGGAAATCTTTAGAATATGGGTTGTGTGTGTTCTGAGCAGAATGCTGGGCTTTGAGTTGGAAAATCGAATTGTGTGACCTTTAGACATGGAATGTAACCTCTTTTGTTTTTAATTTGGCTTTATGTTCATTTGGTCAAAAATCAATCATGTTGGTGCAAGAAAATTTTTAAAGTGATAAATGACAAGCTTATGTTATATTTTTGAAGTCAGGAGAATTAAGAGTTGGCTGCTTTGGGTTCTCAAGGTGGTCTTATTTCTCTGAGTGGGCCCCTGCTAATATCCTAGAATGCATCTCTTTTACAAAAGACTTGGGTTTAAAACCTGGCTGACTTTTTAGTTTAGAATAAATTACTCAATGTTGATGAATTTGGGTATCTGTAAAAAGAAAATTTTAGGCACTGCTTCTCCCTATAACCATTTTAATCTCATGGCCACAACATGGGTTTGCAGTTAGACAATTAAACTCAGCATAAAATTGGATTCTGGTTTTGACACATTGCTATACAATTTTAGGTTTCAGTATCATTAACTGAAAAATTAAGTTTTAGGTGCTTGGTGCCTAAGACCAGTTTGGCTTCAATATTTGCATGATATGGCTTCCTGTGCAAACCTCCACAGCCCTTTTTTCAATGAGCTCTTTTGAGAGAACCTTTCCTTCTGATGAGTGCTTCCAGTGCCAGTTCATGCATCTGTAAGAAAAAAGCAAGCCAGACACTCTGTTATTATTCACACTGCAGGAAACCCTGAGAAAAGCTCAATGAAAGGAGTGGCAGCCTAAAATTAAAGATCCATTCATTGGGTGTGCGTGGTGTGTGTTTTTAACACGTGGTTCTTTCCCCCTTGCTATCAGTAAACTTGATGACTAATAGTGTATCCAACTGCACAAATATAGAAAGAAAAGTTGGAATTAGTGTAAAACAAGATGGTAAAAACCATTCATAAATATAGAGATTCTATAAATGATGATGCTGAGACAATTTGTAAAGATTACTCTGATGTTTCTAGGTACCATCTTTTGAGCTACTACTGGGCTTACTGATGCTTTGTTTGAGACTGTGTCAAAAGTAATTCTAAATAGCTCTTCAGACTCTGGTCTTAGCTTTCTGATTTATCTTCTTCTTCTTCTTTTTTTGAATATATGTATGTGTAGTCATGGTTTGAGTTGGGTGAACAAACAATGAAGGGAAAACCTAAACAGCTAAATCTTTTAATATTAAAACCTTGAGTTGGGTTGGGTGAACAAACAATGAAGGGAAAACCTAAACAGCTAAATCTTTTAATATTAAAACCTTCTGTATGTTTAGCACTTTCCAGTTTACTAACACTTTTGAGTGCTAGTTTTTCCATAGGACACAGTAGTAGATTTATTTATTTATTTAATGGATGGCAAAATTAAAAGAGAAATTAGATGGCATTTAAAATTATGTTGCAAAAATAAGAGTAAGACAATAAAAATAACAGCAGTAAGAACAGTATGTTAACTGAATGCTTCCTGTGTGTTAGATGTTCTTCTAGACTTAATCCTTACCACAACCTGGCACAGTGTTCATCAGAAGATATTAGTGGGGACAGGGGCACTCCAAGCACAGGGAGAAGGCTGTGAAAAGTTTTTAAACAAATAGGCAGGTGCTGGGAATGAGCATAACAGTCAGAGTGGAGGATAAGGCTGAAACAGAAGCAGGGCGAGATCATGGAGCGCCTCCTATGAGGTGCTGAGGAGTTTAGATTTTATCTTCTAAAACAGGGCCAGATGTGCTTTTTGTGAAGTGCTGGTTAGTAAAGGATTTTGGCTTCGTGGGCCATATGGTCTTTGTTGCTAGTACTGAGCTTTACTGTGGTAGCACAAAAGCAGCCACAGACAACACATAAACACATGTGCGAGACTGTGTTTCAATAAAATGTTATTTAGAAAAACAATGGCAAGTGAGCAGAGTATGGCCAAGTATGCTTGTTGTTGACCCCTGTTCTAGAAAACTGTGAAAGACTAAACTTTTAAAGGCAATTAAAACATGAGACATGCATTGCTTCTTCCAAAAGGTCTTCCTCACCTGATGTCAAATACAATGATTAATTGAACCAAATATCAATTATTTCCCCCACTCTGTCAAGGAGAAATGATTCCATGGGAATAAGGGCTAGGGCTTTCTCCTGCGAGAGTGAACATTGGTCCCTGGCTTGCCTGGGATAGGCTGCTTTATATCTGTTGCTCAGCATTATGACTAATAGAACCCCTTTCACCTTTACAAGTTGCCCTGTTGGGTAAGTTATGTATGGTGACCTTATTTTGACCCTAAGAAAAGGTTCATTTTAGAACTTCCACAAAGGGATAGGCATAGTCATAATATTTTGTAGATGGTGTGATAGATTGAGAACTACCATCTGGAGTGGGATCCTGGCTCTGCCCTGGTTGGCCGTGTGGCTTTGGGCTAATTGTCCATTTTCTCCCAAGTCAAGATTTCTTTCCTTGAAAATTGAGAGTGATAGGTTCTTTCTATGCAATAAGGGCTATGTGAATATAATACAATGATGTTCATAAAGTTCATGGGGAAAACAATTTGTCCAGTATTGCCCATGGTGATAGGGCTTTGCACTCAGACAGAAAGGACATTACTGAGCATCCACAATTACCTTGCAGAATTTATTGCTTCTCTTTGAGCCTCAGATCCTCTTTGGAGCTAATAATACCAGCTCTTCAGAACAGTTGTAGTTATTAAAAGATAATATGTGTAAAATGTCAAGCACAGTCTATAGTTAGCACTGAATGAAAAAATGCAGTTTTTATTTTTTGATCAAAATATGATGATGATAATAGTAACTTATTGAACAATTTTTGTAGGCTTCTCTAGATGAAGTATATCTCCTGTGTGATCTTATATGATTAATGCTAATTTCATCTGACTTTTGGGGCTCTGGTGCACTTTTGAATCCTTGATTTCCGGGGCCATGCTTCAGTCATGGCAGAGCTCCCTGCGGTTTTTCGTCAATAGAGAAGGCCAAATGAGATCGCTGCCTGAAGAAGCAGGGCTGCAAACACCATGCTATTTCTCTCCTACTGCTTTGCTTATACCCTTCTATCATGTTTGCTTGAAGACCTGAAAATAATTGGTTGAAGCTGCTACTCACTTTTAGCCTTCTATCCAAGTTTGACAAGTATGTTGCTCCAAATAACATGTACTATAAATGGCTTGAATCTAATAAGCAGTTCTGTTTGGACATGCAAGCTGTTGTCCTTCTTCCTTCCTTGAGAGGGAAATTACAATCTTCTAAGACTCTCCTTCCATTTCTATAGAATGTGGATGCTAATTTGAAAGCAATCTCGTAAAATGGAAGCAAACAGGCTAATTAGAAATATTTATGGGCCTGTTAGTGAATATATGTCTAATTGAAATAACAAGGCTCTCCCTGAAGGGGAAACATTACTTTGGTTGTAGGAATAATTAACTTGTGCTGTTACATTGAAAGAGGATAAAACCCTATCTCTCTTGATAAGGTCCATTTTTACTTCATTAGACCAAGGTGTCTCCAAAAGGACTCATTAGTATTTTTATTATTAAATTTAATTAAAAAAATCAAACTAGACTTTCACATGTCTTATTCCCCTGCGATAATCACTTTCAACTCTTTCAGTTGATTATTTTCATATTTACCACCATATCTCTAATAATAGGTTTGTATTATTCTTTTAAAATAACTTAAAATTTTTAAACAAAGTGATATACAGGTATATAGTTAAAAGAATCAAGTATTTCCACATTGCCTGTTAGTAAAATCAGCATATCTCTGGCACAACTTATGTTTCTTACCTTTCTAGAAGAAAACACGTTCTGCATTTACATCCATAATTCTATTTAATATGATACTATTACTACTTCTTGACTTTTAGCTTTAAAAATGATCTATTAACTTTGGATTCTGGAAGATGAGAATTTGGTTTTCTTTTATACAAACACCAGTCCCACTCTGTACATGGACCCTTTCTACTTGCCATCCTCTCAGTATAGTTTAATCATAATTTTGGATAGATTGATATTCTACATTTACATTATCACAACTATATTAAAGCTATTCATGCCTAAGCCATGTAATATACTTTGGTTATTTTTGCTATCCTGCATAATATTTAAAAATACATTTGACTGTTTTATTTGAACTTAGCACTTAATTCTATCCTAAACTTTGCACTTCAGTATGTAAATCTGTGCTGTATATTTTCTTTAAAATCTGACATTTTTCAATTTTTCTTCTGGAAGAAACATCTTCTAGAGCCTACTGGCACATTCTCATCTTAATAGTATTAATTAGGATTGTCATCCAGAGATTAATTACTAACATCATCCAGAGATTTTATTTCACCTCCTTTGTTTTCACCTTTGACTTTCTCATGTATTGAACCCTGTTTCCTGGATCCAAGATCTTTGGCTTTATTGATTTATTCTGTCATTTTGCCTGGGTATATCCTCCAGTAGTTTCCTGAGAAAAGTAGAAAACTATATGAAGGATGAGTTAATTTATATTTTGCATGTCTGAAAATGTCTTTATTTTATTGTTGCACTTAAAAAAAACTTGAGCTCCATATTGTCTTCCCCTAGACTCTGGGAACTTCTGTTCTACTTTCTGTCTCCATGAATTTGTCTGTTCTAGATATGTTATGTAAGTAGAGCCATACAATATTTGTCCTTTTGTGTCTGGCTTCTTCCACTTAGCATAACATTTTCAAGGTTTATCCATGTTGTAACATATATCAGAGCTTCATTCCTTTTTTATGGACGAGTACTACTCCATTGTATAGATATATCACATTTTGTTTATCCATTCCTGGGTTGTTTTCACCTCTTGATTGTTGTTAAGAATGCTGCTATAAACCTTGCCTGATGCTGGGAAAGACTGAGGGCAGAAGGACAAGTGAGTGACAGAGGATGAGATGGTTGGATGGCATCACTGACTCAATGGACATGAATTTGAGCAAACTCTGGGAGATAGTGAAGGGCAGGGAAGCCTGGCATATTGCAGTCTATGGGGTCGCAAAGAGTTGGACATGACTGACTGACTGAATAACAAATAAACATTGGGGTACAAATATTTTTTTGAGTTCCTGCTTTCAGATTTTTTGAGTATAAACATGGGACTGAAATGGCTGGGTCATCTGGAAGTTCTATGTTTTGAGAAGCAGAGAAGAGCTGTTAAGAGTGAAGTTTATCTTTTTTTTTTTTTTATTGGGACACTAAAAGGGTGAGATTTTGCGAAGTTGTCTTGGCAGGCATTCCTCAGCTTTCAAGAACTTTCTTTTTGAACACATGGCTATTGTTGGGTTTTGGTGAAATGACAGTATCTGTATAGACTATAACTGGAACCAACAAGGTCTCAGTTGATCAGAATCTTTCACAATGACCTTTACTTAAGATGGTGAGAAAGGATACCTGGCCACAGGCTCAGAGGAGCCGCCATTGTGTTTCCTGGTTCCATCTGATATTTGCCTTTCATGCCTGGTTATTTACTTCTGTGTTGTTTAGGAGCAGAAGGGTATACTGGCCATCTGGAAATCCTGGTGTGCATAGCTTTTCTTTCTTTTTTTAAAATTCCTGTATTCTTTGAGCATTATCTAATTTTCTGGTTCAGTTTACCCCATAATATTCCTGAGCCATGATTCTGTTGATTTGGTGGTGAGAATACTGTAATTACTATTCGCTTTGGAACAGAAGTGTGATGATTGCATGATAGTCATGGAACAGACTTTCTTTATCAAGATACTGCCAACTATGGCTGATATAATTTAGTAATCACCTTAACTGAAATTACCTTAGAACCAGAGTTGCCAGATAAAATACAGGATTTTTTAATGTTTATATTTGGATAAATGATGAATAATTTAAAAAAATTTTTTACTTTATTTTACTTTACAATACTGTATTGGTTTTGTCATATATCAATGTGAATCCACCCTGGGTGTACATGAGTTCCCAATCCTGAACCCCCCTCCCTCCTCCCTCCCCATACTATCTCTCTTAGTATAAATGTGTCCCAAGTATTGCAAGAGACATACTTACTCTAAAAAATTATTCATTGTTTGTCTGAAATTCACATTTAACTATGTATTCTGTATGTTTATTTGCTAATCTGGCAACCTTCCTCAGAGCACCAAATGCTTATAACCTCCTTCCTTCAGAGTGTTGTTCAGCAGATGTACTGCCTGTCTGTGTGACTTTGTTCCTCATGTATTTTGCAACTGGCTCCTGTCTCTCACAGAGAAGGCAATGGCAACCCACTCCAGTATTCTTGCCTGGAAAATCCTATGGACAGAGGAGCCTGGTAGGCTGCAGTCCATGGCGTCGTGAAGAGATGGACACGACTGAGTGACTCCACTTTTGCTCTTTACTATCATGCATTGGAGAAGGAAACGGCAACACACTCCACTGTTCTTGCCTGGAGAATTCCAGGGACGGCAGAGCCTGATGGGCTGCCGTCTATGGGGTCACACAGAGTCGGACATGACTGAAGTGACTTAGCAGCAGCAGCAGCCCGTCTCTTATGATGTCAGAGCCCTGCAGGATATAGGCGGCAAGTGTCGTTAATGAAGAACCATGGTGGATAACTTTGTCAAGTCAAGGATGCAATTGCCTGTATAACTCTGTGGGGCTGAATGCATATTAGACAGGGAGGTGAGTTTCAAACCTGGGAAAATCATGCCTGAATGGAATGTCTCAGGTGAAGTCTTGCTTAAGTCCTGAATGAATGGAGACTTTGATTGTCTGGTTCTTAGATGGTTGGGGAATTGGGAGGAGGGGATACAATAAACTGGAAAATCCTGAAAGAGATGGGAATACCAGACCACCTGACCTGCCTCTTGAGAAACCTATATGCAGGTCAGGAAGCAACAGTTAGAACTGGACATGGAACAACAGACTGGTATGTCAAGGCTATATATTGTCACTCTGCTTATTTAACTTATAATGCAGAGTACATGATGAGAAACGCTGGGCTAGATGAAGCACAAGCTGGAATCAAGATTGCTGGGAGAAATATCAATAATCTCAGATATGCAGATGACACCACCCTTATGGCAGAAAGTGAAGAAGAACTAAAAAGCCTCTTGATGAAAGTGAAAGAGGAGAGTGAAAAAGTTGGCTTAAAGCTCAACATTCAGAAAACGAAGATCACGGCATCCGGTCCCATCACTTCAAGGCAAATAGATGGGGAAACAGTGGAAACAGTGTCAGACTTAATATTTTGGGGCTTTAAAATTACTGCAGATGGTGACTGCAGCCATGAAATTAAAAGACACATACTCCTTGGAAGGAAAGTTATGACCAACCTAGACAGTATATTCCAAAGCAGAAACATTACTTTGCCAACAAAGGTCTGTCTAGTCAAGGCTATGGTTTTTCCTGTGGTCATGTATGGATGTGAGAGTTGGACTGGGAAGAAAGCTGAGAGCCGAAGAATTGATGCTTTTGAACTGTGGTGTTGGAGAAGACTCTTGAGAGTCCCTTGGACTGCAAGGAGATCCAACCAGTCCATTCTGAAGGAGATCAGTCCTGGATATTCTTTGGAAGGACTGATGCTAAAGCTGAAACTCCAGTACTTTGGCCACCTCATGCGAAGAGTTGACTCATTGGAAAAGACCCTGATGCTGTGAGGGATTGGGGGCGGAGGAGAAGGGGACAACAGAGGATGAGATGGCTGGATGGCATCACTGACTCAATGGACGTGAGTCTGAATGAACTCCGGGAGTTGGTGATGGACAGGGAGGCCTGGCGTGCTGCAATTTATGGGGTCGCAAAGAGTCGGACACGACTGAGCGACTGAACTGACTGGCTGACTGAACTGATTGAGTGCTGGGACAAGGAAAGCAGGAGTCAGCCCAACTGCCTTTTCCCCAGTTGTGTTCAGAGGGACTGTGAGCCCAGGCTTAACTGATGATGAGCCACTGCTGTTAGTACTACTGTGCATGCATGCTCAGTCATGTCCGACTCTTTTGTGACCCTATGGGCTGTAGCCCATCAGGCTCCTCTGTTCATAGGATTCTCCAGGCAAGAAGAGTGGAATGGGTTGCCGTTTCCTTTTCCAAAGGATCTTCCGGACCCAGGGATCAAACGCACGTCTCCTGCATTTCCAGTATTGGCAGGTGGATTCTTTCCCACTCAGCCACCTGGGAGGCCCTTTTGGTTCTGTTGTTCAGCTCCAAGTCAGAGAGAACTGCTACCGAAAGTTGACTCTTTCTACCTTTACGACTTCTGCCCCCTAGTGAAATTTTCTCCTCTATTCTAACTTCAAGCTTTCAAATATCTGAATCTTCCCCTGTTTTTATATTAATATTTTAAGCTAAAAAACTATAGCCACTACAGCTGCTAGATGAAGTTAGACAAATTTCATTGTGTCTAGATTAGCTTTCAAATGAGGTTTGATAAATTAAATTATGATAATCTATAGAGGAGTGGATGAGAAATAAGGATTTGGATTCATGTCATAATGTCACAGCGGCACAGAGCTCTCTGGATCTTTTTTCTTCCCTCTCTCTCTCTTTTCCCCAGATGAAAGAATTATCTCTTTTTCTACCCAAACCACCACAAGTCAATGTCCAGTATATTGCAGGAAAGGGTTACTTTTATAAACCAGAGGTGTACTGTAAAAGGCATTTGAGGGCCTCGTCTAGATAGTTTTTCAGCTTATTTCTTTTTGACAGCTTTAAAGGGCCTTTAAAAATTGCCAGGAGAGTAGATTCATATTTTTATCATTCCACCTGCATAGCATTTTAGACACATTTATATTCCTGAAAGCATAATAATACATAACATTTAGCATTTAATTTATGACTCCTGCCACATCTGGTAAAAAACTCCTTCTGAAGCAATAAATCAACCTCTTCATGTCAAATTGCCATTCATTCTTTGACCTCCTCCATAATTTATGGTTTGTGAGTGCAAAATGGGAGAAGCAGCTTAAATCAAGTGGATTTTAATTAACAATCTTAGAAAATTCAGAAGAATATTTGCAATTTATTCATGAGGGGAGAGGACTTGGTTGCTAGAAGGAAGAGAAAAAAAATGCAGCTCATTTCCATGGGTACAAATTGAAGTCTATTCTGGGTGCTTCGAAACCACAACATGAAGATTTTTCTCCGCTTTGAGTTAGAAAGACAAAGTGATTCTGATGGAAAAAGCTGTCCAAGCTCCCAGGACAGAATCAATTTTCTAGTAGAGATTTTGAGGGAAAAGAGTAGGGGGAGACATGTAGCCATCTTCTGCTTATGCAGCCTTTAACAGAGTTGCCTGGCTGCTGACACGGTGCCTTTCATGTCAAACAATTTTATTTCTAAGCTTTTCACAGTGTGTCCTAAGTAGCGTCTATTAGCATTGTCCTGTCCGTTTCCTTGGCAACAGAGCTGGTCAATTTAGACACCATTTAAGAGCTGTGGAAAAAGCAACAGCCAGCAGTGTGTTGGGCAAAATTACAGAGAACAAGCTGAATACAATCCTCGCTGGAGGAGATGCATTTTCTTCCAGGGCCCATTTTATTTTAATTAAAATTGAAAAGCTCTTTTAAACAGGGCCCTAGATCAAGTACAAACCAGAGTCATCGACTGTACAGCCACTGCAGCCGCATTCCTTAATGTTATCTCCTTAACCTTAATGGATTGCTTGCACTTTTAAAAATAAACAAGGAGGGAAAACCTCGGGGCAATATGGTAACTTTTATTATTCATCTTTAGAGTAAATATAGAATGGAGAGAGACAAATCTTTTCCTGTCTGGAGTCATGTCTAAATGGAGCACAAGATCCTCCAGCTTCACATACAATAATTCTACTTTATCCTGCATGAGAAAATCAACTTTTACTTAAATGTCATCAGTAGTTTTCTTTGCTTCATTACTTGTGGTGACTTTATGTAGCCATTTCCCTCCAATAACTTTACATGAGTCATTTTGAATATGGACTCAACTAGAACTTTGGAAAATTTCAGGACTGAGTTTTATGTTGGTATTTGGCTTTGTACTTAACATTGCACTTACAGTTTTTTGTATGTAGGATAGGATGGAACATAATTTGAGGTAGGGGAGAACTTTTCTCCTACTATACGATATGTTAAAATCCTTGTCCTCTGGGATGAAAGGAAGTTGATTTATATACTATATATATTTGCAAACGAGATAAGAAGATTGATTACTTCTATAGGAACTTGTTCAGTTCAGTTCAGTCGCTCAGTCATGTCCAACTCTTTGTCACCTCATGGACTGCAGCACGCCAGGACTCCCTGTCCATCACCAACTCCTATAGTTTACTCAAACTCATGTCCACTGAGTCAGTGATGCCATACAATCATCTCATCCTCTGTTGTCGCTTTCTCCCACCTTTAATCTTTTCCAGCATCAGAGTCTTTTCCAATGAGTCAGTTCTTCACATGAGCTGGCCAAAGTATTAGAGTTTCAGCTTCAGCATCAGTCCTTCCAATGAATATTCAGGACTGATTTCCTTAGGATGGATTGGTTGGATCTCCTTGCAGTACAAGGGACTCTGAAGAGTCTTTTCCCTCTCCACAGTTCAAAAGCATCAATTCTTTGGTGCTCAGCTTTCTTGATAGTCCAGCTGTCACATCCCTACATGACTACTGGAAAAACTATAGCTTTGACTAAGACAGACCTTTGTTGGCAGAGTAATATCTCTGCTTTTTAATATGCTGTCTAGGTTGGTCATAACTTTTCTTCCAAGAAGTGAGCTCTTTTAATTTCATGGCTGCAGTCACCATCTGCAGTGATGTTAGAGCCCCCCAAAGTAAAGTCTCTCACTGTTTCCATTGTTTCCCCATCTATTTGCCATGAAATGATGGAACTAGAGACCATGATCTTAGTTTTCTGAATGTTGAGCTTTAAGCCAACTTTTTCACTCTCCTCTTTCACTTTCATCAAGAGGCTCTTTAGTTCTTCTTCACTTTCTGGCATAAAGGTAATGTCATCTGCATATCTGAGGTTATTGATATTTCTCCTGGCAATCTTGATTCCAGCTTGTGCTTCATCTAGCCCAGCATTTCTCATGATGTACTCTGCATAGAAGTTAAATAAGCAGGGTGACAATATACAGCCTTGACGTACTCCTTTCCCGATTTGTAACCAGTCTGCTGTTCCATGTCCAGTTCTAACTATTGCTTCCTGACCTGCATACAGATTTCTCAAGAGGCAGGTCAGGTGGTCTGGTATTCCCATCTCTTTCAGAATTTTCCACAGTTTATTGTGATCCACACAGTCAAAGGCTTTGGCATAGTCAATAAAGCAGAAATAGATATTTTTCTGGAACTCTCTTGCTTTTTTGATGATCCAGTGGATGCTGGCAATTTGATCTCTGGTTCCTCTGCCTTTTCTAAATCCAGCTTGAACATCTGGAAGTTCAGAGTTCAAGTACTGTTGAAACCTGGCTTGGAGAATTTTGAACATTCCTTTGCTAGCATGTGAGATGAGTGCAATTGTGTGGTAGTTTGAACATTCTATGGCATTGCCTTTCTTTGGGATTGGAATGAAAACTGACCTTTTCCAATCCTGTGGCCACTGCTGAGTTTTCCAGATTTTCTGGCATATTGAGTACAGCACTTTAACAGCATCATCTTTTAGGATTTGTTATAGCTCAACTTAAGTTCCATCACCTAGCTTTGTGAGGAATTTTAAGACAGCTTTAATATCATTTTCACTTTAAGAAAATTGGACAAAGAGTTTGTATTTAGAAATAGGGAGTTTTTGATACTACTGTCCTACTATGGTGAGTGAACTGAGGCACTTCAGAGTTTGCATGCTTGTAAGTTCAGTTCAGTTCAGTCACTCAGTCATGTCTGACTCTCTGCGACCCCATGAATCGCGGCATGCCAGGCCTCCCTGTCCATCACCAACTCCTGGAGTTCACTCAAACTCACGTCCATTGAGTTGGTGATACCATCCAACCATCTCATCCTCTGTCATCCCCTTCTCCTCCTGCCCCCAATCCCTCCCAGCATCAGAGTTTTTTCCAATGAGTCAACCCTTCACATGAGGTGGCCAAAGTATTGGAGTTTTCAGCTTCAGCATCTGTCCTTCCAATGAACACTCAGGACTGATCTCCTTCAGAATGGACTGGTTGGATCTCCTTGCAGTCCAAGGGACTCTCAAGAGTTCTTCCAACACCACAGTTCAAAAGCATCAGTTCTTCAGTGCTCAGCTTTCTTCCCAGTCCAACTCTCACATCCATACATGAACACTGGAAAAACCATAGCCTTGACTAGACGGACCTTTGTTGGCCAAGTAATGTCTCTGCTTTTTAAGTTAGTCTCACCTAAATGGAACCTTGTAAGGCAGTGGATGCCTATTTATAGAAAACATCAAAGCAGAGACATTAAACTTGCTGTTGGAGATATCTTAAGCAAGGTTCATGCCCCCAGCAGAATGCTCAATTTGATGACTTCTAAAATCCATCTTTATGCTGACACTTCACGATCCCGTCCCTGAATTTGGGACAAAATATATATTCCCCTAAGAAGTCCGGAAATTAGTGAGAGAAAATGACCCCTGAAATTTGTTTTTCCACAGTTATCTGGGAATATGCTTTATCTCTTTCTATAGGCTCCTCTGTTTAGGGGAAGGGGTGGGGAAATACAGATATGTTCATTTCCAAGCCTTTTGATCCCTCTCTGAGCTTATCAACAAATATAATAAATGACTCTGTTTCATGAAAGTTCTTGATCAAATGTTACTAGGATCATAACGTTTCTGAGATTTCTCTGTATTTATTTATTTATTTTTTATTCAGTAAGAATCAGCCTGAATCATGTTTCCTGTTGAAAGGTTACTGGAGCCTTAAAGCTGTTCCAGTCAGGATCTCCATGACTAGATAACAAAGATGCCAATTAATGCTGGTTGTAAAGGGGAACAGCAGGGCCCACCAGTCATTTTCCCATATGGCACACAAGAACAATTAGATACATAGGCTGGCATTTCATCTTTTGTATTTACATAATGTATACTACGGTGATTGATAGGAAAGAGGTACATAGATGTGACAGACTGACAGAGGATAAGGGCAGAAGCCGTCCATCTTTTTCATGATGATGACCATTTTAACGAACAGACCAACTCATTTCTGCAGTCCATTAAATCATTTGACAGTGTAAACATGTGGAGAATAGCCCTGGGAATTGGGTTTGTCAGGTGAGGGCTCTTCAGCTAGCAGGGAGGGGTTGTGAGACTCTCCTGGGGCTGCTGATTCTGGGGAGAACCACTGCCGTTCATCACAGGAGACCCTGCTTTTCTCATCACCAGAGGCTCAGGATGTGGAAAAACATTCGTGCCTCCAAGATGGCCTCTAGCAGAGAGCACTTCTCTGTCCTTTTACATTCTTTTGGAATTCTCTGCAATGTCAGGTCTCTTGTTTCCTGAGCTCTGAGCCTGATTCATTGAATAACCTTGAGCAAATGACAGCCCCTCCTAGCCTCCTGTTTTTTCATCTGTGAAATGAGGCTCGCTCCTACTCCCAGTTCCCTTTCCCGATGGAATAACTCTTTCTGAAAAGCATTTTGATCTCCATAGGGAAAGGTGTTATACAGCAGCACAGAATTATATTTGATTCTGTGCCACCCACAAGTTCGATTTGTGTGGTCCCAGCCTGACTCCATAAGCAAGCTAAGTGCTTCTCGGTGTGTGTAGGTAATAAACATGTGAGAGAGGAAGCCGTTTACATTTCAAAGTGAGGAGCACGAGATACCATGTTTCTCATGCCCTTGATCCAGTAAAGCAGGATTTCTAGTTTTGCCTTTGTTGGCATTTGGGATGAATAATTCTTTTCTGTGAGAAGCTGTCCTATGCATTGTTTACTAGATTTACTGTGTGTATTTATTAGAGCCCAGTATCACCTTCCCTTCCCTGAGTTGTGACAAGCAAAAAACGTCTCCAGACATTGCCAGATGTCTGCCGGGATATAGAATTACCCAGTTGAGACACTTTGCTCTCAAATGTGCCTGGACAATCACCCCACAACTTAAGATGGGGCTTGTACTTGAATCTGACCTATGCTGGTGCTTATATAAACTTCCAAGGTTTGAAGCGAATTCAAGAAAGAAAAAAAAATCCCTTTTTTGTATTTTAGTACAGCTAGTTACATGATAGTCTCCTGGCATTTCCCCCCCACAGGATTGCTGCTGCCTCTCACGGTGATAGAACAAACAAGGAATGCTGGTCTCTGTGCTGTGAGCTTTTCTTAGTTGAAGACTAAGGAAACTGTTGAGTCTATTTAAAGTCTATGGATTGAAAAGCAGGCACCCAGTCATGCTATATGAGATACAGTCTCCTCTGCTAATGATGCTATGTGTTTTCTTGGAAAAGCATCTGGTTTCACAGTTGTGTCCCATTAGCTGGTTTTGTATCCAACAAGCATATCCATTGACTGTTCGTATATTCAGGGTGCTGGCCCACTCTGCTGGGCCGGTATAGTCTAGAAGCACAATGTAATCATCGTGATTAAGTCATAAAACAATCAGGAAGAACCCTGGCCCGAATCACTAAGAAATGAAATACTTCATCTGTGACAGAAGGCCAAGGAACAGAAAAGTATTTGGAGATATGGTTAATTATTCTGCCACCTGAAAATGCTGGGTGTAGTTTTTGAAAAGCAAAATTAAATGTTATCAGAAGAGGATCTTTTTTTTTCTGAAAGAAGCCAAGCATTTAAGAATTTAGAATCCTTTTTTTCTTTGTCTTGGAAAGTGCTGTGGTCACACATGTGTGTTCACTGAATGCTATTTTCTATAGTGTAATTTATCAGATATCTTACAGAATTAGAATTTGATAATTTCCCTCTCCAGGAAACAAATATGGAATTGGGGGTTAAAAAATTCTCTTGACAATCAGAAGAGATCCCCCAAACTTAGACATCAAGATTTGTGTGTGTTAATTGATCAATGAAATCATTAATTTCACATCCATTCAGCTATGATCAGTTCCCAGAGAAGAAGCTCAGGTCTGGGAAACAGGTTTCATGCTGTCTACTGAGAGTCTAGAGGGGGAATGTTGGCTCCAGGTAGGCATTTTATTTTGTCTCTTTGGACTGTGTGGCCTATATGTTGAGGGGCACTGCTGGGAAAGGGGCAGAGTAAAGTCCTTTAAAGGCCAAAGACTAGAGGAGGGACTCTTTCATCTACTTGTCTTAATAATCAACCCTGTGCCAGAATCTGGTTGAAACAAGAACAGATATTGTTGGCCTGAGTTAAGTGTGCTAATATACACGAGCCACTGGAAAAAGTAGCTGGCACATGTAGGCACTCTGTAGATGTTAGCTACATACACTGTTATTAGTGCTGGAAAAACCAACCGATTTCTGGCTCGCGATTTATTTTGGCACACTTTAAAAAAGTGTACAGAGATCACTTGAAAAAGGAAAAGTTTTAAACAAATTCCATTGTAGCCATTGCATTCCCACAAACAGTAGCCCTCTTGGTAGTATATGCAGCCTGTTGCTTTAGGGGTTCCCTTAGGGACCTTGCAGATAGCCCTTTCCTGTAGATATTCATGTATGGCCTCATGCTGTCCCTAATGTAGGCTCCAGACAGGTATGGTGGTGCCTCTGGAAAGCCCCTGGGCACAGTGTCCTGGGTCCTCATTCGACAAGGTATAATGCCCATCTGTAACAAGCTGAAGAACAAAGAACATGTGATTGAGGCCCTACACAGGGCCAAGTTCAAGTTCTCTGGCTGTGGGAAGATCCATATCTCTAAGAACTGGAGATTTACTGAGTGTAGTGAGGATGAATTTGGAAGCATGGTGGCAGAAGAGCAGTTCATCCCAGGTGGCTAGAGTCAAATCCATCTCAAATTGCAGCCCCGGAAAAATGTCAGGTCCTGCACTCATGAGGGCTGTGGTGGTGTCCCTGTTTTACTCATGCCCACCAATAAATCCTACTCTGCTGTCAAATAAATAAATACATGAACACAATTTTAAATAAACAGAATTTCCAGCACTGCCATCTTCAGAGGGTTGCTTCCTTGCCATGAAGTGAAGTGAAGAAGTGAAGTCACTCAGTGTGTCCAACTCTTTGTGACCCCATGGACTGTAGCCTACAAGGCTCCTCTGTCCGTGGAATTTTCCAGGCAAGAGTACTGGAGTGGGTTGCCATAGCCTTTAAATGGTGCTGCAGACTTTGAGGATTGGTGGCTTACTGAAACATTGTTGAGAGCTCAAGATCGCACCTGTGGCCCGTCCCACCATGTCTCTGGATCTTCTGTCAGTCATTCCCGGTGCCCAATACCTTCCACTGGACCTTGTTTTACCATCTAATAAATATTCAGCTTAGTTGGGGAAGAGACTGATGACAGAGCAGACAAATCAGTCTAAGGTCACTGGTGCTGCTGGGAAAACTACTCAAAGTATATCCTGTAAGTGGTTGATCTGTTGCTTCCCTTCAAGGATTAACTATGATTTTGACCTTATAGCTCAATTGTTTGGTCAGGTGCTTATCGATCTATTATTTAGACTTTACTTCCAGAGCAATAGTTGGCTTGCTTATTTTTTCTAAATGTGTAATAAATTAAAACAAATTCTGGCTATATGAGTAACTGATTATTCTTAGTAATCTGCTTCACGAATCCTTTAAGAATATTGCTGGCTAACTGTGTCAAAACACAGATGATAAATTGAGTTTTAAAATTTTTAAAGTGATGCAACTTTTTTTCCTCTTCATCACCTTTGCATCATTGAACTCCACATGAATCCAGAGTGGGATTGACTGTGGATTTTTCTGAGTTAACAAATCAAGGTGTCGACTCAGGCTCATTTATTACTTCTGAATGCCAGAAATTCTGTCCAAAAGTCTGAAAATAGCAAGGGCCTCCAGAATGAATCATCCAATTCATTTTCAGCTTTCAGCTTCCACTGAGTAATTTTTACAATTCAGTTCATCTAGCTGGGGAGAAGTCTAACCAGTGGGACTGTGACAAATCAGGGTTGGAAACTTGATAATGAAAAGGAGGACTTGGTAATGTCAAACTTAAAAATTTTTGGTTTTCACTGCTGGGCAAAATGTGTTGCAATTCAAGCAGTAAGAGGCTGGCTGTAAGTCCAAGAGAGTGATCCAAAGCTATTTAAAAGTTACAGGATTTATTTCATGCCATGCTGATCCATTTCATGCTATCAGAATTAGTTTCCTAGCAAGATAATTGTGTCACGACATAAAATTCATTCAAAACATGAACATATTAATTTTTTTTCTGAAATAATAAGGTCATCTGGTAGGGAAACACTTGTCTTTTTTCCCTCATATCCTTGGTTCATTCCCTTTTAAACTGGTACTGCCTTTCTCTTTCCTCATTAATAAATCTCTTTGTTTCCTACAGAGGAGAATAAATAAACCTTTCCCTTCTCCTCGCAGAAGAGCCTACTGTTTATGTGTATGTTTTCTACTCACTTTTATTTGTGATGAATTTGTGATTAGAAAGATCCCCACGTTGCCCTGTTCTGTCAATCAGTTGAAGGAGAGCTGGGAGCTCACTCATGTAAACATATAGGAGAATAGCTATATATTTTTAATATCTTCATCTTATAGGAATGTTAATAGAATGATCACTCTCAGTAGTTTCTGAGTCACTTAATAAAAACCTCGTATAATATGCGATGGTCTCTTGAGATTAGACATTAAACTGAGGCTCTTGTCTCAGTATCATAATTTAAGTGAATCGAGTTTTTCTTTGGGAAGATGATCTCCTTTGGGGGCATATTGTAGCATCTAGTTTTCTTGTGTTGACCAAGATCCTTGGAAATATACCAGGCTCTTGATTTCATTTTTCCTCTATTTCCCCCTTGAACATGTGTTCATCTTATTATATATTCCCTCAGCACTGTTCTTTGTTTTTTCAAGGTGGCAGCTGTCTAACTGAGAAGTTAATGCTAACAGAATTTAGATATATATTTAGGAAGTGTCATAAGGAATTTTAAGTCCACCTCTTCATTTTATAGAAGTGGGAATTGTTTCCAAATGAAGTCAAAGATTGTGCACGAGAGTCCACTACAACTTAGAGACAAAATGCTGGCATGGAAGCCTGGGTCCAGATTGGAGATCTTTTCCTGGCAACTTCCACCTTTCTGATTTGCCAGTGGCTGCTAGTCCCCTTCTCAAGATCGGTTTGATTTAAATGGGAACTCTGGAGAACACATTGCAAGAAGCTGAAGAAAGGACTCTGGCAAGAACATGAGAGACAGTAGCAGGCTGGTATGGGTGCTCTTTTAGGGGAAAACAGTCCTCTGGATGCTTTCAAATCCACACTGCTTGGTGATGGTGAGATCTGCCTATCAACCAAGGCTGGCCACAGGTAGATGCTGCTGAGTTGTTGCCATTTGCCTCCAGTAAGCTTTATGGGACCTGTCCACCCAGCTTTCTTCCAGTTATATAATTACAGTCTTCACTTTCATTTCCAGGCAATTAAAATGGAATAAGGCAACATTTTCTTTCCAGTTTCCCTTTGTTCCTCAAAGTGCTTTTTAATTAAAAATACTTATTCTTTGTAGAAAATTTGAAAAATACCAGACGGGTTGAAAGAAAAAAAATCGTCACTTACTGTCTTGTTAAAATCAGTCACTGTTAACACTGGTATTTTGCCTTTCTATTTTAATCTCATTCCTTTTTCAAGGTAAAGACTAAGGGTAATATTTTTTTTTCTTTCTCTTTTCTCGACTACTCTTTTTTTTCCCCTGAAAAGTAATATATGCCCTTTAAAGAAAAAATGGAGAATGTAGGCAACTATAAAGAAGAACATGAATCATTAATAGGCTTGCACCCAGAGCTAGTCTGAGTGACATGTTTCTTTACAGCCCCTTAACAAAAAATAAATTCATATTTCCCCATTTCACTTCTTAATCATAAGTTAACCTGTGTAAAGTTAAAAGGAGTTGCTGAGTTTTTCAGTTGGGTAAGATGAAGACCTTTCAATTAGTTGCTAAAATCTGTTTGAATCTGAGGCAAAATCAGATACAGGTGAGCTCTCATTTCAAAAGAAGACTTCAGGTTGGACTCTCCTATTCTAGTTCACATTTTAAAGCCTATGGTGGAACATTTTGAACACAGTAGAGGTACATTCTAAAATGTCAAGAATAATTGTAACCTCTTTCAGTAAGGACTTTTTTTTGTCCTTTTCAGAATGCTAGAGATGAGGCAAGCAGAATTTGTGGTCATAGGTGGGACTGTTGGTAATATATAATATGAAGCGATCTCTCGTGGAAAGGATGCTCCCAGTTTAAGTGCACTCCAAGGACTGTGGCCCATTACTGCTAGCTGTCTCTGAGGGAGCATACTTTATTGTTAATCTCAGATCACCAGTGTCTTAAGTATTCCCTCACTTTCCTTGGCCTGTGTCTCTTCCTTTTGACAAAAGGGAAAGTGCAGTCTAAGAACACTGTCTGATGGAGCCAGAATGATTAGCTGACTCTTCTCCAAACGTACCTTTAGCTCAGCTGGTGCCTCCAAATCACAGTGGTGGTGGTTTAGTCATTAAGTTTTGTCCGATCTTATGACCCCATGGACTATAGTCCGCCAGGCTCCTCTGTCCATGGGGTTTCCCAGGCAAGAATACTGGAGTGGGTTGCTATTTCCTTCTCCAGAGGATCTTCCTGACCCAGGGACTGAATTGGGGTCGCCTGCTTTGCAGGTGGTTTCTTTACCTACTAAGCCCCAAGGAAGCCCTCAAGTTGCAGTACCCTTGATTATCCAATGGAATTATCTATAGCCTTCTTGCTCATGTACCCCACCACAGGTACTCTTTCCGAGCTCCAGTGGGAGTTGCTACTCTGATTTTTACTGGGGGTAATGAAGCTTAGGCTTTGTGGGCATTGTTCTTATACGTATACCTTCTCCGTGGAACATCATAGATCTTCTGCTTATTTTCTTCACTTCCTGAATTCCCAAAGACTGCACTGAGGTGGGATGAATCTCTATTCTCTTTATACTCAGTACCATACGGACGTCTGCAAAAATTTAACCCAACTCAGTGACAATCAAAACTCCCCTTCCTCTGCAAATAGCTCTCCAGTTGCTTCTTTCAGGCCACAGAAATGAAGAAATGCTCATCCAACGATCAGAAAAATCCCTGGGTGGGCACAGCCAGATATGTCTTCCCTGGATGAGATGTCATAGGCTTTCAACTTGTTTCCAAGTTGGAGGAAGAGTGAGTCCCCTCTGAATCACACTAGGATAATAATAGCCTGTTCCAAATGTTCTGAACTGTGAGTGTATAGACTCAATGGGGGCAATCCATCATCTTCAAAATGTGTATCTTTTGCCATCATTCCCCTGACAGCCCCACCTCCTGCACTGAGGTGACTGAGTTGACATTCTCTTCTCTCTGGTGAAGAAAGAAAAACACTGTGGTCAAGTGTCAGTGACAGATAAAGTGGAGGAAAATGTTTTCTGACATTTGCTGCCAGGATCACCAGACAAGTGACTTAGTCTGAGTCAATGGCGAATATTCCCTTATTGCTAAGAAAGGACTGATGGGTCCCACTACATTTGACATGTACTGTCTTCAACACATATCGTTCCTCCCTACGAGTCAGTGACATGAGCAGCCCTGGCTTTGGATGGTTGACTTTCAACTAATCTTGCATTTTACCTTTAATATTTTTTTTAAGTCTTATTTATTTATCTATTTCTCCATCTATTTTAAAATCCACTACTGGATTTATATACATTCACCTCCCCAAATTAAAGTATGGTAAACATGTAGGCTTGATCTGAGAATTTAAAAAAAATTGTTTTCTTACTAAAAGAAGTTGAGACAGGAGCCTTAGTTTCTAGTTTCACAGAACAGTAAATTCATTGCTCAGACCCTCTGTGACCTGGCTCCCCATGCCTCATAAATGAAACAGATGATACCTGAAGAATTTATCAAGAGAAATAAAACTGACTTCTTTTGAGATGTTCCCTGTCACTGATGCTCTTCATTAGGGGGGACCAGCTAGTAAAACTAGCTCCCGGCTCTGTTCCTAGGTGTTTCGTTTAACTTTGTTTTGTATTTTCTAGACACAATTCTCTGATATGAGTGAAAGATCCATCACTTTGAGCTCTTTAGGTTTATTTCAGCTGTGGGTTGAATTGTAAATCTCTGTTTTTAAAAGTGCAATGAGATGGGCATATCCACGCAACACATGCTGGAATGTGTTGTAAGTTTATTGCCATGTGTCTGAGGACCTGGAAACAAATGGTGTTTAGAATCACAGAGAGCTAGCCAGAGAGGTGAGCAATAGTTGAGTGGTTGTGATCAATCTGAAATGGACAATCCGATCAAGTGGATAATCAGTTTAACGGAGATTCTGAGCAGCTCTCCTGCCTTTGCAACAGCAGGATGCAGGGGTAATTATTTAGGTTTTAGGTAATTATTTCCACTATTCAGTTTCACCTTTTCTGGGACAGTACATAAGATGGTCACTTCCCCTTTAAAAACTAAGTTCTAAATGTTAGTAACTCTGATCTAAAGATGTTTAAAAAGGAAATTATTGATCTTTACTGTCAAGAGTCCTGTTACAAGGTGATTGTTTCCCTACTCATAGCAGAGACTGAAGGTGAAGAAAGTGTTAGTCACTCAGTCATGTGACCCCATGGACTGTAGCCTGGCAGGCTCCTCTGTCCATGTAATTTTCCAGGCAGCAATACTGGAGTGGATTGCCATTTCCTTTGCCAAGGCATCTTCCCAATCCAGGGATCGAACCAGGATCTCTTGCATCTCCTGCATTGGCAGACAGATTCTTGACCATCTGAGCCACCAGGGAAGTTCATAGGAGAGATTCAGTTCAGTTCAGTTGCTCAGTCGTGTCCGACTCTTTGAGACCCCATGAATTGCAGCACACCATGCCTCCCTGTCCATCATTAACACTCTAAATTTTGTGAGGTTTCTGTTTTTAATATAATAAAATTATATTATATTAGCTTTGTTGATGTATGTTTTAAATGCCATTCAATAGCTGTGGTTTATTGCTAAGTTGTGTCTGAGTATTGTGACCCCAGGGACTGTAGCTCACCAGGCTCCTCTGTCTGTGGATAGCTTCCAGGCAAGAATACTGGAGTGAGTTGCCATTTCCTTCTCCAGGGGATCTTCCTGACCCAGGGATTGAACCCCAGTCTCCTGCATTGCAGGTGGATTCTTTACCCACTGAACTGCCAGGGAAGCACTATGGATTTTCCTGTTCTGCACATTTTATTTTATTTTTTAATTAATTTTTATGTTTTAGTTTTTTTTGCTTTACAATACTGTATTCATTTTGCTATACATTGACATGAATCAGCCACAAGTGTACATGAACTCCCAATCCCGACCTCCCTTCCCGCCTCCCGCCCCACACCTTCTCTCTGAATTATCCCCGTGCATCAGTCCCAAGCATCCTGCATCCTGCATCCAACCTAGACCGGCGATTCATTTCACTTATGATATCATACATGTTACGCTGCCACTCTCCCAAATCATCCCACCCTCTCTCTCTCCCACAGAGTCCAAAAGGCTGTTCTATACATCTGTGTCTCTTTTGCTGTCTCGCGTACAGGTTTATCATTACCATCTTTCTAAATTCCATATATATGTGTAAGTATACTGTATTGGTGTTTTTCTTTCTGGGTTACTTCACTCTGTATATTTGGCTCCAGCTTCATCCACCTCATTAGAACTGATTCAAATATATTCTTTTTAAATAAATGGAATCATATAGTTTGTGGGTTTTTTTTTTTTTTACTTTTTCATGTGATGTAATGTTTTCAAAGCTCACTTATTTTGTAGCATGTATTTATAACTTCTATTTACTCTTCACTGGATTATCTTGAATATTCACATTTTTAGTTTCATACAATCTCACAAAAATAATTCTATCTATCTTACTCTAAGATCTTTTAAAAAAAAGCCTGAAAACATTATTTATCTTGAAAATTTTGTAAACAAGATTGAAAAAATACAGATCCCAGAGTTACCCTTAGATATTTATTTAATACAAAAAATAATATTTTTAGGACTTATTCCCCCATTGTTTTTTCTTTTGAATCACTACATATTCTTTTTCAAACTGAAATATGAATTAGAAACATTTTTCAGGAGTGTTTGTGTGCCATGGTTACTTTAGAAGCTTCATTGGTTTAGGTAAAATTCAACAGTTTTCCAAATTTGGATAGGTTATCTCAACAAACAGAACAGATTCCTAGAACCACTTAAAATCTATTCATCTGAAAGTTTTGGGGGACTCTCTTTTCAAAGAAAGCAAACAAAAAAAGATGTGCCAAAAGCATAGTTTGGAAATAAGAATAATTTTCTCTTCTAATGACAAATCCGTTTTTGTGGATTCCTTGACTTCATCCCTCACCTGGAGGATGGTGTGGTGGATGAAAGATGAGATCATTGTGATGACCTCAGGCCTTGAAGAAAGACCTAAATTGTTTTAGTGTATTGGTCTACTACCAGTTTTGGAAGACTATTATGTCATTTTCAACAGTGAGATTAAATGACTATAGAGGACAAATCACCAACATATTAATGCTGATGGTTTATGAGAGCAAATGCAATCCATTTATTTGTAGATGCATCCAATTTTATCTGTGTCCTTCCTATGTTCCTGAGATAAATAGTGACTAGGTGGAACTTTCTAGAAGGGAATAAAGGCTATTTCGCTACACCCATGCATCCTGTGCTCAGTTGCTCAGTCTTGTCTGACTCTTTGTGACCCCATGGACTGTAGGATCCCAGGCTCCTCTGTCCATGGAAATTTCCCAGGCAAGAATACTGGAGTGCCATTTCCTACTCAAGGGGATCTTCCCAACCAAGCAATCGAACTCGTGTCTCTTGTGTCCCTGCATTGGCAGACAGATTCTTTACCACTGAGCCACTTGGCTTAATCATAGCTAAATTTGAAATGTGAGCTGTGAAGAACAGATCAATTAAATGGAAATCATAGAAATAAAAAGGAAAATTCTGATCGTAAAGACAGGTAGGTTCAAAAGGGGCTTTCTTTAAGATTATTACAGGATGTATAACAACTGTATTAAAATAAGGATCCAACATATTATGGCCAGTTTTTAATTACATTAGCATTAAAGAAGTAATTAATAAGAATATGCGCATACTATGCAAATCATCTTGTATGTAGTGATTTGCAGGACTGTTTAATGCATGGTGAGCCAGAGTTCACGGATCCATAGAAGGCTAAATTGTATTGCTTGATATAAAATCTAATTGGGCAGTTTTAAATTTTATGACCTCCAGCACAGCATGCTTCTAGGAAATTAAAGTGAATTGTTCTGTTACTCAGAGATCATTTTTTAGGCTATCCAGTATGTCCTCCATATAGTTATAGTGCTTCTCTAACATTCCTTCTTATGTTAGCCTTCCTTTCCTTTAACACAGAACACAGAAAGAATACATTAATCATTGCCATTGCTTTTTTTTTTTGAACTCTACAAGTAACAGTTAGGTTTAGTATAAAGAGTGCACAGTGAACAAATAGCATTTTTGGTATGAAATCTTAGAAGTGTCAATTGTATTTATTTTGGAACCAAAGGATTTGTACAGTGGACAGTATTTTTTCATATTGTTATTATACCAAAGACTTGTGATATTAAGAAATGCAGATTTTGTTTATTGTCTTTTTGGTTAATAGTCTACATTTAAGAAAAGAGATGTAACTGGAATCTTGGACTAAAGAGGAATTCTGATTGAGGGTTCAGTTTTGGTGCATGTTTTATTTTGTTATACATCAGTAACCTTTGCAAAATTATTCTCCTGGCAGTAACAACATTAAATCTCAAGTAGCATACGATGCAATTTGTGTCAACTACCTCATTCTAGATGCTGGGCTAAGACAACATTGCCCTAAGTGCTTTGAGCAATCATCCTTAGCTGGAAAGGCCATGCTAACCATACTGTAAAATGAGTTGGTTCAAAATGAGCAGGCTGAAATAAGAGATGATTTAGTTCCGTGATCCATTTGGAACCTGGGGCATATTCAAAATCAGCTGTGAACTGCCGGATGTTATTAGAAGCATGCAGCCTGCTAGGTTAAACTTAAGTCCTATTTTTACAAATAAACCTGCTGGGAGTGGGCTGCCATTAGTGGCCCCGTGATGCCACAAATGGCTTTTCAATGGCAAGTCACTTCCTGCGCTGTTTCCAAAATACTATAAAAAGGTATAAAGAGCAGGAGGAGAGGGATGACTTTTATCTCCTTTAAAAAGTGTTATATCATGTAAGACTCAGTTTTGGGACTTTACTGTGTGAAGCATCTCCAGTCTGCAAGGCCTCCTGAGAGGACAGGGCTGCCTTTCTCCTCTCATCATAACTGTGAGGACAGCCTTCTGGAATTTGCTAGTGATTGAACTGACATTTGGTTGCTGTACTTTTTTCAGTTGTATAGTCAGACTCTATACTTTTTAGCTGACCTGTCTTTATACTTAAAATGTCTCCTAACAGTAGGCTTCCCTGGTGGCTCAGATGATAAAGAATCTTCCTGCAAAGCAGGACACCTGTGTTAGACCCCTGGGTTGGGAAGATCCCCTGGAGAAGGAACTGGCAACCCACTCCAGTATTCTTGCCTGGAGAATTCCATGGACGAAGGAACTTGGCAGGCTACAGTTCATGGGGTTGCAAAGAGTCGGACATGACTGAGCAACTATCACTCACTCACTCACTCACGTGGTCAGACGCTGTGATATATTTTTGAGTGTCCTCTCTTTATCTATATTGTATTAACTGCTAATGGGGTGGGGGAAGAAATTAGAAAATAAAAGCTGTGGGTCATTTTCCTCAGGAAGCTTATAATGTGGTTTTCTTAGTTAAGAAACACTGAGGCCCAATGTCTTCAAATTACGCTGGATTTTTTTCTTACCTGGTGTATAGTTGTATACCCAGAACTATGGTGGGTGAAAGAGGAAAGTCTAATTGGGAGTCCAGAATCTGCAATCAAGGTGGAAAAAAGGAACAAACCTGTCTCTTTACTTTTAGTCATCTGCTGCCATAAGTTCTGGTTGAGTCTGAAAGTAATGATTATTGTTATAGTGCTGGCAAAGTAATGTGTGAACAGATTAATCAGAATACCTCTTTGGATGTGGCAGATTAATGTTTCTTGGTGTTACACAGAAATTGTCAAACTTCTCATGTTTATGCCAAATATTGCTGTTGGAGGACAATTAATTTCTAGTTTGGATACCTGTTAGGTAGCTATTCTTTTTACTAAAGTGGATGAAATATATTTTCCCTCAATTTGATTATTCATACATGTTTATTGTGCACCTATTAGCTTTGGGCTGCCTGGTAAACTAGATGAAACAGTCACTTCTCTTGGAGCTTATGATCTAGATATATAGAACATGAATGATGACAAAGTCCAAGGGTGTAAAATAAGATTAGAGGGAAATCACTCCCAGTTGATAAGTCAAATGATGGGTAGCCTAATTTGCAGAGCATATATATACATATAGGCATGTACATATATCTAGCTTATGAACATATATATATATATATATGTATGCCACTGAAAAGGCACATCTGCAAAAGGACTGATGTGTATAATATATGTGAACAAAAAGACTTGGGACCTCTTCCTGGATCTGTGTGGGCATCTTGCCCCAGTTGCACACCCACCCTATTTTGAGCCACATTTTCTGAGCTCTCTCTCTTTCATCTCTCTCTCTATATATATAGAGAGAGGAGGAGGAAATGGAAACCCACTCCAGTATTCTTGCCTGGAAAATCCCATGGACAGAGAAGCCTGGTGGGCTATAGTCCAGAGAGTCACAAAGAGTCAGATATGACTGAGTGATTGAGCATGCACGTGTATACACACACACACACACACACACACACATATATAGATCTCATTAGAACTACATATTCAGATAAACTGGAAAGGGTTTGATGCTTGATGGAGTTTTCCTAAAAATAACATACTGCATTTATTTTATGTTACATATTATTAAGGCATAAAAAGAAAGCCAAAAATACTTACTTATTGAATTTTTATAAAATTTCCAAATAATTTATGCTCAAAATTTTTAGTGATAAATTTGTGCTTGCTCCTCTGAACATTGCCACTTTATATCAGGTTTTATGTTTAAATGGCTAATGAAAGTCTTGATTAAGACTCAGTGATCTTTCTGAATTCTTAAGAGGTGAATTCATTTTGCATTCTTACGAGAATTATTTTTCACCAGCAGGTGATTTCAAATTTGAAGCCATTTTACAACCATTCAAAATGTATAATTATTGATATTATAGGTAAAGGATGTAACATTATTTATATTTCAATATTAAATGTAATGATGAAATTTCTTGTGATAATATAAATGAATTTTGAGTTTAATCATAGTATTTTTATATCAAGTTTTTCAAAATTAAGATTGAACTGAATTTGCAGACGATGCATGTTGAGTGTTAAAGCAGTCACTTTACTACTGACTTGGATGACACTGAAAAGGCACATCTACTGCAAAAGGACTGATGTGTATAATAAATGTGAACAAAAAGACATGGGACCTCTTCCTGGGTCTGTGTGGGAAGCTTGCCCCAGTTGCACACCCACCTTATTTTGAGCCACATTTTCTGATTCTTGGGAAACTGGATTACTCCTTCAGCATTGCTTGTCCACAATGGCAGTGGTGCAATCACAGCTGGCTACAGGACTAGGTATCCAGATGGTCGCTTTGTCCAGAGCCACAACATTCTAGGGGTAAGCAGCATGCTTAGAGGGCCCTCATCATATGTGCTGCCTACAGGAACTGTTGCATGGCCACCCGTCCCTTTTACTTTCGGGCTGTCTTCTGAGAATCCCAGGGAAGACTTCTCACAGCTGCAGAGGGGTGGTCTGGGAGCTCCTACAATCTCAGGTTCTGGCAGGCTGCGCTGAGAGCTGATGAAAGCCGTATCTCTCACTTAGTTGTAATGCATTCTCAGCTCATCAAGGAAACAGCCCTTGGAAAGCTCTGTTCTGAGTAGGGACTTTTGAACATTTGAAGTAATGACCCACAGACCTACTCAGGACGTCCTTACCCACCAGTGCACATGCTTGAAACAAATGCTTTAGAAATATTTACTCTTACATTATAGAATTCCTTCTAATAGTTTTTCTTCTATTTCATTCAAATTTTAAAACTCCAGTTATGATGCACTAAATTGATTTTGCTGTGTACTGGAAGGCTGTGATATACAGTGTGAAAACATTGCACTAAAATAGTAATGAAAGATGAATTCTACCCTATGTGACTGCAAGGCCATTTACCAAAATAATGGCTGCGAAGTTGTGGTTGATTTTTATTCTTTCTCTTTGGACTTCCCTGTATCTTCTACACCTTCTGATGTAAACTGCTATTTGACAAGCAGTGCACTTCATTTAGTGTGTCAATAAATTTTCTTATCTCTGTTCTGTGGGTTTAAACTTTATTACTGATTTTTTTTTTCTCTCTTAAAAATTCTTCACATGTTGGCTGATTCCATGAATATTTTTTCCAATAATGCTTTAATATTTATTTGTTAGTTTTTTATTCCAATGACATAAAACAGAATTTACAGGGAAATTTACCTTTCAGCAACAAAATAGGACTTACCTGAACAAAGGCCAGTACTTTGGCCACCTCATGTGAAGAGTTGACTCATTGGAAAAGACTTTGATGCTGGGAGTGATTTTGGGCAGGAGAAGAAGGGGATGACAGAGGATGAGATGGCTGGATGGCATCCCTGACTCAATGGATGCGAGTCTGAGTGAACTCTGGGAGTTGGTGATGGACAGGGAGGCCTGGAGTGCTGCAATTCATGGGGTCGCAAAAAGTCGGACACGACTGAGTGACTGAACTGAACTGAACTGAACAAAGGCCAAACAAGAGCTGGTGGTCGTTATGCTCATTCTACTGGATGGTACTCCAGTGAAAGGCAGCATGGAAGAAATTAAATCCACATGCCATTAAAAGTAGAAAGCTTTTGTCTTTATGGATTAACACCAAGGATTTATTTGGAGTTAGTTATCTTAAAACTGCAAAGAGTCTTGCCAAATAAGCTTTCCCTGGAGAGAGTCTTACCAAGAAGGACATCATGGTTAATGAAGCATGTTGGTTATTCCTCAGTATTGAGAAAAATGATACTCCATGCCAAGCCGACACTTTTTTTCTTTGCCTTCTGAGCTGGAAAAAGCTAAATTAAAATTTCTAGTGGTCAGTAGACATAATATATTATTAAAATAGTGAAGACACAGAGCATCTATGTAATGATTATAATTTTGAAAAAAATGCAAAGGATAGAAAATAAGGGGAAACAATAAAATAATGACTGCAGTGAGAGTCATGGGTAATTATACTTTTTTTATTTGAACTTTCTAGTATTTTCCACACTTTCTACCATAAACATTTAGTCATCCAATAATCAAAAAACTAAAAGTAATTTGAGTTTTTGATAAGCTTTTGGCAAGTGTTTGTTTACTCTTTTGACATTATCTAATAAAGTCACTTAAAGTATAGCATGAAATAAATCCTTACAAATAGTTCTAGAAAAAGTTTGAAATACTTTATTTCTTTGCCTGTAAGCTGTAATAGTTTGAGACCAAAAGAAATATGTGCTCTTATTTCTAGTTCCCAATTTAACCTAATTCCATGGACTTATCTCTTCATAGTAATTTGAACTCAGGATTTTGTTAACTTCTACTTTTCAAAAATCACTAATTCTTTAGTTGCACAATAAATTAGGAGCTTGGACTGAAGAAAGTTAAGATTAATTTTTAAACACTTAACCAAAATATGTGTGTTGAAGAGAACTGTATACTCTTTAAGTTATTGTTTGTATTGCTATCACTCAAATCTATAAATTTTGTCTTAGACACTACCCAAGAGCACGTTTATAAACCGTACTTAAACTCAAAAGGATTTTACCAAGAGTTTGCTATTCTATCATAAAGACCTTTGACAGATTCAAAAGAAAATCACATCTGTCCTCAAAGGATGAAGATGAGTGCCAGCCCCTTGCCTCTTGTCAAGTACAGCATATGTATTGTCTGCTTCTAAAACTTGTGCATTTGATTAGGCTGTTGAGATGCCTCTCTTCCTCTTTCTTTGCAAAAGCCTTACTTGTCCTTGGAAGCCTAGAACTTCCTAGTGAGAGCTGGTTGTGATCTTTTTGTGCTGTGTAAGTGGTTCACACTCAATTTTGCTACGTAGCTCTGTAGTGCATTTTCACGTATGGCTTCATTTTTCATAGAATTTATGTTTCTTGATGCTTGATTCCACTTTGAGTCTTCAGTGCCTATCAAAATTCCTGGATCATGATAGTTTATGATGATTATTTTTTGAACAAATTTAATATGGGAGTAACGCGTTGAGAGAATTATTATGCTTGTATTAAATAACAGAAATATCTTTAAATTATATGTGTAACACTTAAGGTTACCACCTTGAAGGGATACAGTCTTCATGAAAATGTTTATGTTTTCAATGTCTATTAAAATATTATTTTATGCTTAAACTCCATATATATCTGCTCTGGACAAGGCATGTCTTGGGTATCATGGAGCAAAACTCAACTCTTATTCCCAAGGAACTTATACTATTGTATATGAAGTTAATAATTGTGTGAAAATCATCTTTTGTACTTTAATGTGTATATGTATGTGCCAGCAAGTGCGGGTCATGCTGGGGGGCATAGGGGTCATGCTGGGAACTGGGAGGAGCATGGTCAATCCAGCACCTAGATGGGGAGACGCAGCCTGCAAGAAAAGTAAAAAAAAGAAAAAAAAAGAATGCATAAGATTTGATGTGGGTGTGTGTGTTTAAGGACGAATTTTTCTTTTGAGAACAAGCCCTGTGTTTTTCTGGATCTTGAGGGAGCTTCATGCCACAGTTTTGGTAGCTTCCCTATTCATGCCTGAATGTGAAGAAGGAGGCCAAGTGCCTCGTTGACCTGGTCGCTTTCTTCCTACCGGTTTTTGCTAAACCATATTGGCGAAAAGAGGGAATTCCTAGTAAGTTGTGAGAGAAATGTAGAAAACTTATCATCTTTCTTGGAGAAAGCCTGATTGATGTTCAGAAGGTGTGTTTGAAAAGAAAGGAAGTCGGCTACCCAAAACATACACATTTGAAATGCTGTGCAGAGCAGATCTGCTTGAGATGAACTTGTGACTAAGGCAAAGGCTATATTGGGGAGAAAATGCTCTGGGTAGTAGACTCATTTCATATTTTTGAAAAATAATCATCCTCCAAGAAGAGTCCATGCTCTGGAAACAAACATACATGCTTCAAAGGAGGCTGGGCTTCAGAGGAGCTATAGGAGAGTGGATGACACAGAAAAGCAACTGGCTAGAAACTAGCGCCTCATCCTTCTTTTAGACGGGAGAGTAGTGAACGCTTTAAGACACAACGGAGAGGGTGATGGGTGAGATGCAGAGAACCTTTGCTCTTTGCCAAGTGACTCAAGTGAGCTGGGATGATGTTCCGTGTGGGAACGGAGTGATGGTACTATCCACTGACACCATTTATACACCTGTTATGTCTGACAACACACTCCAGTGTTCTTTCCTGGAGAATCCCAGGGACGGGGGAGCCTGGTGGGCTGCCGTCTCTGGGGTTGCACAGAGTCGGACACGACTGAAGCAACTTAGTAGCAGCAGCAGCAGCAGTATGTCTGATGTTACTTTGGTTTGTTGAGTCTTTTTTTTTATTTATTTAATTTGGTAAATAGTTCCATTCTAAATACTTACAGGGAGATGGTGTAGGGCAGGCAGTCAGAATGACCCGAATTCCCTCCTGGCTCAACCTGTAATCTTAATAGGTCACTTAATATTTCTGAGCCTCAAAATCTCTTCATTTGAAAAAGTAGAGATTACATTTGTCTCCTAAAGTCATTGTGATGGTTAGGAAAAAAATGTATCCAAAAATGCCTGCTGATGTGGTTAGCACATAGAAACACACGAGATGTTGATAATAATAATGCCATCAAGGTCACATAGGGCTGTTGACAATGGTCTGTTTTTCTAGGACTGCGGACTTTGAAGTAGTGAAATGTGCTCTCCTGCAAAGAGTCTTGGGTTCTGTAAGTTAGAGGACCCTCAGTATCAGAGCCCCACCATACACTCTCTCATCTGTAGCAGAGGTATGCCTGAGAATCTGAATAGCAGAGTCATGGGAGTTGCTCACAGGCACTCTCCTGTCTCCTTCTACACTTAAGTTCCGGTTCCACTGGCTAGAGGGCAAGTACCCACGTATGAGAGGAAATTAAAAAAAATGTGCTCTAACTTGTTTGACTTCGGTGAGCCATCTCCCACATTAATGAAGAAGTTAGCTTGGCACATGTGGTGCTCAGTGGGTGACTGCCTCCCACACACACAGTTCAGAGCTGAAGTTGAGTCATCCTCTTACATTTATTCGCACACACAAATTTAGAGCCTCTGCAGGCTTTGCAAATTATTTCCTTTCACTTCAAAAATAATGTGAATTTCAGATACATTAAAAAAAAGAGAATGCTACCACTGACAGAAGAACACATTCCCTCCTCAGTTCATGTTCTTTGGAAATGTTGAAGGCATCTGGGAAGGCAATGGTTTGAAATATTTCTTGAAAAATACTGAAACCAAGATAAAAATTGCATAGGCTGGGTAGAAATAACATATAAATCCAGTGGGATTTGCTGACATACACAGATTTGTGAAATTATATTATTTTTATATTTACAAGAAATGTATCCATCAAATATGTACCAGGCAGTAGTTGGGAAGAGGACTGAGCAGTTGGGAAGTGGGTATAATACCAGCAATTACTTTTGAATCTAAACTGTTTAGAAANTTAATACACATTAAAAAGCATTTGGAGATGAATTGATAGCCTGCATTATTTTATACATTTTCTCCTATAACAGTATGTCCCTCTACAGGGGCATATTCCTAAGCAGCCACAGTGAAATCTTTAGTCACTGAGCAGTCATTGTCTGCCAGGCATTGTCCATGAACCAGGAGAGTGATCTCCTCACTGAGTTAAGCCAGTATCTAACCCCTGTCTCACTGTATTTTTGATTGGACCAAACTTGTTACCTCTTGCATTAGTCCAGGTCCTTTGTGAAGCAAGATGCTAAGACCAAGTTAAATGTGTAACATCTGTCAGGGCAAATGAGGCAGGAGCTAGAGGAAGCTGGGGGAGATATTAGATTGGTGAGGCTGATGGTAAGGCACAAAGAATTCTTGAGCTAAATCCCATGGGAGGAGTCCCATATCTAGCAAGATCATGCCTGCTTAAAAAAAAAATCCTGTTCTTTTCAGTCATTTTAACTGGGAGCAGCCTGTGGGAACGTGGCCTTAGTACTAGTGTAGTGATGATCGATTTCAGAGTGCAGAGACAGGGCTGATCAGCCATTCAGTCAGGGCAAATGAGGCAGGAGCTAGAGGAAGCTGGGGGAGATATTAGATTGGTGAGGCTGATGGTAAGGCACAAAGAATTCTTGAGCTAAATCCCATGGGAGGAGTCCCATATCTAGCAAGATCATGCCTGCTTAAAAAAAAAATCCCTGTTCTTTTCAGTCATTTTAGCTGGGAGCAGCCTGTGGGAACGTGGCCTTAGTACTAGTGTAGTGATGATCGATTTCAGAGTGCAGAGACAGGGCTGATCAGCCATTCACACTTCCTGAAGCAGTAGATCTGAGATGTGCATGTTCATATCACCACAAGAAACTCAAATATAAAATATTATGCTTTGGGAATTCCCTGGTGTCCTAATAGCTAAGACTCTAAGCTCCCAAATCAGGGGGCCTGGGTTTGATCCCTGGGCAAGGAACTAGGTCTGTCATGCTGCAAATAAAGATCCCATGTGCTGCAATTAAGGCCCAGCAAAGCCAAATAAATACATAAAATAAAAAAAATACAATGTTTACTTCATTAAAAATTATTTGAAAAGATAATTCACTGTTTAAAGCAAAAAAAAAATGAGAACAATGTGCTATGGTCTTTATTACACATGATGAAATAAAAATATGACAGTGATCACAAAAGGATGGAAAGGAAAATGAAAGTATTCTTTTTAAAGGTTTTTAATATTTATAGAGTTATCAGCTTTTATTTTGAGATAGATTTTGATAAGATAAAGTTACATATTGTCTTCATTATTAGAAAGCACTATTAAATGTGATACAGTTAATAAGCCAACAGAGGAGACACAGGAGAATACCAGAAAGTTCTCAGGGCTTCCCAGGCAGCACAGTAGTATAGGACCCGCCTGCCAATGCAGGAGACTCAGGTTCAATCCGTGGGTCAGGAAGATCCCTTGAAGGAGGAAATGACAACCTACTTTGGTATTCTTGCCTGGAGAATCCTATAGATAGAGGAGCCTGGCAGGCTACAGTCCATAGGTGCTGCAGAATTGGACATGACAGAGTGAGTACACAAATACAAATAATTTTTGCACACTCAAATAATTTTAAGAAGGCAGGAAAAGATGGGAGAAAAGGAACAAAGTTCAGATGGGATGAGAAGAAAACAAACAGCAAGACTGTGGGGTTAATTCAATAAATATAAATAGTCTAAACATGCCAATTAGAAGACAGGAAAAGTTACACTGGATAAAGAAAAATTAAAAATCCTATTATATGCAGTTTAAATAAATCACATTTCAAATGAAAATGAGATATTTTCTTAAAGCAGAGGATGGACAAAGATATGCTGGGGAGGAATTAATGATAAGAAATTTGAAATAGCTATACATTTCTGACGTAGTATACTTTAGGACTTGAAATATCAACAAACATCATGAGTATATTTCATGAGTGAGTACACAAATACAAATAATTTTTGCACACTCAAATAATTTGAAGAAGGCAGGAAAAGATGGGAGAAAAGGAACAAAGTTCAGATGGGATGAGAAGAAAACAAACAGCAAGACTGTGGGTTTAATTCAATAAATATAAATAGTCTAAACATGCCAATTAGAAGACAGGAAAAGTTACACTGGATAAAGAAAAATTAAAAATTCTATTATATGCAGTTTAAATAAATCACATTTCAAATGAAAATGAGATATTTTCTTAAAGCAGAGGATGGACAAAGATATGCTGGGTAGGAATTAATGATAAGAAATTTGAAATAGCTATACATTTCTGACGTAGTATACTTTAGGACTTGAAATATCAACAAACATCATGAGTATATTTCACAGTATTTCAAGTATAAAGCAATAAAAACACATAATTCTAAATGTATTATATAGAACACATTTAACACCACCTAATAACAGACCTTCAAATACATAAAGCAAATGCTGACAGAAAGGAAATGAGATACAGAAAAAATCACATTCAGAAGGCTGTCTTTTCACGTTGCTTATAGTTCCCTTTGTTGTGCAGAAGCTTTTAATTTTAATTAGATCCCATTTGTTTGTTTTTGCTTTTATTTCCAGTATGCTGGGAGGTGGATCATAGAGGATCCTGCTGTGATTTATGTCAGAGAGTGTTTTGCCCATGTTCTCCTCTAAGAGTTTTATAGTTTCTTGTCTTACGTTTAGATCTTTAATCCATTTTGAGTTTATTTTTGTGTATGGTGTTAGAAAGTGATCTAATTTCATTCTTTTACAAATGGTTGACCAGTTTTCCCAGAACCACTTGTTAAAAAGATTGTCTTTAATCCACTGTATATTCTTGCCTCCTTTGTTGAAGATAAGCTGTCCATAGGTGTGTGGATTTATCTCTGGGCTTTCTATTTTGTTCCATTGATCTATATTTCTGTCTTTGTGCCAGTACCATACTGTCTTGATGACTGTGGCTTTGTAGTAAAGCCTCTGAATGGGAGAAAATAATAGCAAATGAAGCAACTGACAAACAACTAATCTCAAAAATATACAAGCAGCTTATGCAGCTCAACTCCAGAAAAATAAATGACCCAATCAAAAAGTGGGCCAAAAAACTAAATAGACATTTCTCCAAAGAAGACATACGAATGGCTAACAAGCACATGAAAAGATGCTCAACATCACTCATTATCAGAGAAATGCAAATCAAAACCACAGTGAGGTACCATTTCACACCAGTCAGAATGGCTGCGATCCAAAAGTCAACAAGCAATAAATGCTGGAGAGGGTGTGGAGAAAAGGGAACCCTCTTACACTGTTGGTGGGAATGCAAATTAGTACAGCCACTATGGAGAACAGTGTGGAGATTCCTTAAAAAATTGCAAATAGAACTGCCTTATGATCCAGCGATCCCACTGCTGGGCACAACCCATTCCAGTATTCTTGCCTGGAGAATTCCATGGACAGAGGAGTCTGGCAGGCTACAGTCCAATGGGGTCCCAAAGAGTTGGACTGAGCGACTATCACTATATGTTGAATAAGGAAACATGGTTTAATATTAAAAAATTATAAAAGTTAGTAAAAATATTTCCCTCCCAATGCTTTGCCCCAGTCTCCTATGTTCTCTTTCTTGTATTTTTTCAGCCATGTCTTATGTATATAAGAAAATGTATGTGTTTATGAGTATAATTTTGTTAGCCATTGCCAAAGCATTCTCTGAAGAGTGTACCAATATACAGTACCATCCTTGCCAAATTTATATTGCCCCCTTGGCTGACAGCAGATTTTACCCAAGTTTTCCCTCTAGAAGTTTTATGCCTTTTCCCATATTTTTGCCCCATCAGGATATTTTTACATAGTAGAAAAAGAGAGTTTTGAAATCAGTGCTACTTAAAAATTCTAAACATTTAAAATTCTGGGTTCTCAAGGTAAGTTGCTTGGATTTGAATCCAAACTCCAGTGTTTTCTAGCTGTGTGGTCTTAGGATAGTTATTTCACCTCTTTGAACTTAATATATAGTCCATGGGGTCCCAAACAGTCGGACATGACTGAATGACCGAATAACAACAAATTGGGGAAAATAGTTTGCCTTGCTGACATGGTGTTAGGAATAAATAAGATAATCCATGTAAAGTCTGGAACTTTGTTGTTATATTGCTAAATCATGTCTGACTCTTTGCAACCCCATGAATTGCAGCATGCCAGTCTTCCCTGTCCTTCACTATCTTCCAGAGTTTGCTCAAACTTGTCCATTGAGTGGGTGATGCCATCCAACCATCTCATCCTCTGATGCCCCCTTTCCTCTGCCCTCAGTCTTTTCCAGCATCAGAGTCTTTTCCAATGAGTTGGTTCTTCATATCATGTGGTCAGAGGATTGGAGCTTCAGCTTCAGTCCTTCAACAAATATTCAGGGTTGATTTCCTTTAGTGTTGACTGGCTTGATCTCCTTGCAGTTCAAGGGACTCTTAAGAGTCTTTGCTAGCATCACAGTTTGAAGGCATCGATTCTTTGGTGCTCAGCCTTCTTTAAGGTTCAATTCTCACATCCATACATGGAAAGATCACAGCTTTGACTAATCAGACCTTTGTCAGCAAAGTGATGTTTTTCCTTTTTAATATGCTAAGTTTGTCATAACTTTTCTTCCAAGGAGCATCTTTTTAATTTTGTGGCTATAGTCACTGTCAGCAGTGATTTTGGAGCCCAAGAAAATAAAATCTGTCACTGTTTGCACTTTCCTCCCTATCTATTTGCCATGAAGTGATGAGACTGGCTGCTCTGATCTTTGTTTTTTAAAAGTTGAGTTTTAAGCCAGCTTTTTCACTCTCCTCTTTCACTCTCATCAACAGGCTATTTAGTTCCTCTTTGCTTTCTGCCATTAGAGTGGTATCATCTGCATATCTGAGGTTGTTGATGTTTATCATGGCAGTCTTGATTCCAGCTTGTGATTCATCCACCCCAGCGTTTTGCATTATGTAATCTGCATATAAGTTAAATAATCAAGGTGACAATATATAGCCTTGATGTATTCCTTTTCTGGTATTTAACCAGTTTGTTGTCCTAAATCTGGTTCTAACTGTTGCTTCTTGTCCTACATACAGGTTTCTCAGAAGGCAGGTCAGGTGGTCTGGTATTCCCATCTCTTTAAGAATTTTCCACAGTTTGTTGTAATCCACACAGCCAAAGCTTTAGGGTAGTTGGTGAAGCAGAAGTATGTTATTTTTTGAATTCCCTTGCTTTTTTTTTTATAAGCCAAAAGATGTTGGCAATCAGCTTGTACATCTGGAAATTCTCAGTTCACATACTGCTGAAGCCTAGCTTGAAGGATTTTGAGCATTACCTTGGTAGCATGTGAAATGAGTGCAATTGTACAATAGTTTGAACATTCTTTGGTATTGCCTTTGGGATTAGAATGAAAACTGACCTTTCCAGTCCTGTGGCCACTGCTGAGTTTTCCAAATTTGCTGGCATGTTGAGTGCAACACTTTCACAACATCTTCTTTTAGGATTTGAAATAGCTCAGCTGGAATTCCATTACCTCCACCAGCTTTGTTTGTAGTAATGCTTCATAAACCCATTTGACTTCACACTCCAGGATGTCTGACTATAGTTAAGTGACCATACCATCATGGTTATCTGGGTCATTAAGACCTTTTTTGTAAAGTTCTTCTCTTTCTGATTTACTTCACTCTGTATAATAAGTTCTAGGTTCATCCACCTCATTAGAATTGACTCAAATGCATTTTCTTTTATGGCTGAGTAATATTCCATTGTGTCTATGTGCCACAACTTCTTTATCCATTCATCTGTCGATGGGCATCTAGGTTGCTTCCATGTTCTAGCTATTGTAATTAGTGCTGCAAGAAACAGTAGGATACATGTGTCTCTTTCAATTTTGTTTTCTCAGAGATATGCCTAGGAGTGGGATTACTGGGTCATATGGCAGTTTTATTCCTAATTTTTTAAGGAATCTCCAAACCATCTTCCATAGTGGCTGTATCAATACATTCCCACCAACAGTGCAAGAATGTTCCCTTTTCTCCACACCCTCTCCAGCATCTATTGTTTGTAGACTTCTTGATGAGCCATTCTGACTGGTATGAGGTGATATCTCATTGTAGTTTTAATTTGCATTTCTCTAATAATGAGCAATGTTGAGCATATTTTCATGTGTTTGTTAGCCATCTGTATGTCTTCTTTGGAGAAATGTCTGTTTAGGTTTTTTCCTACTTTTTGAGTGGGTTGTTTATTTTTCTGGTATTGTGTTGTATGAGCTGCTTGCATATTTTAGAAATTAATCCTTTGTCAGTTGTTTCATTTGCTATTATTTTCTCCCATTCTGAGGGTTGTCTTTTCACCTTGCTTATAGCTTCCTTTGCTGTGCAAAAGCTTTTAAGTTTTATCAGGTCCCACTTGTTTGCTTTTGCTTTTTAGTTCCATTACTCTAGGAGGTTGGTCATAGAGCATCTCGCTTTTATTTATGTCATCGAGTATTCTNGTGTTGTATGAGCTGCTTGCATATTTTAGAAATTAATCCTTTGTCAGTTGTTTCATTTGCTATTATTTTCTCCCATTCTGAGGGTTGTCTTTTCACCTTGCTTATAGCTTCCTTTGCTGTGCAAAAGCTTTCAAGTTTTATCAGGTCCCACTTGTTTGCTTTTGCTTTTTAGTTCCATTACTCTAGGAGGTTGGTCATAGAGCATCTCGCTTTTATTTATGTCATCGAGTGTTCTGTCTATGTTTTCCTGTAAGAATTTTATAGTTTCTGGTCTTACATGTAGGTCTTTAATCCATTTTGAGTTTATCTTTGTATATGGTTTTAGAAAGGGTTCTAATTTCATTCTTTCCATGTAGCTGTTCAATTTTCCCAGCACCATTTATTGAAGAGGCTATCTTTGCCCCATTGTATATTCTTGCTTCCTTTGTTAAAAATAAGGTACTATAGGTGCATGGGTTTATTTCTGGGCATTCTATCTTGTTTCATTGGTCTATATTTCTATTTTTGTGCCAGTACCATACTGTCGTGATGCCTGTAGCTTTGTAGTGTGATCTAAAGTCAGGAAGATTGATGCCTCCTGCTCCATTCTTCTTTCCCAAGACTGCTTTGGCTATTTGGAGTTTTTGTGTTTCCATATGAATTGTGAAATTTTTTCTTCTAGTTCTGTGAAAAATGTCATTGGTAGTTTGATAGGGATCACATTGAATCTGTAGATTGCATTTGGTAGTATAGTCATTTTCACAATATTGATTCTTCCTACCCAGGAACATGGAATATCTCTCCATCTGTTTATGTCATCTTTGATTTCTTTCATCAGTGTCTTATAATTTTCTGTGTACAGTTCTTTTGTCTCCTTAGGCAGGTTTATTCCTAGACTGCTTTGGCTATTTGGAGTTTTTGTGTTTCCATATGAATTGTGAAATTTTTTCTTCTAGTTCTGTGAAAAATGTCATTGGTAGTTTGATAGGGATCACATTGAATCTGTAGATTGCATTTGGTAGTATAGTCATTTCACAATATTGATTCTTCCTACCCAGGAACATGGAATATCTCTCCATCTGTTTATGTCATCTTTGATTTCTTTCATCAGTGTCTTATAATTTTCTGTGTACAGTTCTTTTGTCTCCTTAGGCAGGTTTATTCCTAGATATTCAATCTTTTTGTTGCAATGGTGAGTGGGACTGATCCCTTAATTTTTCTTTCTGATTTTTCATTGTTAGTATATAGAAATGAAAGTGATATCTGTGTATTGATTTTGTATCCTGCAACTTTGCTAAATTCACTTATTAGCTCTAGTAATTTTCTGATACTGTCTTTAGGGTTTTCTATGTACAGTATCATGTCATCTGAAAACAGTGAGAGCTTTACTTCTTCTTTTCTGATCTGGATTCTTTTCATTGCTTTTTCTTCTCTGATTGCTGTAGTTAGGATTTCCAGAACTATGTTGAATAATAGTGGTGAAAGTGGACACACTTGTCTTGTTCCTGATCTTAGGGGGAATGCTTTCAGTTTTTCACCATTGAGAATAATGTTTGCTGTAAGCTTATCATATATGTATAGCCTTTTCTATGTTGAGGTAGGTTCATTTTATGCCCATTTTGGGAAGAGTTTTAATCATAAATGGGTGCTGAATTTTGTTAAAGGCTTTTTCTGCATCTATTGGGATGATCATATGGTTTTTATTTTTCAGTTTGTTAATATGGTATATCACCATATTGATTGATTTGTGTATATTGAAGAATCCTTGCATCCCTGGAATAAACCCAACTTGATCATGGTGTATGAGCTTTTTAATGTTTTGCTGAATTCTGTTTGCTAAAATTTTGTTGAGGATTTTTGCATCTATATTCATCAGTGATATTGGCCTGTAGTTTTCTTTTTTGGTGTTGTCTTTGTCTGGTTTTGGTATCAGGGTAATGGTGGCATCATAGAATGAGTTTGGAAGTGTTCCTTCCTTTGCAGTTTTTTGAAAGAGTTTTGGAAGCATAGACGTTAGCTCTTCTCTAAAAGTTTGATAGGATTTTCCGGTGAAGCATCTGGTCCTGGGCTTTTGTTTTTTGGGAGATTTTTGATCACAACTTCAATTTCAGTGCTTGTAATTGAATTGTTTGTAATTTCTATTTCTTCCTGGTTCAGTCTTGGAAGATTGAACTTTTCTAAGAATCTGTCCATTTCTTCCAGGTTATCCATTTTATTGCCATATAGTTGTTCATAATAGTCTCTTATAATCCTTTGTATTTCTGTATTGTCTATGGTAACCTCTCCTTTTTAATTTCTAATTTTGTTGATTTGATTCTTCTCTCTTTTCTTGATGAGTCTGGCTGAAGGTTTATCTTCTTAAAGAAACAGCTTTTAGTTTTATTAATCTTTACTATTGTTTCTTTCATCTCTTTTTCATTTATTTCTGCTCAGATCTTTATGATTTCTTTCCTTTTACTAATTTTGGGGTTTTTTTGTTCTTCTTTTACCAGTTGTTTTAGGTGTAAAGTTAGGTTGTCTATTTGATATTTTTCTTGGGGTAGGATTGTATTGCTATAAACTTCCCTCTTAGGACTGCTTTTGTTGCATCCCATAGGTTTTGAACTGTGTTTTCATTGTCATTTGTTTCTAGAAATTTTTTGATTTCCCTTTTGATTTCTTCAGTAACCTGTTGGTTATTTAGAAACGTGTTGTTTAATCTCTGTGTTTCTTTTTTTTTTTTCTTATAATTTATATCTAGTCTCATAGCATTGTGGTCAGAGAAGATGCTTGATATGATTGCAATTTTCTTAAATTTACTGAGGCTTGATTTGTGACCCAAGATGTGGTCTATCCTGGAGAATGTTTCATTGCACTTGAGAAGAAGGTGCATTCTGCCTTTGTATGGAATATCTTGAAGATATCAATGAGATCCAACTCTTCTAATGTATCATTTAAGACCTGTGTTTCCTTATTAATTATTTGTTTTGATGATCTGTCCATTGGCGTGAGTGGGGTGTTAAAGTCTCCTACTATTATTGTTTTACTGTCAGTTTCTCCTTTTATGTCTGTTAGTGTTTGTTTGTCTTATGCATTGTGGTACTCCTATGTTGGGTGCATATTTATTTACAACTGTTATGTCTTCCTCTTGGAATGATCCCTTGATCATTATGTAGTGTCCTTCTTTATCTCTTGCAATATTCTTTATTTTAAGGTCTATTTTGCCTGATATAAGGATTGCTTCTCCAGCTTTCTTTTGCTTTCCATTTCCATCCTCTCACTTTCAGTCTATATGTGTCTTTAGGTCTGAAGTGGGTTTCTTGTAGACAGCATATATATGGGACCTACTATTATTGTTTTACTGTCAGTTTCTCCTTTTATGTCTGTTAGTGTTTGTCTTATGCATTGCGGTACTCCTATGTTGGGTGCATATTTATTTACAACTGTTATGTCTTCCTCTTGGAATGATCCCTTGATCATTATGTAGTGTCCTTCTTTATCTCTTGCAATATTCTTTATTTTAAGGTCTATTTTGCCTGATATAAGGATTGCTTCTCCAGCTTTCTTTTGCTTTCCATTTCCATCCTCTCACTTTCAGTCTATATGTGTCTTTAGGTCTGAAGTGGGTTTCTTGTAGACAGCATATATATGGGTCTTGTTTTTGTATCCATTCAGCCAGTCTGTGCCTTTTGGTTGGAGCATTTAATCCATTTACATTTAAAGTAATTATCTATATATATTCCTATTGACATTTTCTTAATTGTTTGGGGTTGCTTTTGTAGATCTTTCTCTTCTGTTGTATTTCTTGACTATATAAGTCCCTTTAACATTTGTTGTAAAGCTGGTTTGGTGGTACTGAATTCTCTTAACTTTTGCTTGTCTGAAAAGCTTTTTATTTCTCCATCAATATTGAATGAGATCTTTGCTGGGTACAGTAATCTTGGTTGCAGATTTTTCCCTTTCAGTACTTTAGATATACCCTGCCATTCCCTTCTGGCCTGCAGAGTTTCTGCTGAAAGATCATCTATTAAGCTTAAGGATTTTCCCTTGTATTTTGCTTATTGCTTCTCCTTTGATGCTTTTAATATTCTTTCCTTGTGTTTAGTCTTTGTTAGTTTGATTAGTATGTGTCTTGGTGTTTCTTCTCGGGTTTATCCTGTATGGGACTCTTTGTGCCTCTTGGACTTGATTAATGATTTCTTTTTCCATGTTGGGGAAATTTTCAACTATAATCTCTTCAAAAATTTTCTCATATCCTTTCCTTTTCTATTCTTCTTCTGGAATCCCTATACTTGAATGTTGGTGCATTTGATATTGTCCCAGAGGTCTCTGAGATTGTCCTCAGTTCTTTTTATTCTTTTTACTTTATTCTGCTCTTCAGAATTTATTTCCACCGTTTTATCTTCCAGCTCACTGATTCAGTCTTCTGCTTCAGATATGCTGCTATTGATTCCTTTTAGAGTATTTTTAATTTCAGTAATTGTTTGTACATTTATTCTTTAATTCTTCTAGGTCTTTGTTAATTGATTCTTGCATTTTCTCTATTTTGTTTTCAAGGTTTTTGATCATCTTTACTATCCTTATACTGAATTCTTTTTTCAAGTAGTTTGCCTATTTCCTCTTCATTTATTTGGACTTCTGTGTTTCTAGTTTCTTCCCTCATTTGCCTTTTCATTATTATTATTATTTAACTTATTGTGTTTGAGGTCTCCTTTTCCCAGGCTTCGAGGAAAGTTGAGTTCTTTCCTTGAAGAAGGTTGAATTCTTCTTTTGTTTTCTGCCCTCCTAAGGTTGGTCCAGTGGTTTCTGTAAGCTTCATATAGGGTGAATTTTGTGCTGAGTTTTTCTTTGTTTGTTTTTCCTCTGATGGGCATGGCTGAGTGAAGTGGTAATCCTGTCAGCTGATGATTGGGCTTGTATTTTTGTTTTGTTTGTTGTTTAGATGAGGCATCCTTCATAGGGTTCTACTGGTGATTGGGTAATGCTGGGTCATGTATTCAAGTGGTTTTCTTTGTATGAGTTCTTACTATTTGATATTTCCTAAGGTTAGTTCTCTGGTAGTCTAGGTTCTTGGAGTCAGTGCTCCCACTCCAAAGGCTCAGGGCTTGATCTTAGATCACTGGTTTATTATAAAAGGATCTAACTCAGGAACAGACAGATGGATGAAATGCAGGGGGCAAAGCCTGGGGAAAGGGTGTGGGGCTTCTGTGCTCTCTCTAGACCCTCCAATCTCTCTTGCCACCTTGTCTTAATCTCTTCTGTTTCTGTTAGATTCTTGCCATTTCTGTCCTTTATTGTGCTCATCATTGCATACCACTTGACTTCACATTCCAGGATGTCTGGCTCTAGATGAGTGATCACACCATCATGATTATCTGGGTCATGAAGATCTTTTTTGTACAGTTCTTCTGTGTAGTCTTGCCACCTCTTCTTAATATCTTCTGCTTCTGTTAGGTCCAGACCATTTCTGTCCTGTATCAAGCCCATCTTTGCATGAAATGTTCCCTTGGTATCTCTAATTTTCTTGAAGAGATCTCTAGTCTTTCCCATTCTGTTGTTTTCCTCTATTTCTTTGCATTGATCACTTAAGAAGGCTTTCTTTTCTTGCTATTCTCTGGAACTCTGCATTCAGATGCTTATATCTTTCCTTTTCTCCTTTGCTTTTCGCCTGTCTTCTTTTCACAGCTATTTGTAAGGCCTCCCCAGACAGCCATTTTGCTTTTTTGCATTTCTTTTCCATGTGGATTGTCTTGATCCCTGTCTCCTAGATAATGTCACGAATCTCATTCCATAGTTCATCAGGCACTCTATCTATCAGATCTAGGCCCTTAAATCTATTTCTCACTTCCACTGTATAATCATAAGGGATTTGATTTAGGTCATACCTGAATGGTCTAGCAGTTTTCCCTATTTTCTTCAATGTGATTCTTAATTTGGTAATAAGGAGTTCATGATCTGAGCCACTATACTAAAAGCTACAGTAATCAAAACACTATGGCACTGGCACAATAAGACAGATAACAGAGCAGAACAGGCAGCCCAGAAATAAACTCACACACTTATAGTCTATTTATCTATAAAATGACAAAGGAGTCAAGAATATACAAAGGAGAAAAGACAGTCTCTTCAATAAGTAGTGTCGGGAAGACTGGACAACTACATATAAAAGAATAAGATCAGAACACCCTCAACAGCATTTACCAAAATACGTTCAAAATGGATTACAGACCTAAATATAAGATGAGAAACCATAAAACTCCCAGAGGAAAACATAAGCATAATATGCTGAGACATAAATCATAATAATTTTTTAGATATATCTCCTAAAGCAAAGGAAATAAAAGCAAAATAAGAAAAAGGGACCTAATTAAACTTAAAAACGTTTGCACAGAAAAGGAAACCTCTGACAAAATGAAAAGAAAACTAACTGAATGGGAGAAAATATTTGCAAATGATTTGACAAATAAGAGGTTAATATCATATATATATATATATACACACACATATAAATCATTCATACAATTCAACATCAAAAACCCAAATAACCTAATTTAAAAATGGGCAGAAAAAGTAGATATTTCCCAAAGAGGAAATAAAGATGGCCAACAGACCATAAGCATGGAAAGATGCTCAACATTGGTAATCATCAGAGAAATGCAAATCAAAACTACAACGAGGTATCACCTCACACTTGTCAGAATGGCTATCACTTGAAAGAACACAAATAAGAAATGTTGGCAAGAATGCGGAGTAAAGGGAATGCTCCTACACTGCTGGGGGGCATATAAGTTGGTTCATCCACTGTGGAAAACATTATGAAAGTTTCTCAAAAAATTAAAACTATAACTATCTTATGACCCAGGCTTCCCTGGTGGCTTAGCAGTAAAGAATCTTCCTGCAATGCAGGAGATATGGGTTTGATCCCTGGGTTGGGGAGCTATCCTGGAGAAGGAAATGGCAAGTTACTCCAGAATTCTTGCCAAGAAAATGCCATGGAGAGAGGAACCTGATGGTTGCAAAGGGTCAAAAATGACTGAGCATGCATGCACACATACCTAAACCATATGACGCAGAAATTTCACTCACGGGTATACAGCCAAAAAATCCCCAAACACTAATTCAAGAAGATATAGGCACCCCAGTGTTCACAGCAGCATAATTTACACTGCCAAGATATGGAAGCAATGGAAGTGCCCATCAATGGATGAAAGATAAAGATGTGGTATACATATGCAATGGAATAGGAGTTAGAAAAGAATTAAGTTTTTGCGATTTGCAGCAACATAGATGGACCTGGAGAACATTATGCTAGGTGAAATATGTCTGACAGAGAAAGACAAATACTGTATGATATCACTTATATGTGGAATCTATAAACACAATAAACTAGTGAATATAACCAAAAAGAAGCAAACTCACAGAGAACAAACTAGTGGTTACCAGGAGACAGAGGGAAGGGGGGCAATTTAGAAGTAGGGAGTGATTGCAGCCATGAAATTAAAAGATGCTTACTCCTTGGAAGGAAAGTTATGACCAACCTAGATAGCATATTAAAAAGCAGAGACACTACTTTGCCAACTAAGGTCCGTCTAGTCAAGGCTATGGTTTTTCCTGTGGTCAGGTATGGATGTGAGAGTTGGACTGTGAAGAAAGCTGAGTGCCGAAGAAGTGATGCTTTTGAACTGTGGTGTTGGAGAAGACTCTTGAGAGTCCCTTGGACTACAAGGAGATCCAGTTGGTCCATTCTGAAAATCAGTCCTTGGATTTCTTTGGAAGGCATGATGCTAAAGCTGAAACTCCAATATTTTGGCCACCTCATGCAAAGAGTTGACTCATTAGAAAAGACTCTGATGCTGGGAGGGATTGGGGGCAGGAAGAGAAGGAGATGACAGAGGATGAGATGACTGGATGGTATCACTGACTCAACGGACATGAGTTTGGGTGAACTCTGGGAGTTGGTGATGGACAGGGAGGCCTGGCGTGCTGTGATTCATGGGGTCGCAAAGAGTTGGACACGACTAAGCGACTGAACTGAACTGAATGATTATATACAGAACTTCCTCTTAGTCTAATTCTTTTACCCCTTGAAAACTACCACTCATTTTGAAAACACAAGTGGAGTAATACTTGATGAAAGCTTCCCAGAATCTTTCAGAAAATATTCATCATTTTATCCTCTCTATGTCTAAGGATATCTATTCTCTAGAACAGTAATTACCACTTTTATTATGTTCCTAAGAGCATATCAGCTCTAACTTCCAAGTGCTCATCACTGTTCCTGGCATATACTGTGCGTTCAATTAATATTTTTTGAATTAAGGACTTACTTTCTTGAGTCCTCCGAGGACAGTTTACAAGTATTTCTAACTATACAAATTGAGCAGCAAGCATAAATTGTATAGTTCAAAATTAATAGACTTATTATGGATTAAATCTGGTTCTTAAATAACTATAAACATCAAAGTCACAATTTTATATTTCTGTAGCAGAGCTAAATAATGTAGCCTCTCCTCTAATTAAGCCTGGATATGGTGACCACACTAAGTTCAGAGAAGTTTGCTAAAATAAAGTGCTCTTTGCTCTTTCCAGGCAATAGAAGGTGCTGTCTTCAGGACATTCAAATGCTTTTAGAAGCACTTGATTCAATCAACCATTTCAATCAAAAATCAAAAATGTATACTTAATAATCAAACCAGTCAATCCTAAAGGAAATCTACCCTATTTAAGGACTGATGCTGAAGCTGATGCTCCAATACTTTGGCCACTTGATGCAAAGAGTCAACTCACTGGAAAAGATCCTGAGGCTGAACAAGACTGAAGGTAAGAGGAAAATGGGGTGACAGAGAATGAGATCGTTGGATGGCATCATCGATTCAATGGACATGAGTTTGAGCAAACTCTGGGACATAGTGAAAGACAGGGAAGCCTGGCGTGCTGCAGTCCATGGGGTCATAAAGAGTTGGAGATGACTTAGCAACTGAACAACAACACTTAATATCTATTTTCACAGTATTTAATGAAATTGTGTTCAAAGGGGCTTTAAAAAAAATAACTCATCTACTGTTAACTTTGTCATGGGAGAATAAGTAGAAAATAGCAATTATCCTTTCATGCTGTGAATACTTGATCTATTCTTAGGTAAAGGTACAGTACCACAAATAGTATCATGATAATAAAAAACTAATAGCTCTGTGTTACACACCAATGAATATAATCACATACTAAAATTGAGAACTTAATATATGTATCATATAATTACCAAGTCAACTTGATAAACATACAAATTCATACATAAGGTAATATAAAAGTCTGTTATCCCATTAAAATATCTTTAAAATATTAACTGTTTAAGTTGCAAATATAGGCAAAAATAATTCATAATACTGAAGCCCCTATAGTTTTTTAAGGTACGTTTTTAGTTTTACTACTAACTAACATTGGAAGGACTGATGCTGAAGCTGAAACTCCAGTACTTTGGCCACCTCATGCGAAGAGTTGACTCATTGGAAAAGACTCTGATGCTCGGAGGGATTGGGGGCAGGAGGAGAAGGGGACGACCGAGGATGAGACGGCTGGATGGCATCACTGACTTGATGGACCTGAGTTTGGGTGAACTCCGGGAGTTGGCGATGGACAGAGAGGCCTGGCACGCTGCGATTCATGGGGTCGCAAAGAGGCAGACACGACTGAGCGACTGAACTGAACTGAACACAAGATATCATCACAGACAATCCAAGTCAAATAAACTTAGCTGACCTATTTTTCCATAAATAATACAGATGTATGAGTGTATATTTTTGCAGAGTGTACATTTTTGCAGAGTGCAAATCTGAAGTAGAATTTTCTTCAAGTATCAATACAAATATATTTATTTTAATGAATATTCTCAAAAATAGCAATTTCTTATCATTTTTCCTGAGGCTATTTTCAAATTAAGTGACTCTCAAATGAAAAATTGAAGTATGCATGATACACAGGCCAACTTCTGTGTGTTGTTGTACTTTTGCAACAATATACAGAAACCCATCGAAACTTCACTGATTAAAGACTTTTCCTATGTATTTAGGATGCATTATCAACAGGATTTCTCCCTTGGGAATTTATATATAAATGTTAAATTAGGAAAAAAAGAATGGGTCAAAAATTTATCACTCACTTGTTTGCTATTGCTTACAAATAAACAAAACACCTCAAATCCTACAGTACCAACAAGTTAAAATCCAAAATCTTGCAAGTGAGGGATACATTAACATAATCTGATATTTTCCCTTAAAAGAACCTACTGAAGACTGAAAAAAAAATTTAATACCAGAGACTAAACGACTTAAAAACTATATCGAAAACAAAAACTTTTAATTTGTTGTATTTCTTGTTTCAACTACTTTTTAAAGTTGTTTGGGAAAAAAAAGTATAATGCAAAATGTATATATTAATAAACACTTTAATTACAACTTAGATTTTCTAAAGAAACTGGAAACAACCAGTTAATCTACTGGCGTTTTAATGTGAGAGGGAAAACACACATAGTATAAAGGAAATGGAATACTCGAGCATGTAATAAGACTGCCTAAGCCAATGTTCCTTGGGAGTTCATGTACACTCATGGATAATTCATGTCAATGTGTAACAAAACGAATACAGTATTGTAAAGCAAAACAAACTAAAAAATAAAAATTAATTAAAAAAAAAAAAAAGAAAGCCAAGAGTTGCCATGTGCAAAAATATGTGCAAAAACTTCTATAGCCCAATGAAGTTTGGGAAATGCCTGTTTAAAAAAGTGAAATAGGTAGTGAAGGGCCTCCCAGAGCAGTCAATATGCTAATGTCCATTTTAAATCACATCATATGTTATCATAGGCAGAGTTTTCCAGAATTCCTCAATAAAATTTTTTCCCCTTTTATTTTTTTTTTGGCATAAAGAGAGGAACATGTCTGGCCAGTGGTGAACATACCTGTATAACTACACCTAGGTCTTGATGTAACTTTTTTGGATACTCATATTCCTTGTCTTTGTAGCAATATTCAAGTCCCCCAAACCAAACATTTTTTTGGACCTCTGATACAATGGCTTCCTTAACCACTCTGCCCTTGTCAGAAATTTACATTTCCTCTTGAATTTCATGTTGTTTCAACGGACATTTGTTTTCTAATTTTTTCACTTTCAGAGAAAGAAGTACGAACCTGAATGCTTCAAGGTACTCAATATCTCCCATGGGGGGATCAAGGCCACCTGTCCAGGCAATATTTATATTGTATCCTTCTCCAAGGCCTGTTCCAACCTAGGAAGAGAAAAACCACACACAGTGGGTAGAGGAGAGCACAGGGAAGAAGCAAGAAGACAGGAAAACAAACACATGTGTGCTCTTGAAATAAACATCAAACAACACGTCAAATCAGTCCAACCTTGCTTGACAACCAGTGCTCTGGGTTATGCACTTGTTCTGCACTGGTTCTTGGTCCCGTGGGACAATTCAGTAATCTCGTGTAATTCAAAACACCAGCAAAGGACAAGAAAATTAGGGGTAATCATGCAAGGCAATTACCTGAAAGATACAAATAAAAGTGGGGCTCTAAAGAAATAAACCGAACCTCATTTGGGGCTCCGCTGCCAGGGAAAAAGTTCCCTTCATCATAGCGATGGAGTGAAATATACAGGATGTTGGGGTCAGCATAAAAGGCTTGCTGTGTACCATTTCCATGGTGAACATCCTACAGGGAAAAGAAAACAGATGACAAATACAGTCACGTCTAACTCTGTGTGGAAACAACTTTCCTGATGTCTAGTTCCCTGTCTTTCTACCCCACCCTCCTTCTCATTTTCTGTCTTCTGTATCCCTCTTTCTTTCCCGTGTTCAGCTTGCTTCCACACCACCCCCCTTTACTTCCTGAACTTTCAGGCAAATTACCCTTTAATGCACTCATTTTTTAAACTGGCTTCTAAAAATCAGGAAACCACAGAGAACATGCCCTGGAGACTCCAGATGAGCAGTCATTGAGAAAGCCCAGTCCTTTGGTACAATTAGATATTTATACACCGGCCCTTTGTACTCTTTGCTTCAGTGATGGAATCTTGCATCCTGTTTTATGGAGGAATTTTATGACTTATTAACTGCCAACAGTTCATAACCCCTCAGGCTTAATTAACTAGCCTCATTGGCCTCTGAAGAAAGACTAATGTTTAAACTACAAACCAGTATTCTGCAGAAGGATCTATGGCTTACAGAGCATTTTCACAATTCTTGACAGAACACTAAACATACGTGTATGCATTGATTTGCCAAGTCCCACCATTAAGGTCAAAGGCTTTGCAACCAGCTGAGTAATTGGCTTTCTTGAAGCGTTCAGTTCAGTTAGCAGTCCCTCAGCAGTTAGAATGACTTCAAAAGAGATGCCAGATGCAAAAAGGACTTCATACTTTATTTTGGTAAAATTGTGACGGCAAGAGTCGAAGACACGGGAGCATGAGCTCATTAGCTATTAAATCATTTGGGCCAAAGCAGAACGACGGCATGGGCCTTTATGCGATCTTGTCCAATCTGCCTAATTTTAATATTATATATTTAATATATTATGGCTCTCTTCCCAGCCTCCTTCCTCCTCTTTTTTCTTTCCCTACACCATTCCTTCTTCCCACAAAAAAAAAAGTCAGTTTCATCAAAATGAATGAAAAAAATTCTTATGGCATTCATATTCAATAATGATACAAAACTTAATAGCTGTTTTTTCTAATTGTTTTATGATACAAACATGCTGGAACTGATACAAGATATGGGAAAAATAAAACTAATAGCATTTTTTAAATGTCCTTACTAAAAGACCTCAAGCATTAAGAGTCAGAATTAATGTGGTTCCTAAATAGCTTCTGAACAAAATAAAATAAATGACTCGTAAAAGCAAATAACCTACGTATTTGTATTTAATATAGTATTACTGCTACATGTGTAACATATATAGTTTCAGGTTCTGTTATAAAAAATTTTTGGTTACTTGTTAACTACCTACCTACACTGTACTTTATTTTGTATCAGTATGAATCACATTATTTTCAACAATGATTCCTAAAAATTTTGAGTCAGGTACCATATTAAACATCTCACATAGCTTATTTAACATTTATATGAGGTATATGGTATTATCCCTAATTTAAAAGGTAAGCAGACTGAGACTTACAGAGTTTCAGTAATTTTTCAAGACAAGGTCTTGAATCCACTTTTTACTCCAAAGGCCAAACTCATAAACATTATGCTGTTAACTTACAATTACACTCATTATCTCTTCGATTCTCTTGGTAAAACTATGAAGTGAGACTGGTGGTCATTATTGCCCCTTACTGAGGTTGATATAGCTGTCTCTACTTCAACCTCCAGCCCAGAACTCCCTCACTGGACACCATCAAAACCTACATTTGGTGATTTATGAAAGCCTGAAGTCATCTTGCCATCCACAGTGCAGACAGACACTAATATACCTTCCCTCTTTCGTACAGTACACATATCCAATTAAGGAATCATAGAATATTGGGGAAGATAGGCATCCTTCCAGAAACTTGTCTTAGCTAAAGGCATACACATATCAGGGGAAAAAAACAGCATACTGAAAAATATTAAATCTTGGATTTCAGGATGTTCAAAGGACAGGAAGGAGGAGATAGTAAAACTTTTCCTTTATGAGAACAGAAATGAAATAATTTAACCCACAAGAGTCTCGAATTTGCTAATGGATACCTAGAGGATGGGCAAACAAAATACTTTGAAAAATAACACTGATAGAAAACTTCGTTTCTATTACAAGATAGAATTTCTCAGTCAGGTTTTAAGAAAAATTGTACTTTGGGCCTAGACATATCAACAGTTTGAAAACCAGTAAAATATGGTCTTGATGTTGTAAAGGTTTATTTAAGACAGTCAAATAAAAGATAGTTTGTCTTAGATACAAAATCATTTGTTTTGTAAAACAGGTTGGGTACTTATCACTGCATAAATTTCAAAATACCAACTACAGTCTTGCCCACAGCACAATAAGGCTTCAACAGATACTATTCATTAAAATTTACAAATTCATTCTAAAAATACATGGATAATTCTTTACTCCATATTTATATTCACAAAGCGTTTAGAGATATAGGTAAATTCAAATGTGCCTCTTATTTTGGGCAACAACTTATATTCTTGAAAGTATTTTTTCAGCTTTGTCTGAAAATACAAAGTGCCAACTGGTCAGGTATGATCTAAGGACTTTCTCTCCATAGCAACAACATAAGACAATCATTGGTGATGATGAGGACTTGCTATAGTAAGAAAATGAACCAAATAACTCACAGCCTCACAACAGATCTTGGAGCTAAGATTTGCTGCTACTGCTGCTAATCACTTCAGTCGTGTCCAACTCTGTGCTACCCCATAGACGGCAGCCCACCAGGCTCCCCCGTCCTGGGATTTGCCAGGCAAGAATACTGGAGTGGGTTGCCATTTCCTTCTCCATTGCGTGAAAGTGAAGTCACTCAGTTGTGTCCAACCCTCAGCGACCCCGTGGACTGCAGCCTTCCAGGCTCCTCCATCCATGGGATTCTCCAGGCAAGAGTACTGGAGTGGGGTGCCGTTGCCTTCTCTGAATTTTAGAGCACTGACTTCTAAATGGTCTTGTCATATACAGAGACTAAAAGTTAGAGTTTGCTTAATTCTGAGAAATGAGAGAGTATTTTAGTAAATACTTCTGTCCTCTCTTGTTGGTAATGAAAACTAAGTACATATTTTATGGCAATTGTTCTTATGTTTATCATATTTTCGTGAAGTTTCTTGCTGAGAGAATGAAAAATAAAACTATTATAAGATAACATAATGATAATAACATAGTAACATTGAACATTCATTGAGGACTTAATATTTGTTAGTTGCTCATTTCCTTTCATCTTTACAAGTTGTTGAATTAAGTGCTGCCAGTTTCCAGATGGGGACACCAAATCCCCTTTGAATTTTGGTAGGTTTCCTGATTCACATAGCTGGTTAATGGAGATCAGGGGTTGGGTGTCAAAAAATGTGAGTATAGAAATAGTACTTCTTGGCCCTAAGTTAAAAACTATTAATTCCTCTGTCAAACTTCCCTGATAGCTCAGTTGATAAAGAATCTGCCTGCCATGCAGGAGACCCGGGTTTGATTCCTGAATTGGGAAGATCCCCTTGAGAAGGGAAAGGCTACGCGACCCATCGACGGCAGCCCACCAGGCTCCCCCGTCCCTGGGATTCTCCAGGCAAGAACACTGGAGTGGGTTGCCATTTCCTTCTCCAATGCATGAAAGTGAAAAGTGAAAGTGAAATCACTCAGTCTTGTTTGACTCTTAGTGACCCCATGGACTGCAGCCTACCAGGCTCCTCTGCCCATGGGATTTTCCGGCAAGAGTACTGGAGTGGAATACTAAAAAATCACTAGCTTACTAGTTAAAATATACTGTGAAAATGTATTCTATGCAAGGATTTAGAGCCAATAGGTTTTCACTACAATGTTAGAATAGCTCTGAATAAATTATATTCTATCAATTAATGTTATTACTTACAATTATTTAGTACTGGCAATTCTTGGGTCAAGTTTGGTGCTTGACTGAAAGTTGAATTCCCAAAAATCTAAAGACATTCGAAGCATCCTTTTCAAAAATGAAAATAGCCTAAAACATATTATTTTCAACTGAAAGTCACGTTACATAAAAGCTACCTGAGTCAAGCAGGCACATCTCAGGACAGGTTCATGCTCTGAACACAACGGCCAATCTCCTACAAGCTGAAAAGCGAGTGTGCCTGCTCCCTCTCCTCACCAATCTGAAGGTCTCTGGAATCTTCCTCAGAAGGAAAACTAGAAGGAAGAAGCTCCCCAGATAAACCAGAAATCACCCCTGCCTAAAATATTCAACGCCTCTGAATTTGGCTGCAGGCTCAAACAGAGGGTGAATTAGAGCTCTGGCTCTCTAATTAGTAGGCATCTAAAAATGATGAATCTAGCTGCTGGAACAACGGAGTGGTGCTGGCTTCTGTTGGCCCAAGAACTGGTGGAGCTGTGGTTCCTACCAGTTAGCTAAAGTCAGTGAGTTTGGATATGCAAGAATGAAGATCTTTTGTCACTGAAGCACCTTTACTTTTCCTCTGCTCACTTGCAGAACAGACCTGTCAGCCAGGGAGAACGGATGTCTCAGCGCCACGTGGCACTTTAAAACTTCCTTCTCAGCAGCTGGAAGAAACAAGGGAATTTCCTCAAAGTGTTCCTGCAGCTGCAGAATCTGGAAGACTTGAAAGCAAGAATATGCGGGCTAGTGGTGATCTCAGAGGCAACCCTTTGGAAAGAACCTCGTATGTTTAGAGAACATGAAACAAAACCTTCTCTTCTACTGCAGCCTGCTGGGAAATCAGCGTCCTTTATGTGGGAAATGGAGCAAATTCATTATCAAAGGCTAGTAAGCTTACAGGACACTCCTGGTAGCTACCAAGCAACTTATTTTATAAATCATAGCAAATTATATCCCGCAAATCTTTTTATTCTTATATGAATGTACAAAAACAAAGCTTTACACACAAATCCTCTGAGGCACAAGATATCCATCCATCACCATCCAGGCACTTTAGCTTTCATGTCTATTGTACAGTCCATTGCTCTAGAGTCTGGATGTCACACGTGTGCTTTCAAAGAGGCTCTTAACAGTTATTATCTTCCTAGTAGTGGAGAGTCCTCAGAAAATAACACGAAGAAATTCTGAAAGACAGGGTGACAGTTTACCAATCTCTTTCCTGCATAATTTTGACAAATTTAGAATGTGTAGAAAGATTTTCCTCACAATCCTTGGTCTTCATCTGCTGCCCTTTCTTCAAGTTTTTAGCTTATCTTTCTAGCAGATCTTAAGTGATTTAGAAGCATATTAAAAAATATTTTAAAGATTTACTATCTTATAAATCATGCAAGCCAATAATTATTCATTCTTTAAAATGTCATTTTGTATATACAGGGGAAAATAGGAACTGATGTCCTCGTTTTTGTAAAATTTTAAGACCTCACTGCTGTAGTATATCTAGGCCTTCAACACGTTTCTTTAATGTTGAACTATGACCTACACTGAAACTTCAGCATGTTTGGAAAACACATGGAAAGCTGGGTTTCAGTACTCTCAGCACCAAAGAACTTGTAGGAAGGCTACAATACAGTACAAGGGAAAACATCCACTCCTCTGGAACGCTAGAAATGGTTATCAGCCTTTTATTTCTTTTTTCTTTATTTTAACTTGACTAAGTGTTTCTTCACAGGGCTTTGTTTGCTCTCTCCCCACCCTCTGGCAGGCCTGCCTAACTGAATCAGAAGACCAGGCGGTAAGGCCACGGCTTCCCAATAAGATTTAATTATGAGTGCAGATATGAACAAGATTTAGACTATTAAGCCTTGCACTTCAAAAAAACTTCAACATATTTTGCCTTTAAATCTTTTATCACCTGCAAAAATTAATTAAGTGCAGATGCAGCAGGTTCGCTTTGGATGCCAGGGTTCATTTCCTGTCTATGCTTTGTCAGACAACCTATTACACCTCCTCGTGAACTGGAGGCAAACCGAAAACGGGGCTCATAAATCACCAGTCAGTTTTCTTTCGCCCTTTCCTGGGCTGGTCCTTTTGTATGGGGCAGATCTCCAGCTCATTATTCGTGAATCTACTATAGACAACGTGCCAAGTGTCATCTGCATTTAAATAAACCATTTGTTAAACAAATTATAACTCTATTGTGTAAGAATGCATCATGTTAAAAGGCAAGACTAATCGAATGCCTCTGACTGTTAATCACGCAGGGTCCCTGCCGGCAGTTATCCCAAACTGGCATACATGATCTGAGATCTTTTCAGAAAAAAAAAAAAAAAAAGACACGCTGACTTGTTTTAATAATACCACTGTTGCACAACAAGCAACATGATTGCTGACCAGGGGAAGTGGCCAATTGGTTACCAAAGCAACAACATTCTTTCCAGCACATCTGACTATTTAAAGTCTATATTCTGCAGGGAAAAGTAAATTCAGGTTCTGTTGGGTTATTTTAACTGTGGAAGTATCAATTCATTTAAGGATCATAAAAGTTGCCCCGATCTGCGCCTTCTTCTCATTAAATTGCAGTTAACACCATGAAAGTGAAACGTGAATGTTTATGGTTTCAGAACTGCAATCCTGAATTTAATGAGTTTCCACATTCAAAGGAAACACACCCTTCAGTTGTTTGCAAGTGCTAAAAACAAGGCAACCTAACAGAGAAATACACATTCAGTCCCTTTTATCTAGAGTCACTGAAAATGCAGCTCTGGCCAGGAATACATACCAGATCTACAATCAATATCTTGCTTATATTTAGTTGGTCTCTCAAGTATTTGGCGGTAATTGCAACTGAATTAAAAAAGCAGAACCCCCTGCGGAATAGAGAAGAACAGAGAAATAAGAAAGCAATCAGCCAGGAAAACCATTATAAATAATGTTCAGAGCATTTTTTAAATGCTATATGATCTCTGAAGCCATAAATCTGCTTCTGGGAGTACCTCGCAAGATTTCTCAGTCCATCTGCTAACAATTAGAGGCTTCAGAGACATGCATGGGGCAGGTGACCGCCAGGAACCGTGGTGCTGGGAGATGGCGAGCAGTCCTTGGTACTTACATGGCTGTGGATTCCTCAGCATGATGGCCTGGGGGCCTCACCACAGCAAATCCATTCTGTAGGAACAGACAGATTTTCAGTGATCAGATAGGAGAGGACTGCTTAGATCTCCATGTACCAAGAGCATCAGACACACACACACAGAGTGGAATCTATAAGAGGCTTCAGAAGAGGTTTTCGTGCCCCCAATACCATTTCGCAGAATGAACAGAAACAATATATAGATCATGTTTTCTCAGATCGTGTCTCAGATAGAAGGCTCCCACAGAGCCAGGGGAAGAACAGGGGTTTGGGAGTTGTACCAAGCAGACAAATGGCATATCAGCTATTATCCTAGTGTGATTCATTTTCAAGGATCAAGTTCTTATTTAATGACACCAGCATCCTAGAGAGGGAGAACAAGTTCATTCTTGGTGCAGGTTTGGGTCAAAGTTTGGAAAGACTAGGGAAGATCCAAAGTGAAAATTCTTTAGCTGGACGCCCTCAATGGTTATTTCCACTCTAATGTCAGCAAAATGATAAATTTACACTCGCACACTCACATACACACAAAAGAAACCCCAGAAAGGTGAAAAAGAACAATGGAAAGCCCATATTTCTTCCAGTCTATAAATTTAGCTTGGATGACTGCCAAGACTTGCAACTTTATTGGATTCCCTAAGTCAATTTCTAGCCCACATTCTGGAATTTTATAAAGAATTCCAGGGCTGAGTAGCAATCAGATCTATCCATGATCAAGCAATGCCTTAACCTCCAGATTAGTTGGAATGCATCACGGAAAGCTGAAGTAACTCCAGCATGAAGGCAGGCAACTATAATCCTTGCAAAGCCAGCATGCTCAGAAAAGTTGGGTTACTTGACGCGAAAAAAAGAAATCATTTATCAGATGGTTCACACCACCTTTCACTTAACTATGACACAAGTAATATGTTCACAACAGAATATTTCTTTAATATATAATCCTAAAATTTTCAAATAATTTTAATACACCCCAGGGATATTTGTTTCCAAATCTTACTACAAGCATAAAAATATTCCCAAGAAAAAATAATCTATTCCCATGAGCTTTAAATATACACAAATTTTTCTAGAACATAATGGTTACTGACATACAATGAGTTAATTCACTACGTATTTTAATGGGTCTATTGTTGTTGTGTTAGTTACTCAGTTGTGTCTGACTCTTTGTGACCCCATGGTCTATAGCCCGCCAGGCTTCTCTGTCCATAGAATTCTCCAGGCAAGAATACTGGAGTCGGTAACTATTCCCTTTTCCAGGGGATCTTCCTGACTCAGAGATTGAAGCTGGGTCTCCTGAATTACAGGCAGATTCTTTACCGCCTGAGCCACCAGGGAAGCCTCCACATAATGATAATCCCAGAAACAAATTAGATGTCAGTTGACTCATTGGAAAAGACCCTGATGCTGAGAGGGACTGGGGGCAGGAGGATAAGGGGACGACCGAGGATGAGATGGCTGGATGGCATCACTGACTCGATGGACGTGAGTCTGAGTGAACTCCGGGAGATGGTGATGGACAGGGAGGCCTGGCGTGCTGCAATTCATGGGGTCACAGAGAGTCGGACATGACTGAGTGACTGAACTGAACACAATACCAATTACAAATCTAGGAATAATGATAAATATATTCTATATTTTTATTTTTAAGCAACTATTTCTGTGGCTAAAAAGATTAGCAAAAAAGAAACTATTAGTGAACAACATGACAATAGGGAGTGATTTTTAAGATTGTAGAGTGAAACTCTAGAGTGCTACATGACTTCTGAGAATAAAGAATTAGATTATGTGCAATATACTTTATTGGGAAAACAGTAGTTATGTGAAAACAACAACAAATATAATACAAGGTAATATTACTAGCATATAACAAAATTTTATAATTAGGTTAATACTAACAAAGGATGAGATGGCTGGATGGCATCACTGACTTGATGGATGTGAGTCTGAGTGAACTCCAGGAGTTGGTGATGGACAGGGAGGCCTGGCATGCTGTGATTAGTGGGGTCGCAAAGAGTCAGTGAATGACTGAACTGAACTGAATGGTCTTTTATAATAAATTAAAATATTATGTTTTATGTGTGAAGGGCATGACTAGACAGTAGAAAGAAGACATCCCACAATCAATAACTATAAGAAAAATATTCACCTTAATTAGCAATCAAATAAAAGCAGGTGAAAATCCCAATAGGAAGCTATTTTTCCACTTAAGAAATTAAAACTTTTAAAACTACTCCACGGGGTGGTACCTACATATTCATAAATGCTGTTTGCAAGAAGATAACATATTATAGCCTTTCTGAAAGATAATCTGCCTCTATACATTTAGAGTCTTTACAAAATATTTACCCTTTGAATTAGTAATCTATTACTAAAGGATTTTTGCCCTAAAGGTGTTATTGTGTAGACAAATGTTTGTGTAAAAGATGTTTTATTTACAATAAGTAAAATGAAAATTATCTAAGTTAGTTGATATTAGGCAAATGGTTAAATGAAATATGGTCCATCTATACAACAGAATATTAAGACAGTCATTACAATTTTGTTGTTACAAATATTCAGAACAGAAAAGATAGCAATTTTAGAAGTATTAGTGTTAAAAATAATATATACAGTATGATCTATCTGTGTGATGGTATTATGTGGGTTACATTTACTTAAACATTTCAAGTATTTTCCAAATGATTTTACAACAAACATCAATTATTCCAGAGTGAAAAAACATAAAACAAAGAGAAGGTTGAAAGGTAAATTTTAAAGGGTCTAACAAGTAGAGTCGTGTTCACAAAGGTGAAAAAGGACTTAACTGATACTCTGGGTAGGGGGAAAGCATAAATGAAAAAAGTTCAGAAAAAAGGATTTTCAAAAACATGTACAGATAATCAACCTGAATAGGGTTCACATTAAGGAATAAAATGGAAGTGAAATTATACAGGTAACTAGCTAGATTACAGAAGACAAATAAAATTTATTAATAGAATTAATAAACAGAATTTATTTCCATCTCCCTCTTTTCTCTTATAGCCATATTTGAACAAAAGGTCTGCCTTTCACTATATAGTTTTCTTCAGTAACCTCTACCACTTTACTGAACTGCTTGGTTTTAGTCTGAAAATTATCTTCTTGCCAGTAACAAATATTTCCTTACTCATCATGATGTAGCCACACTTTCTAATGTGTTCTCAGGAATGGAGAAGTCCCCTACATTTTCCCAGTCTTTTCTGAGGGCCTGCCCCTGAATTTTCTTAGCTGAAACTTGGAAAGGCTGCTTCTCCAATAATCTGGTCAGGTGGCAGCTATTTTCTCTTTCACATCTCACCAACCTGCCTGCAGCACCAGATGGAGCTTTGTGTTCTCCTTTCTCGTGGCTGCTTTGGGAACACGAGGCCCACTGCGCCAACCCCCAACACTCTTATAGAAAAAAGGACTAGATTACCCAGAAAGAGAGCAAACAGAACAAAAGAAGATGACTGAGTCCTGGGGCAGTCCAGCTCTCTTTCCCTCTTATTGCACTAGAGGACTGCTAGTTCTCTTAGAATCTCTCTCTAAAACTGTGCTTAGAATAACATCCTCTCCTACTTTTCCACTATCATTTAGTGTTTTCCCCAATAACATATTAAATTTGTATTAAAATTCCCAATTGTATTCATCAAAATTTATATAGGCTCAAGCTCATGCCATCTTGAAAATAAAATTATACACATATATGTTAACTTAAACAATACAAATATACACACACATAATATGTATCTCCATCTTTACTTCCATTAATCCTTACTGTCACACTTCTTTTCTTCCCCTTTTAACACTAAAAATCTTGAAAAGGTGGTCTATCCTGCTTTCTCTTTTTGTCTTTTCTTCACCTTGCTTCAGTCACCTATCTCTAATATATCTTGCACCTCCATTAGCTCAGTAAAGAAGCTCTTACTAAGGTCATTAATAGCCTCTATGTCACTAAATAATGACATTTTTATGCTCTCAGCCTACTTGGTCTCTCATTGGCTTTCAACACTATTCGCTGTCTCTTCCTTTTTAAAACAGTCTCTTTCCTTTGTCTTCCGTGACTGCATTTCCTCCTGGTTTCCTTATCTCTCTACTTCTGAATCAGTGTCCCTTAAGGGACTCTTACTTCTCAATCTGCTCATTAAATAATGAAGTTACTCAGGCCCCAGTTTTAGGCTCCTCCTCTCTATATACATACTTTGTAAATAATGTCACAACTCTCATGGAACTCAATTACTTACTACCCATCATCCAATATTTCACAGATTTTTATTTCCAGGATGAACCATGCTCTAAGCATCAGACCAAAATGCCAGGTTACTTACTTGATATATTCACTGGGCTATCCCAAGAGCACTTCCAATTTAGAACATCCAGGGTCAAACTACTGATCTTCTCCCAGCCTTTTCTAACTTACCAGTGATACCATGATTCATCCTGTGGTTCAAGTCATGAACCAGTGAGTATCCTTAATGGCTCCCTCTCCCTATTCATCCTCTGAGATGTTCTGTGCTTAGTGCTCAGTCAATTCCGACTCTTTCCAACCTCATGGACTGTAGCTCACCAGGCTCCTCTGTCCCTGGGATACTCCAGGCAAGACTATTGGAGTGGGTTGCCATACCCTTCTCCAGGGGATCTTCCCAACCCAGGGATCAAACCCACATCTCCTACGGCTCCTTCATTGCAGGCGGATTCTTTAACAGCTGAGCTACCTGAGAAGCCAATTCTTCCTCTATCTCATTTTAATTCATGACTGATTCCTGTTGATTTTGCTTTTAAATATCATTCAGATCTCTGTACTTATATGTATATACGTTCCTTGCATATTTTACCTTCTGAATTTCTGCCTTTGTCTCCATCACTCCTCTGTTAATTTGTGATTTCATAACCACACAGACAATCCATTCAGTATCTTGATTTCTTAGTTCTCTGACTCCTTGCCTTCCATAAATCTGTCTTCTGTTTACAGCCATGCTCCTAGACCTTGTCATTGCCAATAAATAATAACATCTCTTCCAAAATCTCAATGTCAAATACCCTGCTCTCCTGTTGTCCAGCTGAAGCTTCAACTGCACTGGGATTTCCAATTCTTCAGCCTTACTAAGCTTCTGACATATAATATACGTCATCCCATCCCCACCACCATGTGTATTACTTCCCTCCTAATATGGTGAGACTTTAGAGCCCATCATTATATTTACTTCTCTGCATGTGAATTTAAACAACTTGTCCCTTTTCCCCTCCAACATAATTCACCCAGTATGTTGGTCTGCTCAGGTTCCCAAAATAAAATACCACGGTTTGCCTGCCTTACACAACGTAAGTTTACTCCTCATAGTTCTGGAGGCTGGAAGTTGAGATTTAGGTCTGGCTTCATTTGGTTTCTTTCTTCCTGACTTGTGGATCTGTCTCCTTTTCCCCTGGAGTCCTCACATAAGGCCATTCTCTAAGCACATGATTACAAGTACAGAGAAAACTCTGGTGCCTCCTTCATTTCTTAGAAGAGCACCAACTCTACTGCATTAAGGTCCCACTCTCATGAAATCATGCAACGTTTAACATATTCTCACAGACCCTTTCTACAAATACAGTCACATGGGGAGTTACGGCTTCAACATATACATTTCGGGAACACAAACACTCAGTCCATAACATAGTTTTAGTTGATTTGTCCTTTTCTTTCTTCAACATGCTCTCCTGTTAAAATTATAACTGATTAAATACAAATTGCATCTGCTCTGTTCCTGCACCTAAAGTGAATGTCTCAGCTACTTAGTCATGTTGAAGCCTTTGCAACCCCTAGCCCACCAGGCTCCTCTGTCCATGGGATTTCCCAGGCAAGAGCACTAGAGTGGGTAGCCATTCCCTTCCTGCACCAAAATATATATATAAGCCACACAACTGGTTTCCTTTAAACTGATGATTTAAAACTTCAGTAGGTTCTTCATGATGCCCGGGAATTATATTATATTCCTTAGTTGATTAACTCTCCAAGTCTCTTATATGGTATTTCTACCTTCTTCTCTTTCTTCAAATCTTCATTTACCTGTACTCACCCTTTAACCTTGTGAAGACTTTGCTTCCCACTGAACTTAGTATACAGAAACAATTAGAATAAAATTTCCTCATCCTTCCATAATAAACTCTACCCATTTACTAGTGACCAATACCATATGGAAAAGGATCTGCCTGCAATTCAGAAGATATAGATTCGACTCCTCATGTGGGAAGATTTCCTGGAGAAGGAAATGGCAACCCACCCCAGTATTCCTGACTGCAGAATTCCATGGACAGAGGAGACTGGTTGGATGCAGTGCATAGGATTGCAAAGAGCTGGACACAGCTGAAGGACCGAACAACAGCAACAATACTGCATACGTGACCTGGGCTCTGTCCACCTTCTCAACTTCTCTTATACTACCATCCACTTTGCTTTCTTCACTTCAGCTACACCAGTCTTTAGATGCTTCCAGTGTTTCCCTAGCAATAAGCCTCGTTTCCCTAGACATAAGCCTTTGCACGTGCTCCTAGTTCTGTGTGAAATGTCCTCCTCTCTTCTACCAGGATAATATCTCCTGGTCTGCACATTTTGGCTCAGACATTGCTTCCCCAGAGAAACCATGCCTGAGTCTCCATAGGTCACTAACAGTTTCCTCTATAAAGTACCCTTAGAGGTCTGCTGAACCTTTTTTGAGAATAATTAGTATGATTGATTGTGGTGATTTATATCTTTAGTGTCCCACACCCCAGCTCCTCACAGTGGGGTCATTACCTTATGTATGGCTGGGTTCACCTTTTTATTTTCTAGATGTACACACTGACTGTAGACTTACATAGTGACTAGCAATCCACAAGGAATGATAAACAACTTATGAATATACTATCCTGGTTTTAATCCCTCTGATCCTTTGCTTTCACCTCAGCTACAATTCTTCATCTCTCAAGATTACAGCTTTGGTATGCCAGCTTTTAGTAGGAGGCTGCCTATTAGACTTAGTAGCATATTCCGAGAAACACAAAATATTTTGCTCCTTAAAATTAATGGAATATTTCGTTTGATGAACCATTGTGGAGAGTGCTTAAAAATGACTTTTTTTATCCTTAGAGAAATATCTGACTTTCACACTGGATTCTGCATCTCTTGACAATAAATTTGTTTTGTTTTGTTTTGTTTTTGCATTTTCTTTGCATTTGTTTTGCCTTATTGTCTGGCACAAACATTTGTTGTGCATGACACTGCCTGGGCCAGGTTTTTCCTTAGCTTAAAAACAAATATCATTAACGAGAAAAAGAAAACATGAATAGATCAATTACGTGTCCTAAAACTGAAATTTGTGATTAAAAACTTTCAATAAATGAAAAGTCTAGGACCAGATGGCTTCACAGTGAATTATATCAAACACTTAGAGAGGATTAAAACCTGTTCTTCTGAAACTCTTCAAAAAACTGCAGAGGAAGGAGCTCTTTCTATGAAGCTCTTTCTATGAAGTCACCATTATCCTGATACCAAAACCAGACAAAGATACCACAAAAAATAAAATTATAGGTCAATATTACTGATGAATTTAAGTGCAAAAATCCTCAACAAAATACTAGGAAACCAAATCCAACAACACATTAAAAGGGTCACATACCACGATCAAGTGGGAATTATCCCAGAAATGCAGGGATCCTTCAATATATGCAATTCAATCAATGTGATACACCACATTAACAAACTGAAGAATAAAAACCATATGATCATCTCAACAGATCAGAAAAAGCTTTTGACAAAGTTCAACAACCATTTATGATAAAAACTCACCAGAAAGCAGGCACAGAGGGAACCTACCACAATACCATAAAAGCCAAATACAACAAACCCACAGCAAACATCATTCCCAATGGCGAAAAACTGAAAGTATTTCCTCTGAGATGAGGAAACATCAAGGACACCCACTCTCGCCACTTTATTAAACACAGTTTTGTTTTTTATTGAAGTTCTAGCCACAGCAATCAGAGACAAAAATGAAACACAAGGAATCAAAATTGGAAAAGAAGAAATAAAATTCTCACGGTTTGTCTATACACAGACAATCCTGAAAATGCCACCAGAAATTTTTTGGAGCTCATTCATGTATTTGGTAAATATGAAGGATACAAAATTAATACACAGAAATCTCTTACATTTCTATACACTAACAACAGAAAATTAGAAAGAGAAATTGAGAAAACAATTCCATTTACCATGATATCAAAAATAATAAAATACCTAGGAATAAGCCTACCTAAGAAAGATGATGCTGTGAAAGTGCTACACTCAGTTCAGTTCAGTTCAGTTGCTCAGTCATGTCCAATTCTTTGCGACCCCATGAATCGCAGCACGCCAGGCCTCCCTGTCCATTGCCAACTCCCAGAGTTCACCCAGACTCACATCCATCAAGTCGGTGATGCTATCCAGCCATCTCATCCTCTGTCGTCCCCTTCTCCTCCTGCCCCCAATCCCTCCCAGCATCAGAGTCTTTTCCAATGAGTCAACTCTTCGCAGGAGGTGGCCAAAGTACTGGAGCTTCAGTTTTAGCATCATTCCTTCCAAAGAAATACCCAGGGCTGATCTCCTTCAGAATGGACTGGTTGGATCTCCTTGCAGTCCAAGGGACTCTCAAGAGTCTTCTCCAACACCACAGTTCAAAAGCATCAATTCTTGGGCGCTCAGCCTTCTTCACAGTCCAACTCTCACATCCATACATGACCACAGGAAAAACCATAGCCTTGACTAGACGGACCTTAGTTGGCAAAGTAATGTCTCTGCTTTTGAATATAATATCTAGGTCGGTCATAACTTTTCTTCCAAGGAGTAAGTCTTTTAATTTCATGGCTGCAATCACCATCTGCAGTGATTCTGGAGCCAAAAAAAATAAAGTCTGACACTGTTTCCACATCTATTTCCCATGAAGTGATGGGACTGGATGCCATGATCTTCGTTTTCTGAAGTTGAGCTTTAAGTCAGTAACTTTTTCACTCTCCTCTTTCACTTTCATCAAGAAGCTTTTTAGTTCCTCTTCACTTTCTGCTATAAGGGTGGTGTCATCTGCATATCTGAGGTTCTTGATATTTCTCCCGGCTACACTCAGTATGCCAGCAAATTTGGAAAACTCAGCAGTGGCCACAGGACTGGAAAAGGTCAGTTTTCATTCCAATCCCAAAGAAAGACAATGCCAAAGAATGCTCAAACTGCCGCACAATTGCACTCATCTCACATGCTAGTAAAGTAATGCTCAAAATTCTCCAAGCCAGGCTTCAGCAATACGTGAACCATGAACTCCCTGATGTTCAAGCTGGTTTTAGAAAAGGCAGAGGAACCAGAGATCAAACTGCCAACATCCGCTGGATCATGGAAAAAGCAAGAGAGTTCCAGGAAAACATCTATTTCTGCTTTATTGACTATGCCAAAGCCTTTGACTGTGTGGATCACAATAAACTGTGGAAAATTCTGAAAGAGATGGGAACACCAGACCACCTGACCTACGTCTTGAGAAACCTATATGCAGGTCAGGAATCAACAGTTAGAATTGGACATGGAACAACGGACTGGTTTCAAATAGGAAAAGGACTACGTCAAGGCTGTATATTGTCACCCTGCTTATTTAACTTATATGAAGAGTACATCATGAGAAACGCTGGGCTGGAAGAAGCACAAGCTGGAATGAAGATTGCCTGGAGAAATATCAATAACCTCAGATATGTAGATGACACATTTCTTTCTAAGGAATAAGCGTCTTTTAATTTCATGGCTGCAATCACCATCTGCAGTGATTTTGGAGCCCCCCAAAATAAATTCTGACACTGTTTCCACTGTTTCCCCATCTATTTCCCATCAAGTGATGGGACCAGATGCCTAATGTATATAAATAGACTAATGAGGACCTACTTACAGAACAGGGAACTCTACTTAATACTCTGTAATGACCTATACAGGAAAAGAATCTTTAAAAAAATGTAGAAATATGTATAATGATTAACTTTGCTGTACACCTGAAATTAAAACAACATTGCAAATCAGGGATATTTCAACAAAAATGAACATATATCTTCAGTGAGAATTTTTCAGTATTTTCAGTAAGCTTTGTATTTTCAAAGACCTCAATAATCTACTAGTCTCACAAACATGTAACTATGAAAAAATATAGTGTATTCAATAAAGTATTCAGGGGCTTGGTTTATTATTTTCTCATCTAATGTGATTAATACTAATACAGATAGCCATTTTCATTTCGTGAAGAAATATTTTGTTCTCTCAAAATCTGGAATCTGTATGATATTCTTAATCTCTTGTATTTTATTAGTATCTCAGAGTATAGTAGTAAAACCTACAGATGTCATATTATTCCACACAACTGTGAATTTGTTTACTCTGTGAAAAAATTATTTGCTCTATACTTGATTCAAAGTTACGTGGACCAAGCAGTTAATCTGAGAGACCACATGCCAAAGATCTTTTCTGTAGATTAATAACAATTTTATGGTGATGTAATTTTCATTTTAAGAACCTAATTTTTCAAAGGTTTTTTCAAGTTTACATTCTCTTCAGTCATGAACATGACTAATCATAGAGCTTTGGCAGTATTTGAACATCATTAACATGAACAACATTTCAAATAATGTGTGCTCACATCCCTATTGTGCAGTTGTTTAGATGAGTTATTGATGCTTCTGTTTTGTTAAAGAGAAAAAGAATGTTCTCTGGTGTAATCCTACAAGGATATGCTGGAGACTACTTGCTACCACAGATAGCCATGTTACATTCAAGAAAAGGAATTGATGACACTATCTATATGTAAAGTGAATCTGAATGAGATGGAAAGGTATTCAATCATTTTTTATTATTTTCATAATAGAGGAAATTTGCATTTTCTGGTTAAATTTATCAAAATGTCAAACTGATTTGTGTATTCCTTATATGCATAGTGAAACTCTCCCCAGGCAAGTTAAGAGAAAGTAGCAAGCAAATCACTAGAATAATTTTAAACATCCATTTTTTTTTTAATCAACATGACTACAGTTCATATTTTTCCACACAGCTCAGCTGATTGTCATGGAACTGACAGGAAGTGAAATTTTCAAACTACAAAATTATCTGATCATTTTACCTGTTGCATTTGTTCAGATCAACAGAGAGCAGAAATTTATATTTTATCTCTCTAACATCCCCTTGCCTAGTAGGTATTCAATGGATAGTAACAACCATTACTAATTTCAATGAATATAGAGTAATTTAGGTTTCAGAAATCATGGAAAATAAGAGCTAATCACCACTGATAAGGACAAACTAGAAAGGTAAGAATATATTGTAAAAAACAACAACAACAACAACAAAAAACGTTTAGTAGAGTTAACAAATCCAAAATAGAGATGCAAAGATAACTTACATACTTCGAAAGATAAGCAATGAACCAGTGCTTAAATGAATACTACCTCTAATAGCAATATTCCCTTTAACCACTTACTAATTTTGACTGACAGAAAATTACTAGAGCTAATAAATGAATATAGCAAAGTATATAAAATTAATACACAGAAATCCCTTGCATTCCTATACACTAACAATGAGAATGCAGAAAGAGAAATTTAGGAAACAATCCCATTCACCACTGTAACGAAAAGAATAAAATACTTAGGAATATATCTACCTAAAGAAACAAAAGACCTATATATAGAAAACTATAAAACACTGGTGAAAGAAATCAAAGAGGATACAAATAGATGGAGAAATATACCATGTTCATGGACCAGAAGAATCAATATAGTAAAAATGAGTATACTACCCAAAGCAATCTACAGATTCAATGCAATCCCTATCAAGCTACCAATGGTATTTTTCACAGAACTAGAACAAATAATTTCACAATTTGTATGGAAATACAAAAACCTCAAATAGCCAAAGCAATCTTGAGAAAAAAGAATGGAACTGGAGGAGTCAACCTGCCTGACTTTAGGCTTTACTACAAAGCTACAGTCATCAAAACAGTATGGTATTGGCACAAAGACAGAAATAAGATAACGGAACAAAATAGAAAGCCCAGAGATGAATCCACACATCTATGGATACCTTATCTTTGACAAAGGAGGCAAAAATATATAATGGATTAAAGACAATCTCTTTAATTAGTGGTGCTGGGAAAACGGGTCAACCACCTATAAAAGAATGAAACCAGAACACTTTCTAATACCATACACAAAAATAAAATGGATTAGAGATCTAAACATAAGAGCAGAAACTATAAAACTCCTAGAGGAGAACATAAGCAAAACACTCTCTGACATAAATCACAGCAAGATCCTCTATGACTCACCTTCCAGAGTAATGGAAATAAAAGCAAAAATAAACAAATGGGACGTAATTAAACTTAAAAGCTTTTGCACAAGGAGGGAAACTATAAGCAAGGTGAAAAGACAGTCTTGAGAATGGGAGAAAATAATAGCAAATGAAGCAGCTGACAAATAATTAATCTCAAAAATATACAAGCAACTCCTGCAGCTCAATTCCAGAAAGATAAATGACCCAATCAAAAAAATGGACCCAAGAACTAAAGAGACATTTCTTCAAAGAAGATATATGGATGGCTAACAAACACATGAAAAGATGCTCAACATCACTCATTATCAGAGAAATGCAAATTAAAACCAGAATGAGGTACCATCTCATGCCAGTAAAAATGGCTGCTATCAAAAAGTCTACAAAAAATAAATGCTGGAGAGGGTGTGGAGAAAAGGGAACCCTCTTAAACTGTTGGGAATGCAAACTAGTACAGTCACTATGGAGAACAGTGTGGAGGTTCCTTAAAAAAAATTGGAAATAGAACTGCCACATGACCCAGCAATCCCACTGCTGCACATACACACTGAGGAAACTAGAATTGAAAGAGACACATGTACACCAATGTTCATCACAGCACTGTTTACAATAGCTAGGACACGGAAGCAACCTAGATGTCCACCAGCAGACAAATGGATAAGAAAGTTGTGGTACATATACCCAATGGAATATTACTCAGCTTTTAAAAAGAATGCATTTGAATCATTCTAAAGAGGTGGATGAAACTGGAGCCTATTATACGGAGTGACGTAAGTCAAAAAGAAAAATACCAATACAGTATATTAACACATATATATGGAATTTAGAAAGATGGTAATGACAACCCTATATGCAAGACAGCAGAAAAGACACAGATATAAAGAACAAACTTTTGGACTCTGTGGGAGAAGTCGAGGTGGAATGATTTGAGAGAATAGCATTGAAACATGCATATTACCATATGTGAAACAGATGACCAGTCCCAGTTCCATGCATCAAACAGGGCACTTAAAGTCAGTGCACTGGGACAACCCAGAGGGATGGTGTGGGGAGGGAGGTGGGAGGCGGGTTCAGGATGGGGCATGTGCACACCCGTGGCGAATTCATGTCAATGTATGGCAAAAAACACTACAATATTGTAAGGTAATTTGCCTCCAGTTAAAATAAATTATTTTTTTAAGTGTAAGTGGAAAACAGAGTACAGAAAGTCTATATGATATTTATAAAGTGACCAAAAATTAGACGATTATGTTTCTTTTTATAATATATAAAACAAATATTATATTTTTACTTAATATTTCAAATATAACTCTTTTAGGAAGTTACAAGACCAAACTCAAAGAAATTTGTCCATCTGAGAAAAATGTTTAATGTATAATGTAACTGCCTACTCTCCAAAGACTATAACTGAGTATGTCAGACCAGTTGATTGCAATTCTGTTTTTAAAATTTCTCTTTAAATTTGGAGCTCAGTAATTACCTCCCAATGACTAAGTATTACCGCTAAAGTATTCCTAAATGTACTGAAGTATCAATCCTTAGTGAAATAATATGCATTAAAACCAAGCACAGCATGGAAAAACTCAATAGCATGAAATTCCAAATAAAGATGTGATGGTTGAATTATTACTCCAATACATTTGCTGAACTGGAAATTCATATGCAGTGATTTATGTGCCTGAAATACTTCATTGGAAAGCAAAACCCCAGATATGTCAGAGTTGTATTGATGCATTATCAATTTTAAACTAAGAAACATTTCTTATATCTAGGCAGATTTTTTTTAATAATTGGAAATATTTTAACCTACTTTGATATCCAATAATAACAATAATTATTAAATATATCAGTATATAAGCTATTTGGCTCTAGTAAAAAAGAAGAGCTAAAAGCAGCTAGAGCCTGTAATTTGCATGACAATACTAGGATAGCATAATTTATCTCCCAACAAATCTCTTTGCTTATAAGTGCCTTTTCTAACATCTCAGTAAATGTGCCTGCCACGTGTAAAAGTCTTTTTACCTGATGATAGATCAAAAGAGTAATGAAAATAAGTATGTATTAGCTGGCTTCACACATTTAAAAATTATATATAGTAGTAAACTTCTGGTTCTATATATTAAATTGAAATCAGAAAACATGGTAAAGTCATAATGCTTTTAAAAGATTTAATTGGATAGAAGCAAATCAGAAAACATGGTAAACACATAATGCTTTTAAAAGATTTAATTGGATAGAAGATCCTAATGTTCTCTTTTCTACTAAAATTTTGTTTCTAAAAACCATTACTTGAATTAATTGGGTTGTCTGTTATATCTGTTTGAGTTTTTGTTGTTGTTTTGTTTTGGCAGGGGGAAATGGGTAATCATATTTGTTGTAACAGGATTTAAAATATAAATAATAGTGCTCATCTTGTTAAGCATTTCATTTATAAGGATTTCCCCCCAAACATCCCTGAATTCTGTTAGGTAGAGCTGAATAACACAAAAGTGTCCATCAGAATTCTCTATCACCTTGTGAGTCACCTATCTTTGGTGTATTCTGAGGTCCTTTCCTTCAGCTACACTAGTATATTCAATGAAATAGTTCCACATGAATTGTAGCATGGCAACAATGTGAAAGCTAAAGAGTCCCTTTTCTCAGCTTTAAATTTTTGGAATATAATCTTATTAGAAGTAAAAAGAAATGCATTATGTCTACTAAATGTCATAAATAATTAGTTTTCCCTATTCTGTCTTTAACAGAAAGAGAGAGGGCATCAAATTATATCCCTTAGGAATGTATTATTAACAAATGCTAGACTTTATCCACTTCCACTTAATTTCACAAATCTCTAATAAGTACTATATAACAGCTTTACTGTTAATTTTCTAGATAAAAATTAAAAATCCAGTTTTCTGATTCTTTTTGACAAGAAGGAATTAAGAGGAACATGAGGATAAAACATTATACTGCAGAATGCCTGAACTCATTAATGGGTAGCTTCTATAATAACTGAGAAATAAAGGTACTCAGTCATTTGTGACTCTTTACAATCCCATGGACTGTAGTTTACCAGGCTCCTCCATCCATGGAATTTCCAGGCAAGAGTACTGGAATGGGTTGCCATTTCATTCTCCAGGGAAACTTCCCAACCTGGGGATCAAACTTAGGCCTACGCTCATGGCAGGCAGACACTTTACCCACTGATCCCCCAGAACCAATTCTAAAATTTGACATTCAAATTAGTAAATCATTTCAGGTTGCCTTTAACTTCAGTTCACTGGGATGCATATTTTGGAACACACTATTATAATCCTTAGAACTAGTCAACTTAAGCCTCAGAAAAGACATTCTAAAATGAGTTTGCTTTAAAATCAGTGCTATTCGTCTACAGCCTCTGAGGGAAGGAAGCTTCACAAAGAAAGTTTGTCTCTTACATTCTAGAATCTGAGAGGTTAAAGGAGGTAGGGAGATTTGCCAAAAAAACAACAAGGGACATATGGGAATACCATTTTGTTTCTTTGAGTAAACTCAAGGGAGCCAGGAAAACAGGAGTCCAGCATTAGCAATTTAACTGTATGGTAGACCCCAAAGCATATGCACAGCTGCCAGCCACTGCTCCCTGAAGAATCCAGAAGGGAAGAGCTTGATGACAGCACTGGAAACCAGTTCATAGGAAGTCTGGCATCTGTGGCCCATACTGCCCACAGCCATGAGCCTGGCAAAGATGTGGCTATAGACAGGAATAAACACAGTCATGAAAAAAACAGTCTCCTGGTGGAAAGGAGACGGAGCACTTGATGGTACTTAATCACACATAATTTAAGTTGAGCCCTGGATGAAAATAACAACAATGAATCCACTACGAAGAAATTTTTGTTGGGGTATGGGGGTAGGATTCATCAAGATGTGGGTCTTGGTAAGGTACTAATAACCTACTGAAAGCAATTTGTTTATCAATCAGCAGTTTCAGTTGATACAAGGCCCAGCAATTCAATTCTCTGCACTCTTTGAAACATGACTGGTTTTTGGACTATAGTGACCAAAAAAAAAAAAAACAGGTATTTTTTTCATCATGTAAATAGAACCTCAGTTTGAAAATTTTCTGGGGAAAAAAAAAGAATTAGGGCAAAAGAAAGCTTGTTGCTGTTTTAAGAATCTAAAAAAAAAAAAACCATTTAAAAATTATTTTTAATTGAAAGATAATTGCTTTACAATATTGTGTTGGTTTTGGCTGTACATCAACAAGAATCAGCCATAGGTGCACATATGTTCCCTTCCTCTTGAACCTCCCTCCCATCTCTCACCCCAGACTGCTCCTCTAGGTTGTCACAGAGCACTGGTTTGAGCTCCCTGAGTCACACAGCAAATTCCCACTGGCAATCTGTTTTACATATGGTAATGCATATGTTTCCATGCTACTCCCTCCATTCATCCCACCCTCTCCTTCCTGCCCCGTGTCCACAAGCGTGTTCTCAACATCTGCATCTCCACTGCTGTCCTGCCAATAGGTTAAGAATAAAAAAATAAAAAAAAAAACTTTTTAAGACAAATGATCAGAGCCTTCAAAGATTTTTGTTGTTTAGTCATCAAGTCACGTCCAACTCTTTTGTGATTCCATGGACTGTAGCCTGCCAGGCTCCTCTGTCCATGGGATTTCCCAGGCTAGAATACTAGAGTGAGTTGCCATTTCCTCTTCCAGGGGATCTTCCTGATCCAGGGATTGAACCCACATCTCCTGCACTGGCAGGCAAATTCTTTACCACTGAGCCATCCGGGAAGCCCATCCTAAGATACTAGCACAAAATAATAGTATGAGATTATAATAATAGAACTAAAACAGAATGATATTAAACAGTAAGATAATAGTAGTGATCAAGACCTGAGCATAGATAATACTGGAAGAAAAAGACTGTTATCAACAAATGCCCCATGATGACACCACTTTTGTCATTATGGTCATATCTTACTATAGCAGATTCTCATTCAGTCAATAGTAGATCTAATAGTCCCAGTATCTTTTGGTGTAGACATACATTTATTCAATTATATATATGAAGTTTCAAAAACTTAGGAGTAGCAATGTACATATAATAACTATTATTAAAATGTCTAGGTTCTTCACATAGATGATTTTTAACTTTGGCCATATTATTCTTCCTCTAATTGTAAACTTTATTTTTGTATTAAATTCTAATTCTCCATGGCCATACACTCTAACAAGAATAGCTACCAACAATTAAACTGGTCAAGTCAGTCAAAACTAGGCAAATGAATCAAAACTTCAAGCAAAGAAATTAAATTATATAGTAGTATATAGAAAGAACACCAACTCAACTGCCTGGACTTCTCACTTCATGAGTCTGTGCATATACATGTGTGTATGAAATTTACTGCTATATAAAATTATGAAGGTGTAAAATACTTATGTTCTCCAAGTACGATATGTGTGATTTGAACACTGCTTTCAAAAAGCCAAACAATGTCTTTTGCAGAAATTGAAACAAAAGAAACATCTGTATTATACGTAAATCAGCAGGTATCAAATTTAATACTATCAAAAGATAAAAAGCAAACATAAATTAGTAGGAAGATTTATTCCATTACATATCATTTGTTCTATACTTTAAATATTGAGGTGATTATACAGCGATAAAGCACTTTACAAGTAAAGTAAATGCTACATTTGAGGCTGGAATTTGCTTCCGGAAGCATTCTTTCTCATCTAAATTATTTTTAAAATATCATCAGGACTTTGACTAAAAGTATATAGTAGTATCAGGGATGAAGAGTTCAGCGTGGTTCAGAGGAGAGAGAGTTGTAGACCAAGTCTGAAGGAATATATAGCAATTTTGTCAGTATGCGCTAAATCACATACAAGTAATGGAGACTGGACAATCCAAAACCAAGAACCAGATGGAAAGACTGGAAATAGGCAGATTCAATTACCCCGGGGCAGGCAATTAAAACTATAAACTAGAAATTGAAATATTATCCATCAGAAAAGCAGATGGACAGCATAAAAGCCTAGAAAGAAGCAAATTGTGCAGTGGGAACACCACAAGCAGGCCAACTAGGCAACAAGTCTTGGTTCCTGAGCAAAGAATATTAGTAATAAGTAGGCTCACCTTTTACTTAATCCAAGAGCTTTTAAGTATTTGTATGTTTGTCCATATTCAGAGGTATGGCATGTGGGCCTGCATGATCAGTCGTGTCCAACTCTTTGTGACCCCATGGACTGCAACCACCAGGCTCCTCTGTCTATGGAATTTTCCAGGAAAGAATATAGAGTGGGTTGCCACTTCTTACTCCAGATTCAGAGGTGTAAGTAAGTCCAAAGCTGGATAATTTAAGAACTTTCAGAAAAAGTGGGAGCACTTGTTATAACAAGAGGTGAAAAGGTCAATAGTAAACAAATAACTGCCAAGGTTTCTCCCTTCCTCTGATGTTTAGATTCCATCCACAGTATATGTACAGAGAGTATATTAGTAACATATTTGCCCTTTCTTCATTAACACTGAAACATCAAATAGAGAAAGAAGTCAATACAGCTTCATCCTAACTATTTGCATTTATCCCTTATGAGTGTGAGAGAAAAGGATTTTCTTGGAACAGGAAAGAACTTCAACATCCTCTCTAAAATATATTTGTTTTGGAGATCCACATCCGATTAGAAGGAAAAATGATGCACAAAACTTCAGTCCTGCAAAAGTAAATCACCGAATAAACAAAAACATAAGTTTTTCTTTAAATCACTGAAGAGCTTTGAGCACAAATAAATTTTTAAAAGAATCAAACGTCAGTGAAACAAGCCTTTTGCAGCCTATACTGGAATTTTAAACACAATGTCTAGCATATAATCAAACATTACAAGACAAGAAGCAAACAAACAAGATTTATAACCAAGTAAAAAATTAGGTAATAGAAACATACTCAAAAGTGACTCATAAATTAGAATTACTAGAAAAAACATTTTAAAATAATTATGACAGATATATTAAAGAATCTACAGAGGAAGATGATGAAGAGGGACACAATGGTGAAGAGAATTTCAAGTCATCTAGAAGCTGTGAAAAAGATCTAAATGGAAAATGAAAAAGTATTTGAATGAGATTAATGGCAGCTCAGACACATCAGAAGACAAGGACTTAGAAATAGTTCAAGAAAAATTATCCAGATATACAGAGAAAAAAAAAAAAAAAAAGACTGAAGAAAATGAAGAGCCTCAATATCTAGTGGGATGGTGTCATCAAATAAACATATAACGGAACTCTAGGAAACAGAGGATATAGAGAATGGGGTAGGATAGAATATTTTAAGAAATATTAACTAAAAGTTTTCCAAATTTTATCAAAAACAACAAGCCACTAATACAGGAAGCTCAATTAACTCCATCAAGGATAAAGACAGATAAATCTATATCTAATCACCAAACTACTAAAAAACAAAAGTAAATAAAGGTTGTGAAGACAGAGAGAAAAAATATGCATTAAATTATTACATTGTTGAGGTCAATGACAAGAATGACATTTCTCATCATCAGAAAAGGGAAAAAATATGAGAAAGATATCTTTAAAGTGTGACATAAATATCAACATGAACTTTATATCAAATGATAATATCACCCCAAGATTAAAGGAAAAGAAAAACATTTTCTTATAAACAAAAGATGAGAGATTTAGCTGCCAGTAGAATCGAAATATGAGGAATGTTGAAGGAAATTCTTCAGCCTGAAAGGAAATGATACCAGATGGAAGCCTGGATCTGCCCAAATGAATACAGAATACCAGAAATACTAAATACGTGCGCAAACATAAAAGACGTTTTATAAATCTTTATATTATATATGTATACACATAATCTCTCTCTCTCTCTCTCTCTCTCTCTCACACACACACCACACACACAAAGGCACATAAACTTTTTAAATCTGTTTAAAAACTGTCCACTATTAAAGCAAAAGTAATGCTACTTTACTATGGAGAGCTAATACATGAAAAATATATGATAAAATAATGTAGAGGTAAGGAGAAGAGAACAGAAGTACCTCAGAAACATTATATTAAGTGAAAGAAGCCTCAGAAAATCTTCTTTATATCATATACCATCATATAAACTTATAAAGATATAAAGTTCCATTATAGGAAAAATTAGGTGACTATCAGGAAAATTATTGGTGAAAAGTGATGGGAAAGTGACTACCCAAAGGGCATAGGGGATAATTTACACACCAAGTAACTTGTGGTGGTAGTCAGGCTACAGATATTTGTCAAATGACTTCATCCTTAAAAATCTGACATTCAACACACACTACACCTTGATCAAAAAAACAAATTATATTATCTAGTTTTGAAAAATCTCAAGTGATTGCTAAATAGCTTACAGCCATACACAGTAAGAATATTAAGAAGGAATCTACTTTGAATTTTGACTAATTAGTTATGGAAGGGGGCTTCCTTGGTGGCTCAGAGTGTTCAGTTCAGTTCAGTCACTCAGTCACGTGTTTGTCACGTGTGATTCTTTGCAACCCCATGGACTGCAGCACGCTAGGCTTCCCTGTCCATCACCAACTGCCAAAGTTTACTCAAACTCATGTCATCGAGTCAGTGATGCCATTCCAACCAACTCATCCTCTGTCGTCCCCTTCTCCTCCTGTCTTCAATCTTTCCCAGCATCAGGGTTTTTTCCAGGGAGTCTTCCCATCAGGTGGCCAAAGTATTGGAGTTTCAGTTTTAGCATCAGTCCTTCCAATGAATATTCAGGACTGATTTCCCCTAGGATTGACTGGCTGGATCTCCCTGCAGTCCAAGGGACTCTCGAAGAGACTTCAACACCACAGTTCAAAAGCATCAATTCTTCGGCACTCAGCTTTCTTTGTAGTCCAACTCATATCCATACATGACTACTAGAAAAACCATACTTAGTGTAAGTCTCCCCAAAATGTCAATTTACTAATTCCTAGAATCTATGAATATTACCTTCAGTGACAAAAGATATGATAGCAGATAAGATTACTATGACAGACCTTGAGATGGAAAAGGTATTCAGCATTGGATAGGTTCAGATCAGTCACTCAGTCGTGTCCGACTCTTTGCGACCCCATGAATTGCAGCACTCCAGGCCTCCCTGTCCATCATCAACTCCCGGAGTTCACTCAGACTCATGTCCATCGAGTCAGTGATGCCATCCAGCCATCTCATCCTCTGTCGTCCCCTTCTCCTCCTGCCCCCAATCCCTTCCAGCATCAGAGTCTTTTCCAATGAGTCAACTCTTCACAGGAGGTGGCCAAAGTACTGGAGTTTCAGCTTTAGCATCATTCCTTCCAAAGAAATCCCAGGGCTGATCTCCTTTAGAATGGACTGGTTGGACCTCCTTGCAGTCCAAGGGATTCTCAAAAGTCTTCTCCAACACCACAGTTCAAAGGCATCAATTCTTCAGTGCTCAGCCTTCATCACAGTCCAACTCTCACATCCATACATGACCACTGGAAAAACCATAGCCTTATATAGGTGGTCCCGTTCAAATTATATGCATTTTCTTTTTCTGACCACGGTGCCCCTCTTGCAGAAACTTAGTTACCTGATTAGATAGAACTCACACCCACTGCAGTGGGATTGCAGAGTCTTAACCACTGGACTATCAGGGAAGTCCCCCAAGTTATATGCATTCTTAAAAGGTCTGAGTGAGTTGCAATCATGGAAAAATTTCATAAAAATGCCAGCCTGAGAAGGTATCTAGGCCCTCTTGCTAACTTTGAGATGGACGGTTTCTCTTCTGTGATGTGCAAGGAACAGAGAGAGGCCTCCAAAAGCTGCCAGCAGCCCCGCAGCTGATAGCTAGTCAGAAAATAGGGACCAGATGGTCTCCACAATCATATTCAAATGAATTCTGCCAAAATCTAATTAAGTTGGAGAACTGTATAAGCCTCACTGGGCTAAAATCAGGTGTCAGCAGGGCTGCAATAAGACCTGTGTAGTTCTTCTGATTTCTAGAACTGAAACGAATAAATTAACTTTGTCTCTATCCAACAAATGTGTGGTAATTTGTTACATCAGCAATAAAAAATTAATACACCCATATATTAGGGTTGAATTAGGAATGGATAAAAAGGAAACAGCATTATTTCTCTCCCAGCACTAACCTTTCTTTAGTGTTTATCTGATATATTCCACTGCTTTTCAGATCACCTTCAGCTATATGAACAGTCTCATCTTTAGATATTAAAAAGTCCAGTTTGATACAGTTAAACTCTTTAATGTCACATCTAAATTAGAGTGTTTCCCCACTGACCTTGTGAATCAGGGGCCAATAATGGGTGAAAAGCTATGTGTGCTGACTCTTTGCGACCCATGGACTGTAGCCCACCAGTCTCCTCTATCCATAGGATTTCCCAGACAAAAATACTGGAGTGGGTTGTCATTTCCTTCTCCAGGGAATCTTCCCAACCCAGGGATCAAACCTGTGTCTCCTGCATTGGCAGGCAGATTCTTTACCACTGAGCCACCTGAGAAGCTCCCATATAATTCACACGTTTTTTTTAATTTCCTTTCTTTCTTGCTTGCTCCACTACCTTCATGCTACACTTATGCATCTTCCAGCTTTGGGTGGGAAGAATAAAAAAGAATGAAGGTTTTGGATTAGCAATGCAATCTGGAGATCTCTTTGGATTATTCAAATGCCCTCTGTGATGGCGGATCCAAATGGTGTCCCTCTTTGAATGGGAACACTCACAAGTTCTTCAGACACACTGTCAATGACCTTCAGTTTGCAAAGGTATCACTATTATGGGCAATGCACTCACTGGCTGACTTTATAAGCCTCATCAGCTTTTTCAAACATCTCCAGTCATAGTCTCCTGAGTGGCTTTTGTCTTGAAAGGTAGATCTCTTTGGAGAGATACTTCCAGGATGAACCACATCTGGCTTCCATCCAAAGTGTCCACTGGCCCATAAGAGAAAAAAACATCCTTGTCCTGCCCACAGTGTCACTTCCACTTCAGCTGCTCACATGCTGTCTCAACCAGCCCACATGGCAGTTTCAGCCAGCTCTCCACTCTGTCCTCTCGAGGTGACAATCCTGGGCTGCCTTCTATACATATGTCAGGCCCCCTAGTGAACTCTTTCATGTCCTAGCCTTATAACAGACTAGCATGATCCTACAAATTTCTGTAACTCAACATGCATTGAGCTAAGGACTAAAAAGCTGTTCCTTTCACTTTCAGACATAAACAATTTCCTTGACCCCTTCCCCATCTCTTACACATTTGGCTTATGTTAGGGAAAGTAAAGAAAGAAACAGAGCAAAACAGCCAAAACACTGAAATTCCTTTTAAAGAATGTTCCATCAATCACATCTCTCTTGTCTGGTTTCCAGTATATAAACTGGATTAAGTAAGATAATTGCAGGCCTATTTGACTATCTTTTACTGAATCCATTTAAAAGGTGTGTGCAGCCATGAAATTAAAAGACGCTTACTCCTTGGAAGAAAAGTTATGACCAACCTAGATAGCATATTGAAAAGCAGAGAGATTACTTTGCCAACAAAGGTCTGTCTAGTCAAGGCTATGGTTTTTCCAGTAGTCATGTATGGATGTGAGAGTTGGACTGTGAAGAAGTCTGAGCTCCGAAGAATTGATGCTTTTGAACTGTGGTGTTGGAGAAGACTCTTGAAAGTCCCTTGGACTGCAAGGAGATCCAACCAGTCCATTCTGAAGGAGATCAGTCCTGGGATTTCTTTGGAAGGAATGATGCTAAAGCTGAAACTCCAGTACTTTGGCCACCTGATGCAAAGAGTTGACTCACTGGAAAAGACTCTGATGCTGGGAGGGACTGGGGGCAGGAGAAGAAGCGGACGACAGAGGATGAGATGGCTGGATGGCATCACTGACTCGATGGACGCGAGAATGAGTGAACTCCGGGAGTTGATGATGGCCAGGGAGGCCTGGTGTGCTGCAATTCACGGGGTCGCAAAGAGTTGGACATGACTAGCAACTGAACTGAACTGAACTGATCATACATAATTAACATCCATTGTCCTCAGCTTGGGACCTTGGTCAAAATAGGAGTCAACACAAATATTCCATGTCATCTTTATTTGATGTACCATTAGACTGGAAAACAGCCTAAAAGATTTTAAGATGGGTCAAATTGATGGCAAAATGTATTTGAAATGTCAATTCACCTTTATCTGTAAGCAGTAGTTTTAAAATGTAATTGCTGTGAAGGAAATGGCAACCCACTCCAGTATTCTTAAGAGTAGAATCCCATGGACAGAGGAGACTGGTGGGCTACAGTCTGTGGGGTCACAAAGAGTTGCACATGACTGAAGTGACTTAGCACAGCACATTCTTATTCTCAAAACTATCAGAAATATAATCTTAATTTAAAATGGTACCTCTATGCACATATATTGGAGAAAGAAATAGCAACCCACTCCAGTACTCTTACCTGGAAAATCCCATGGGCGGAGGAGCCTGGTATGCTACAGTCCATGGGGTTGCAAAGAGTTGGACATGACTGAGCAACTTTACTTTCTATGCACATACACATGTATGCCAAAAACTATGTGTGTGTTTGTGTGTGCACATTCCATTATCTGGCTCTAACATCATCTCTTGCTAGCCACTCTACAGATAACTCCAGACACACAGGTCTCCTTGCAGTTCCTTAAACACGCCAAGACTTATTTACTCTAACGTATAAGAGAGATTCTATGTTTGGTTTTTCCTTGTCTGTGCTATTTCCCCACTTCTCTATGTGATTATTCTATTACTATATTCAGCTCAAATCTCTCCTTATTAATCTGTAAAGCCTTCCAGACAATGAAAGGTAACAGAGCCAGCCTTCCCCCTCAGTCTCACTCTAATTCTTTTATACTTTATTCCTTCCCCATAATATCCACTTTTACCTGAAAATATTGCTCTCTATACATTTGTTTTATAAATGGAAAGTTAATCACTGAAGTCAGCAAGGTTATTTACAGTCTGATGCAGGTGACATCACAAAGTACATCAAAGGCTTATATTAAACTTAAGTTTTGCTGATATATATTTTAAACAAGTTTAAATCAATAAAATCCACTACTAGACACATGGAAAGCACGATATAAATATAAAATTCAAAAAGAGGAAATTAGAAACAACTAGAGAACAAAGACATATTATCTATAAGAAATGATGGTTGGATTGGTAACTGCTATTTTACACAAACAGGAAGCCAGAATAGGCTGGAGGATCTTCACTGTGCTGAGAGAAGCTGTCAACGTAGTGTACTTAACAGAACTATTTTTCAAGAATGTGGGCAAAAGACATCATAGATTAAAAAAAAAATTGAAAAACCATCACTAAAGAAACTTCAAAAAATGTGCTGGAAGAAAGAAAACAAGAAATGGAAGTTTCAGATACAAAGATAAATGGTGAATAAGGAAAATGGTAAATATGTGGGAAAATATAAAGAAACACTGATGATATTTCAAAGTTTAATAATGTCTCACTGGTGATACTATTTTTACAAAAGAGATAAAACCAAAGTACTATACCATAGTAGCACAAAATCAGGATAGGATAATTGCCTTTAAAACATTCTAAAGTTCTTGTGTTGTTAGAGCAGGATAAAGAAAGCAATTATGTTTAAGATTTATTAAATGGTTACATTTTAAACTGATATTGAATAGAATAATTGGAGAAGGAATGGCACCCCACTCCAGTACTCTTGCCTGGAAAATCCTATGGATGGAGGAGCCCGGTAGGCTACAGTCCATGGAGTTGCAAAGAGTTGGACATGACTGAGTGACTTCATTTTCACTTTTCACTTTCATGCACTGGAGAAGGAAACAGCAACCCATTCCAGTGTTCATGCCTGGAGAATCCCAGGGATGGGGGAGCCTGGTGGGCTGCCATCTATGGGATTGTGAATAGAAATAACTTGTGTATATTTTTTAAATGAGAGGTAACACTTGCCTCTCGAGAAACCTATATGCAGATCAGGAAGCAACAGTAAGAACTGGACATAGAACAAAAAACTGGATTCAATAGGAAAAGGAGTATATCAAGGCTGTATATTGTCAGTCTGCTTATTTAACTTATATGTAGAGTCCATCATGAGAAACGCTGGGCTTGAAGAAGCACAAGCTGGAATCAAGACTGCCAGGAGAAGTATCAATAACCTCAGATATGTAGATGAGACCACCCTTATGGCAGAAAGTGAAGAGGAACTAAAAGCCTCTTGATGAAAGTGAGAGAGGCGAGTAAAAAAGTTGGCTTAAAACTCAACGTTCAGAAAACTAAGATCATGGCATCTGGTCCCATCACTTCATGGCAAATAGATGGGAAAACAGTGGAAACAGTGTCAGACTTTATTTTTCTGGGCTCCAAAATCACTGCAGATGGTGACTGCAGCCATGAAATTAAAAGATGCTTACTCCTTGAAAGGAAAGTTATGACCAACCTAGATAGCCTATTAAAAAGCAGAGACATTACTTTGCCAACAAAGGTCCGTCTAGTCAAGGCTATGGTTTTTCCAGTGGTCATGTATGGATGTGAGAGTTGGACTGTGAAGAAGTCTGAGCTCCGAAGAATTGATGTTTCTGAACTGTGGTGTTGGAGAAGACTCTTGAGAGTCTCTTGAACTGCAAGGAGATCCAACCAGTCCATTCTGAAGGAGATCAGCCCTGGGTGTTCTTTGGAGGGAATGATGCTGAAGCTGAAACTCCAGTGCTTTGGCCACCTCATGCGAAGAGTTGACTCATTGGAAAAGACTCTGATGCTGATTCAGTTCAGACTGAACTGAACTGAATATTCCATTGTTTATATATACCACATCTTTATCCATTCATCTGTTGATGGACACTTCAGTTCAGTCAGTTCCGTCGCTCAGTCGTATACGACTCTTTGCGACCCCATGAATTGAAGCACGCCAGGCCTCCCTGTCCATCACCAACTCCCAGAGTTCATTTAGACTCACGTCCATCGAGTCGGTGATGCCATCCAGCCACCTCATCTTCTGTCGTCCCTTTCTCCTCCTGCTTCCAATCCCTCCCAGCATCAGAGTCTTTCCAATGAGTCAATTCTTCGCAAAAGGTGGCCAAAGTACTGGAGTTTCAGCTTCAGCATCATTCCCTCCAAAGAACACCCAGGGCTGATCTGCTTCAGAATGGACTGGTTGGATCTCCTTGCAGTCCAAGGGACTTTCAAGAGTCTTCTCCAACACCACAGTTCAAAAGCATCAATTCTTCTGCGCTCAGCCTTCTTCACAGTCCAACTCTCACATCCATACATGACTGCTGGAAAAACCATAGCCTTGACTAGACGGACCTTTGTTGGCAAAGTAATGCCTCTGCTTTTCAATATGCTATCTAGGTTAGTCATAACTAGGTTGGACACTTAGGTTATCTCTGTATCTTGGCTATTGTCAACAATGTTGCTATGAATATAGGGGTCCATGTATCTTTTCAATTTAGTGTTTTGATTTTGGAAATATATCCAGGAATAGAATTTCTGGATCCTATGGTAGTTCTATTTTCAATTCTTTTGAGAAACCTTCATACTGTTTTCCATGTGAATGTACCAATTTACATTGTACAATGTAAATTGTACACAATAGTATACAAGGCATTATTTGTTGCCATTCTGACAGGTCTGAGGTGACATCTCATTGTGGTTTTAATTTGCATTTTCCTGAAGATTTGTAACATTCAGCATCTTCTCATGTAAGATCTGCAAACATTTAAAAATCTGAAAATGACAAATATAGACATATGGGAGAGCCCTGGAAATTCTTATGTGTGGCTGGTGGGCTTTTAAATTAGCACAATGACTTAGGTATTCATTCTCTATATGTCATCTTATTTTGTTTCTCAACTCTTCTATTACACTGTCTTCATTAAACAGATCTTCTCTAGTGTACCACTTTAATTTTCCTGTCATCTCTTTTAATGTATTTTCGGTTATTTTCTTGCCTGTTGCCCAGTGGATTATAATTAGCATCTTAACTTTTAACACTCTAGGTCAGACAGGAACCACATTTCAATAGTAACCAAAAGGTTTGTTTTGCTGTTATATAGCTCCATTCCCAAAGACTCCTTCATGCTGCTGCTGTTACACAAACTATATCTTTATACATGATTTATGGTTTTTTTTAATGCAATTGTCTTTTAAATCTGAGAATACAGTTGCAAAAATACAATTATACTATCATTTAAATTATTTATGTAGTTTCGTTTACTGGTACTCATTATTTCTTCATGTGAATTTATGTTTCCTTGCATGTCTCATAATTTTATGTTGCAAACTGGGCATTTTAAGCAATATAACAAGGCCATTCTGGAAATCAGATTTTCACTGCTCCTTAGTCATCCTTGTTTTGTTCACTTACTGCTGCTTCTGAACTAACTCTATGAAGACTGTATTCTATGTTGAGTGTGGCACTGAACTCTCTGCTTCGTTAATTTAGCAGCTGGTCAGTTAAATGACTGCACAAAGATTTCTGTAACTCCCTAAACCAACAGTCTTCAGCATCTACACGGGGCCCTGAACATTGTGTTGGATGCACTTTCAATACTGACAGCTCCACTTTGGCCTTCACTCCCTGTCTGAACACAGCCTCACAGTTTAAGATGACAGCTTAGGGCCTTTCGAGTTATTTCCTGAGTGTCAACACAGCCCTGAGGATGCACACAACCCTACCACGTGTGTGACCTTCTAGATATTCAGGAATCCAAAGGGCCTTTTCATGGCCCATATGCACATCTCATTCCCCAGTTTTTCCTGAAAGCACTAGGTTAGTTTATTCTTTTCTCTACTGTTGTCCACTACTTCTGGCAGCCATGAAGTTAATCAATCACCTTTAATTTTTTTCAACAGATGCTTCTGTTCAGTTCAGTCGCTCAGTCATGTCCGACTCTTTGCAACCCCATAAACCGCAGCATGCCAGGCCTCCCGGAGTCTACCCAAACTCATGTCCATCAAGTCGGTGATGCCTTCCAATCGTCTCATCCTCTGTCGTCCCCTTCTCCTAACAGCTTTCCACTCTAAGTCCAGTCAAAATTAAGACAACTTTGCAAGTAGAAACTTGTATTGAAGCACCATGCAGATCAAATATGAAAATTCTCTGGTAATGAGCCTTTGAAGAAACTCTAATCCCATTTTGCCCTGTCTGGAGACTGCCAAGGCTACTGGGAAACTCAAAAGGGTTAGATAAGAATGGGATCAATTCAAATACCTCAAAAGCTCACTGTTCTCCTGAAGGTTTAGCCAGTTTTGTTTTGAATACATGCTTTCTGAGTTGTTACAAGCTTTGGTTAATTTCCCAGGTTTTTAAAAAACTCATCCTAATGAATTTTGCCAGTTTGGCCACTGATTTTATGGAGAGAAAAAAATTCAGATGTTTAAACTGCCATTTTTGCTGATGTCATTGAGCAAAATGACTTTGGAATTCTACTTTCCATTACTCACTGAAACGGGTTATGTTTCTATATCCTAGGAGCCTACCATTTTACTGCTAGTCATATCATAGTTCAAGTGTTCAAAGTAGCACTGATCAAAAGAGCACAAACCTAGAAATAAGTAAACTGTCCAATAATCAATAAACAAATTATTTTTTTTAGAGGGAAAACAAATAAATCATGGCTACATAATCCATATGCATAAATCCTTAAAACATTTTAAGTTGGGGGAGAGAAATTTGAGCAATAACACTCAGTAAGAGTCCATTTTTATAAAGATCTACAACATACAGTTAATGCTATTTAAAAAAATACAATAGATTAATAATGATTACTCTTGGGTCAAAAGATAGGAATGAGATAAGTACTGAGAAAATTTCAATAGTGTCAGAAGTACTATTTCTTTAGTTGGATAAAGAGCTCACATCCAAGCATATTATTATGCTTTGTAAGTTATTAATTCTTATATCAAATTCTTATCTTTTGGTATGTTTGAAATGTTATATAGTAATAAAAAGGAGAGAATCTAGACTATTTGATTTTACTAGACTTTGCCAGCAAATCTGGAAAACTCAGCAGTGGCCACAGGACTGGAAAAAGTCAGTTTTCATCTCAATTCCAAAGAAAGGCAATGCCAAAGAATGCTCAAACTACTGCACAATTGCACTCATCTCACATGCTAGTAAAGTAATGCTCAAAATTCTCCAAGCCAGACTTCAGCAATATGTGAACCGTAAACTCCCTGATGTTCCAGCTGGTTTTAGAAAAGGCAGAGGAACCAGAGATCAAATTGCCAACATCCGCTGGATCATGGAAAAAGCAAGAGAGTTCCAGAAAAACATCTATTTCTGCTTTATTGACTATGCCAAAGCCTTTGACTGTGTGGATCACAGTAAAGTGTGGAAAATTCTGAAAGAGATGGGAACACCAGACCACCTGACCTGCCTCTTGAGAAATCTGTATGCAGGTCAGGAAGCAACAGTTAGAACTGGACGTGGAACAACAGACTGGTTCCAAATAGGAAAAGTAGTACGTCAAGACTGTATATTGTCACCCTGCTTATTCAACTTATATGCAGAATTCCTCATGAGAAACGCTGGACTGGAAGAAGCACAAGCTGGAATCAAGATTGCTGGGAGAAATATCAATAACCTCAGATATGCAGATGACACCACCCTTCTGGCAGAAAGTGAGGAGGAGCTAAAAAGACTCTTGTTGAAAGTGAAAGAGGAGAGTGCAAAAGTTGGCTTAAAGCTCAACATTCAGAAAATGAAGATCATAGCATCTGGCCCCATCACTTAATGGGAAATAGATGGGGAAACAGTAGAAACAGTGTCAGACTTTGTTTTTTTGGGCTCCAAAATCACTGCAGATGGTGACTGCAGCCATGAAATTAAAAGGCGCTTACTCCTTGGAAGAAAAGTTATGACCAACCTAGATAGTATATTCAAAAGCAGAGACATTACTTTGCTGACTAAGGTCCATCTAGTCAAGGCTATGGTTTTTCCTGTGGTCATGTATGGATGTGAGAGTTGGACTGTGAAGAAGGCTGAGCGCAGAAGAATTGATGCTTCTGAACTGTGGTGTTGGAGAAGACTCTTGAGAGTCCTTTGGACTGCAAGGAGATCCAACCAGTCCATTCTGAGGGAGATCAACCCTGGGATTTCTTTGGAAGGAATGATGCTAAAACTGAAGCTCCAGTACTTTGGCCACCTTATGCGAAGAGTTGACTCATTGGAAAAGACCCTGATGCTGGGAGGGATTGGGGGCAGGAGGAGAAAGGGACGACCGAGGATGAGATGGCTGGAGGGCATCACGGACTCAATGGACATGAGTCTGAGTGAACTCCGGGAGTTGGTGATGGACAGGGAGGCCTGGTGTACTGCGATTCATGGGGTCGCAGAGAGTCGGACACGACTGCGCGACTGAACTGAACTGATATGAAAAAGACAGATTTAACTCCTTTTTTTCCTTTATGTTTGTGCTGCCTCAACAAGAAATGCCTTATAAAGTACTTGAGAGAGAAGAGAGGATTGTGAGAATTATAAGCTTTGCCATTTATTAAACTGTGTGCAGTAGCTTTAAAAGTTACTTGATGTGTCTAAGTTTGTATCCTATTGGTGGCATCCACTTTTGGTGGTCATTTTGAGAATAATGACAAATTACATGTAAACTGCTGAGCCTACAGTAGATAGGCAACAAATGGCAGGGATGATTAGCAATATGATATCATATTCTAACTATTCAAGAAACTATTAAAGAAATCCATTCACTATTTGGATAATCAGGTGGGAATTTTCTTGACAAAAATTTTCAGACAACTAAAGCAATTTTTACTTTCTTATGATGAAATTGTAGCATTGCCAAAATATCATTAAAGGGAATTCTTATAGCAAATCTTGATATGGGTTGAATAATTTTTTTCAACCCTCGTGGCTCAGAGGTTAAAGTGTCTTCCTGCAATGCGGGAGACCTGGGTTCGATCCCTGGGTCGGGAAGATTCCCTGGAGAAGGAAATGGCAACCCACTCCAGTGTTCTTGCCTGGAGAATCCCACGGACAGAGGAGCCTGGTGGGCTGCAGTCCACGGGGTCGCAAAGAGTCAGACACGACTGAGCGAGCGACTTAACTAACCTATATTGAAGCATAACTGATTTTAAAAATTGTATATTTTAAGGTTTACAACATATTTGACACCATTTTTGAATCAAGTATTGAACTATTTGTAATTTGAAAAAAATAATCTTTTAGAGATATTTCTATTTCTAGACATACTTCCTTAAATGATCTTTGCTACTGCTAAGTCACTTCAGTCGTGTCCGACTCTGTGCGACCCCAGAGACGGCAGCCCACCAGGCCCCCCGTCCCTGGGATTCTCCAGGCAAGAACACTGGAGTGGGTTGCCATTTCCTTCTCCAATGCATGAAAGTAAAAAGGGAAAGTGAACTCGCTCAGTCCTGTCCAATCCTCAGTGACCCCATGGACTGCAGCCCACCAGGCTCCTCCATCCATGGGATTCTTCATGATCTTTAGAATAATAAAACCATTTTGAGATAACTATTCTTCCAATTATACTTTCTAATAAAAAATATTTTAGCATTTCAGAATATTTATGTTCATCAGTTTCAGAATCTGAAAAATAGTCAATTTATTTGTAAACTTGAAAAATTTCTTGTGGTTTTTTTTTTCCATATCCTATTAAAAACCTGGAAAATTTCAAAGTCCCCGTAATTTCCACTAAACTCCACTGAGTCTGCCCACGCTGTGCCAAAAATATACACATTTACTGCTGTAGTTTGCTGCACATGATCAGTTTAAGCATCCACATGAGACCCACTCCCTGTGCCTGGATTATATTTCTAATTCTTTAACCCATCAGTAGCCCTAGACAAAGATAAGACAGACTCTGTAGGACAGCGATCATGATCAAGCTCAACATGAAGCAGAAATGCCAGGTAATGAAATCTGTTTTGGGCGTTTTCCTTCTCTTGGCGCACTTCTTACCTCCTAGGTCCCTGTCCCCTACAAGTTTGGTCACCTCCCTCCAGCTGTCTCCAAATTCTCAGTTCAGCACCCCATCCAGCCCACACTATTTGAAACAGCTCGTGAAGTGAAAGTCACTCAGTCGTGTCCTAGTCTTTGTAACCCCATGGACTAGACAGTCCATGGAATTCTCCAGGCCAGAATACTGGAGTGGGTAGCCTTTCCCTTCTCCAGGCAATTTTCCCAACCCAGGAATCGAACCAGGGTCTCTTGCATTGCAGGCGATTCTTTACCAACTGAGCTATTAGGGAAGCCCAGAGTTCTTAATTCTTTTCTAATTTCTAAGCAAAATGAGTGCAGTCTTCACAAAACACAGTCTTTAAAACTTTAAAACACAGTCACAAAACCACAGCCACTGTGGTTTCCTTAAGTTACAGATATACTGGGAGGATGGGGTAGAACATATGAGAACTGAATGTAGATGCAGAAAATGAAAAAACTCAAGTGTTTCTTTTTTCACATCTCTTATCAAAGGATAACTTACCAGGGTCCTCAGATAAGAGTCTGTTTTCCTTCTAGATCTGAATGAAATGACTCCACAGTCATGAGTGTTAATGCTCCTGGCCAGCAGGGGTGCTTGCCTAGTTACACTCAATCTGAAACAGGCAGACACTGAGGACTTCCCAGGTGGTGCTAGTGGTAAAGAACCCACCTTCAAATGCAGGGGACGTTAAGAGATGCGGATTCGATCCCTGGGTTGGGAAGAGCCCCTGTGGAAGGGAATGGTAACCCACTCCAGTATTCTTGCCTGGAAAATGCCACGGACAGAGGAATCTGGTGGGCTACAGCCCACAAGGTCACACAAAGTCAGACACAACTGAAGCAACTTAGCAGGCACAGAGACACGAGGAACACTGTTGGTTAAGTGGAGTGCCTGAAAACAGCTATCTGCCACAGTTCTTGGCTATCCACAGTGGCATTTCTATAGGCCTCTCCAAACTATTAGCAACAGAAGGATTCATTCTCTCCGTCTGTCAGCACTAGTGTGTGTTATGGTACTGCTGTCTTGGACTTTCACTTTGGGCTTAACAATCAGAAAGAGAAACCAGCTAGAAGGCCTACGATATTTCCCAAAATAAGCTGAAATTAGTTTTGGAATATTTACTCTTTGTATATCACAGTGTATATAATTGAGAATCAGATCCACTTTTCGTCTGCAAGTAGATCAGAACGTCAAGACCATGTACAGCCTTCAGCGTTATCAGTTCTACCCTGCTGATTTTGCAGAACAAGAAACTGACGTCCAGAGAAATTATGTGATTTGCCACAAGTGACACAGCATTTAAGGGGCAGAGCCTGGATCAATGTTCCTTGATTTTTATGCTGGCTCTCTTCCCTTATTATTCTCTTTCCTTTTTTAACCATACCTGCTGATTTCTCAACCAAGGGAAGAAAAAGTATTTGTTTGAATCCTTGTTCTTAACATAAACAACCAATGTTAGTTAGTACAGCTGGTGGTCAGCATGTCCATACTATATATTGTTGACACCTTGTTTGTAACTGATAGGTTAAATGACTACCTCCTAAAAAACAGAATTAGGTTTTTGTTCAACACGGACAGACATTTGGCAATTCTGCACTCTATGTGGTTAATAACAATGATGATTTTTTGAGTGTACTATGTGGGTACTGTACTTGGGAAGGTTTCTGAATTACTGATTAAAGTTCCACAAAATCAAAAACAATTAGAAACTGTGAAATGCTACCTTAATAATTTTTTTTTGTTATCAAGTGGGTCTGTACCAGCATAATCTTTTAAAAACTGCAATATTGTGGCCAGACAATATATTCCTGTGATCTGAATTCTTTTGAAAATAAGACTTTGAAAGATTTCTTTTAAAATGTCAATTTATTTTAGAGCTACAAGTACATAACTTAAATAGGAAGAATTATTTCTCAAGTGCTACTGGGAGAGAGCCAAAACTTCTCCATAAGGCTGATTCCTTCCTTCTTTTCAACAGCTCCTTGTCAAAGAGAGTGACTACTAAGCATCACATTAACGGCCTCATAAATCTGCTGAGATGAGTAACTAATGTCCTAAAGCTGATCAAGTCATGTCAACTTAACATGAGGCATATATACATGAATGTGTCTCTATACACACACACATATTTACCATAGACTCTCTTATCAAAATGCTATTTCTGAAGGTTCTGACTTAAAGAGCTAGAACAAAGACTTCTGGGATGGACAATTCACGGTAAAGTGCACCATTCCTCCCCTGTATTTTTAATCACCACTGAAATAGTCAGGTGCAACTGAATAAAAATCCATTAGGCATAAAGAAAAATAATCCTAATTAGATTTTATTTTAGATTAACAAAACTCACAGTGCCAGTATTGTTGGTTACGATATATTTCCCTTAAGCCCCACAATCGCTAAAAATACCAAATCCATCACTGGCCAGATTTCATTATGAAGTGTGTGAACTAGTGCATTAAAAAGCTATGTTAGCACCAACAAAGTTTATTGGGGCAACTGCGTTCGAGACGCACATGGCATACCTTTAAATAGCACTGTTAAAATATCAAATAAAATGTCAACGTCTGTCAGGTCTCTGGCTTTTATAAATTGTTTAGACTGGGAAATGCTGGGGTTTGGACATTGTTCTTTTCACATGATGAAGAAAAGAAGAGACCGTAAAAAGAAAAGAACAATAAAGCGTAGTTCATTTTTGAAGTTCTTTCATGGCAAAACACACTCTGGATCATTACCCTTCTAATCAACAATTTCCTTCTTCCTCTCAATCCTTCCCCTCTGATATTTACCTTTCTCCCTGCCCCCACCACTCTTCTCTCTGGGTGGTATTCTGAGCTTATACACAGTACTCAGTAATCAGATTTTTCTTTTATGTTGCTTCAAAAGAAAATCCCAGGAGGGCATGACAGAATGTATAGACTGGGTGTTTTTGACCTGGACCATAACTTTACTCACCATTTCTGTGCTCTTAAAAATACACCAGAGTGCCCTAACCACAGAATCTCCCCAAGGAGAGGAAGGCCCTGAGAGCCGGATCAGCTACCAGCTACCTACAGACCAGTTATTATCACACCTCAGTGGCCATCCCTCTGCCCCTTCCCTCCGCCCCTTGCCTTTTATTACCGCACCACATTCCCCACAATTCCCAAACAACAACATCTCTGTTTCAGCGTCTTCCCTGGATTTCCCACACTTAATGCAACCCAGACCTCACCTTCAGCTCTCCGGAGGCCACTCTGGAAGCCAGCTCGATGACACAGCCAACAGCCATGCGTGCAGCGCCGGACGAGTGCAGCTCATTCCAAATGGTGTCACTGTCCACCTGAGCAAACAGTCAGCAGAGCCCTCGGAAGAGAGGGAGAGGAGGAGAAGGAGTAGAGGCAAGAGGAGGGGAGGAGGGGAGTTCAGGAGAGGGGAGAGAGAGCGAGCAAGCAGATTCGTGAGCAAGGGCTGGCACAGTAACAGCCTATGTACAATAACATCAGTCTTCCGTCTTGGCCAGCTGAATGGGCCTCTGGACACGGCTGCGCTTATACTTTTTCTCTACACTGACTTCTCCAATGGAAACACATTCCTGCCATGCCTCACTGCCATTCCCTGTTTAGATTTCTCATTACAAACGGCATTACATAGGCCGGATCTGGCGTAGTTACAGGCTTGCTAGAAACCAGGCCCCAGTAGTAGATAGAGTAAAAGCTAAGAGCACTTAGCTATACATAAAAATCGGATTTGCAAGTGCTAGAGGGGGAAAATTCAAATACCTTCCTGGCTGCAGGTTTACAGGGAGCCAAAAACAATTATTAGGCAGGCAGCAGTAGCCGTCAGTGAGTAGGAAGTAGCGACCACAGTTCAGGTTCTCCGACTAAACGGAAGGAGTGTGTGGTCCTCACACTTAAAAGATTCACAACACTCACCTTTGACTTCCAAAGTTGAGCTTCAAATTTCTAACAGTTAGTACAGTTTGGCAGTTAGTCTTAGTGCAAACTGGTATTATTAAAATTAGGTCATTAAAATATATGGTTGCTCCGTTGCTAGAGAACATTATTATCAAAATAAAGCATGAAGCAGTATTTTGGATTTACTTTTATAAAATGCCGTTTACTCTTTTTTGTGCATTCATTAAGAGAGTTTATACAAAAAGCACAAGGAAAGTGCAATATAGTGGTTTATGTTACATATTATTATGTACATAATGGTAGTGACTTAGTCACTAAGTTGTACCTGATTCTTGTGACCCCATGGACTGTAGCCTGCCAGGCTTCTCTGCCCATGGGACTCTCCAGGCAAGTATAATGGAGTGGGTTGCCAAGTCCTTCTCCAAGGGATCTTCCCAACCCAGGGATCAAAGCTGGGTCTCCTGCATTGCAGGCAGACTTCACTGAATGAGCCACCAAGGAAGCCATGTGTATAATATTTTATAACATTAAAAATAATATCAAATGGTAGAAGTCTTAATTTTAGAACACACTTGGAGCTCTTAGAAATGCAATAAAAAATTTGTGACTGTGCAAATATCAAGACTCCTTAAATGGCTCAAAGAAGGAAATCTGACACAATAATTTTTTTTAAAGAAGAGCTAAATTAAAGAGGCCTAATGACAGGGTGCAAACACAATAAAGGATAACACACATTCACAATGCACTAAGTTTCCTAAGCATTTTCACATGCTTTTCCTCATGAAAGCCTTAACAATTTAAATTCTGTCAAGAACAATGAGCATATATATATATATAAAATAAATTAGAACAATAAATAAATAAATAGACTATTAAGATCCTCTCAAGAACAGCGAAGTGGTAAAGAGAGAAGATTCTGGAATCAAACTGTCCAGATGAAATTACAACTTCACCACAAAAAGGTGAATAACATAGGCCACCAATTAATTAACATCTCTGTTCTGTGACTCACTTACCAATGAAACAGCAGATTTTTAAATTGCCATCTGAATATGATGTGGAGGAGATTAAATGAATAAGTGATAGGCAACTGTTAGCTATGACTATTTTGGCCACTGTTAAACTCTCTTTTTTTTTTTAATAACTATCACATAGTTGAGGCCTAAGACACTGTGGCTTAGAGTGGCTACTCAGCAGATCTGAGAATCCTTAGAGACTTCTGACCCTGAAAACACATGCCTTCCACCTTACTCCTTAAATAAAACTTGGTTTCTAAGGACATTCAGCCCATGTCACAGTCAGCACCATCATCTCAAGATGATCAGCTGAAAAGCAGAGGAGCCACCAAATGAACCCTGCAACCTAATCATTTACCAGCTAAACTGACTGAGAGCTTTATTTATTTACTTCTTTTATTAAACCACTATAAGTAGTTATCTGAGCTTCATGAAGATATAGCCTTGAGGAAAATGGTTGCTTAAGCTAAAAAATAAAAACCAACATTCACATTGTGTTGGATACTTTTAAACCAATTTTTAACCATTACATAGCTATAGGTGCCATAGACAGTCTTCATTAATCAGATTTAAAATTACTGGGAAGGCAAGAAAAATAAATTAATAAATCCCCAAAGAAAACTAGAAGCTGGTTCTTTGAGAAGACAAACAACATTGATAAATTTTTACCCAGAATCAAGAAGAAAAGGAGGAAGACTCAAATCAATCAAATTAGATATAAGAAGTTAAACTGACACTCATCACAAATAAAAGGCTACTACAAGCAACTAACCACTTACAAAATGGACAACCTAGAAAAAAATGGACAAATTCTTAGAAAGGGTACACCCTTCCAAGACAGAAACAGGAAGAAATATTTTAAAAAAGGAAAAAAACAAATCACAACTACTAAAATGGAAACTGTGATGTAAAAACTTCCAACAAACAAAACTCCAGGACCAGATGGCTTCACAGGTGAATTCTATCAAACACTTAACATCTATCCTTCTGAAACTCTTCCCAAAACAGCAGAGGAAGGAATACTCCCAAGCCATTCTACAAGGCCACTATCACCTGGATACCAAACCACACAAAGACATCACTCGCAAAAAAAAAAAAAAAAAAGAGAGAGAGAAAGAAAACTAAAAGCCAATATCACTGATGAACACAGATGTAAAAATCTTCAACAAAATACTAGCAAACTGAATCTAAAAACACATTAAAAGGATTATATAACACAATCAAGTGTGATTTATCCCAGGGATACAAGAATTCTTCAATATTCACAAATCAATCAGTGTGATACACCATATTAACAAACTGAAAAATAAAAACCATACAATTATCTCAATACATGCAAAAAAAGCTTCTGAAAAAAATTCAATACTCATTTTTGGTTAAAAAAACCTCCAGAAATTGGGCTTAGTGGGAACCTACCACAACATAATAGAAGTCATATACAACAAACCCATAGCAAACATCACTCTCAGTGATGAAAAACTTAAAGCATTTCCTCTAAGATCAGGAACACAAGCAGCATGTCCACTATCATCACTATCATTCAACATAGTTTTGGAAGTCCTAGCCATGACATGGAGAAGAAATAAAAGGAATCCAAACTGGGAAAGAAGTAAAACTCTCACTGTTTGCAGATGAGATGATACTATATAAAGATAATCCTAAAGATGCCACCAGAAAACTATTAGAGTTCATCAATGAATTAAGTAAAGTTGCAGGATATAATACCCTAACACTACACACAAAGATAAACTCAAAATGGATTACAGACCTAAATGTGAGATCAGATATTATGAAACCCTTCCGAGGAAAACATAAGCAGAGCAATCTCTGACATAAATTGCAATGTATCTTTTTTGATCCACCTTTTACAGTGAAATAAAAATAAACAAACAGAATCTAATTAAAATTAAAAGCTTGCACAGCAAAGGAAACTATAAACAAAAGGACAGTCCTCAGACTTGAAGAAAATATTTGCAAATGAAGTGACAGAGAAAGGATTAATCTCCAAAACATACAAACAGCTTATGCATCTAATAGATATAAAAATAAAAAAATCCAATCAACGAATGCATAGAAGACCTAAATAGTATTTTCTCCAAAGAAGAGACATACAGAGGGCTAAAGAGCATATGAAAAGACACTCAACATTACTAATTATTAGAAAAATGCAAATCAAGACTACAATGAGATACCTTCTCACACCTGCCAGATGGCCATTATAAAAAAAAGCGTACAAACAATAAATGCTGGACAGGGTGTGGAGAAAAGGGCACCCTCTTGGACTGCTGGAATGGAATGGAAAATGATATAGCCACTAAGGAGAACAGTATGGAGGGTCCCTAAAAAGGTAAAAGTAGAACTGTGATATGACCCAGTAATCTCACTCCTAGGCATATACCTGGGGAAAACCTTAATTCAAAAGATATATGCACGCCAACATTCACTGCAGCATTATTTACAACAGCCAAGCCTTGTAGGCAACCTAAATATCCACCCACAGACGAACAGATAAAGAAGATGTGGTACAACAGAACATCGTTGTTGCTGTTTAGTTGCTAAGTCATGTCTGACTCTTTTGCAACACCATGGACTCCCACTAGCCTCCTCCTCTCCATGGATTTCTCCAGGCAGGAATACTGGAGTGGGTTGCCATTTCCTTTTCCAACGGATCTTCAGGACCCAGGATTGAACTCATATCTCCTGCATTGGCAGGTGGGTTCTTTACCACTGAGCCAGCAGGGAAACACACATTGCAATATTGTCAGCCATAAAAACAACAAAATAATGCCATTTGTAGGGACATGAATGGACCTAGAGACGGTCATACTGAGTGAAATAACTCAGACAGAAAATATAAATATCATATGATATTGCATATATAGGAATCTAAAAACTGGTACAAATGAGCTTATTTACAAAACAGAAATACAGTCACATATATTTTTTTAAAAACATGGTTACTGTAGGGGAAGGGGGTAGGGATAAATTGGGAGATTGGAATTGACATATACACCACTATGTGTACAGACAAGGCAATGGCACCCCACTCCAGGACTCTTGCCTGGAAAATCCCATGGATGGAGGAGCCTGGTGGGCTGCAGTCCATGGGGTCACGGAGAGCCAGACACGACTGAGCGACTTCACTTTCACATTTCACTTTCATGCATTGGAGAAGGAAATGGCAACCCATTCCAGTGTTCTTGCCTGGAGAATCCCAGGGACATCGGAGCCTGGTGGGCTGCCATCTATGGGGTCACACAGAGTCGGACACGACTAAAGTGACTTAGCATAGCATAGCCACTGTGTAAAATACATAGATAACTAGCAAGGACCTACTGTACCTCACCGGGAACTCTACTCAATACTCTATAATGCCTCAAATGGGAAAAGAATCTAAAAAAGAGTGGATATATCTATATGTGGGCTTCCCTGGTGGCTCAGAGATTAAAGCGTCTGCCTGGAATGTGGGAGATCCAGGTTTGATCCCTGCGTTGGGAATATCCCCTGGAGAAGGAAATGGCAACCCACTCCAGTACTCTTGCTTGGAGAATCCCATGGAGGAAGGAGCCTGGTGCGCTACAGGGGCACGACTGAGCGACTTCACGCTCACATCTATATGTACAGGTGATCCACTTTGCTGCACAGCTGAAACTAGCACAACACTGTAAATCAACTATACTCCAATGTTAAAAAAAATCCCCAAAGACTTTAACAGGTGACGCAGAGCCATATGTAATTCCCTATATCCTTTTATTTGCTTTTGGAAATTACTGTAAGTTTTCTGAAAGTGTAAGAAAGCTTTTTTATTAATAAACAACAGAACATTTTCTTCCAAACAGCTATAAATATTGAACTTGATTAGAAAAATATTCAAACATCTGAGAACAAAGTCTATTTCACCGTAGTACTAAGGAGCATTAGATAAGCACAAATAACTTTGTCTCGTATACACTTTCTTATCTATATATTTTTATCTCCCTAAAAGGGTTCTTCTCTAGAGTGAACACTCTGTGTCTGTGCTATTAATTTTGATGTATAAATCGCTACTAATCAAGATATGGTGAAGCTCTATACAGTCCGCTAAAGCAAGACTGGGAACGGACACTGGCTCAGATCATGAACTCCTTATTGCAAAATTCAGACTTTAATCGACAAAAGTTGGGAAAACCACAAGACCATGCAGGTATGATCTAAATCAAATCCCTTACAATTATACAGTAGAAGTGGCAAATATATTCAAAGGATTCAATCTGATAGACAGTGCCTGAAGAACTATGGACAGAGGTTTGTGACATTGTACAACAGGCAGTGATCAAGACCATCCCCAAGAAAAAGGAATGAAAAAGACAAAAAATGGTTGTCTGAGGAGGCCTTACAAATACCTGAGAAAAGAAGAGCAGTTGAAGGCAAGGGAGCAAAGGAAAGATATACCCATCTGAATGCAGAGTTCCAAAGAATAGCAAGAAGAGATAAGAAAGCCTTCCTGAGTGATCAAGGCAAAGAAACAGAGGAAAATAATAGAATGGGAACTACTAGAGATCTCTTCAAGAAAATTAGAGATACCAAGAAAACATTTCATGCAAAGATGAGCACAATAAAGGACAGAAACGGTATGGAGCTAACAGAAGCAAAAGACATTAAGAAGAGGTGACAAGAATACACAGAAGCCGCTCAGTTGTGCCTGACTCTTTGCAACCCCATGGATAGTAGCCTGCACCAAGCTCCTCCATCCATGGGATTTTCAAGGCAAGAGTACTGGAGTGGGTTGCCATTTCCTTCTCCAGGGAATCTTCCCAACCCAGGGATCAAACCCAGGTCTCTCACATTGTAGACAGACACTTTACTATCTGAGCCACCAGGGAAGGATATACAAAAGAACTATACAAAAAAGATATTCATGACCCGGATAACCATGATGGTGGATTCACTCACCTAGAGCCAGGCATCCTGGAATATGAAGTCAAGTGGGCCTTAGGAAGCATCACTAGGAATAAAGCTAGTGAAGGTGATGGAATTCCAGTTGAGCTATTTCAAATCCTGAAAGATGATGCTGTGAAAATGCTGCACTCCATATACCAGCAACATTGGAAAACTTAGCAGTGGCCACACGACTGGAAAAGGTAAGTTTTTATCCCAATCCCAAAGAAAGGTAATGCCAAGGAATGTTCAAATTACTGCACAATTACACTCATCTCACATGCTAGCAAAGTAATGCTCAAAATTCTTAAGCAAAGCTTTAACAGTACATGAACCAACAGCTTCCAGACATTCAAGCTGGATTTAGAAAAGGCAGAGGAACCAGAGATCGAATTGGCAACATCTGTTGGATCATCTAAAAAGCAAATGAGTTTCAGAAAAACATCTACTTCTGCTTTATTGACTATGAAATTACTGCACAATTACACTCATCTCACATGCTAGCAAAGTAATGCTCAAAATTCTTAAGCAAAGCTTTAACAGTACATGAACCAACAGCTTCCAGACATTCAAGCTGGATTTAGAAAAGGCAGAGGAACCAGAGATCGAATTGGCAACATCTGTTGGATCATCTAAAAAGCAAATGAGTTTCAGAAAAACATCTACTTCTGCTTTATTGACTATGTCAAAGCCTTTGACTGTATGCATCACGACAAACTGTGGAAAATTCTTAAATAGATGAGAATACCAAACCACTTTACCTGTCTTCTGAGAAGTCTGTATTCAGGTCAAGAAGCAACAGTTACAACTGGACATGGAACAGACTGATTCCAAATTGCAAAAGGAGTACAACAAGGATGTATATTGTCAGCCTGAACTTTAACTTATATAGAGTACATTATGCAAAATTCCAGGCTGGATGAAACAAAAGCTGGAATCAAGACTGCCAGGGGAAATATCAATCACCTCAAATATGCAGATGACACCACCCTTATGGCAGAAAGTGAAGAGAAACAAAGAGCTTCTTGGTGAAAGTGAAAGAGGAGAGTGAAAAAGCTGGCTTAAAACTCAGCATTCAGGTGGAGTCGAAGATGGTGGAGGAATAGGATGGGGAGACCACTTTCTCCCCGACAAATTCATCAAAAGAACATATCAATGCTGAGTAAAATCTACAGGGCAACTTCTGAATGCTGGCAGAGGACATCAGGCATCCAGAAAAGCAGAACATTGTCTTCAAAAACAGGTAGGAAAAATACAAAAGACGAAAAAAGAAACAAAGGAGGTAGGGAGGGAGCTCCGTCCCGGGAAGGGAGCCCTGTCCCGGGAAGAGAGTTTTTAAAAAGAGAGAAGTTTCGAAACGCCGGGAAACACTCTCACTGCCGAATCTGTGGCAAGTCTTGGAAGCAACATAACAGAAAAGAAAAACAAATGGGTGATTAAAACCAACAGATTACGAGCCCAACGGTAACTCCCCCAGAGGAGAAGCAGAGCAGACACCTGCATCCACCACTAGCAAGTGGGGGCTGGGCAAGGAGGCGCGGGAGACGCGGCAGCAGTGCTTCTTAAGAATCGGGCTGGAACTCCCGCACAAAACCAGAACAAACTAACTCGGGCTAGCACACCAGACTGTGGGACAGTTACCACGCGAAAAGCTCGAACTTAAGACACCGCCAGGACCTCGCACAGAACAAAGGACGGAACAGAAAGAGCCGGCTGCCCACCAGCCCCCACCAGCGACAGGCAGCCAGAGCCGTAAGGGCTGGAACGTGGCAATCGCAGCCCCAGAGGGACTGTGATGATCAAACTGCAAGCAGGCTTCTTTGCTAACTGAGACTTCTTATGGTGCTGGACGGACACAATCTGACTGAAAAGGGGGGCCAGGGGTACACCCAGAAAACTAAGCTGCAGGAAAAGGCGATAAGCTGTTCGACTGCGCTTGCCAAACACCTGAGCTGCTCGGTCCTGGGAAGGGCACAAAACACAGGCCCAATCGAATCTGCGAACACCTGAGCGCCAAGCCTGAGAGGCTTAGACCAGGGATGTGCATGCAGCCTAGGGCCGGCCTCAGACGGTCCCCTGCGGAGAAACGTAGAGCCTGAACATTGTGCGCTAGGGGTAGGGGCAGGCCCAGAGGGGCTGAGACACTGCGAATACACACCAGAGCTATTTGGTAGCAGCATTCCTCCCTCCACACAGTGCAATTGACCAAGTGAGCCTTAAAAAAAAAAAAAAAAGAGAGAGAGAGAGAGAGAGAGAGACTTCCACTGCCCCCTTGCGTCAGGGCAGACATCAGACACTGAAGAGACCAGCAAGCAGAAGAAGCTAAACAGAGGGAACCGCCTTGGAAGTGACCCAACACTGCCTACACCACCAGAGAAAGTCCCAGAAATATCTTTACTATTTTTTCGAGCAGTCTCTTTTTTTATTATTATTATTTTTTATTTTTATTAATTTTTTTTGGTAAATGTGTTTGATTATTTTTTCTTCCTTTTTCTTCTTTNTTGGCCACCTCATGTGAAGAGTTGACTCATTGGAAAAGACTCTGATGCTTGGAGGGATTGAGGGCAGAAGGAGAAGGGGTCAACAGAGGATGAGATGGCTGGATGGCATCACTGACTCGATGGACGTGAATCTGAGTGAACTCCGGGAGTTGGTGATGAATAGGGAGGCCTTGGTGTGCTGCGATTCATGGGGTCACAAGGAGTCGAATATGACTGAGTGACTGAACTGAACTGAACTGACTTTGAAAAATCACTTAGCCCTTCTGAATGATGCTTTTAGCTGAGAAACGGAGATAAGACCTACCTCATGAGGTTGCTCTAAGCTTTCCATTTTGGGGACTACAAACCACATTAAGAGATGCAATTTCCATCATAACCGGGCAGACATAAATACATACATGCATGCAAGTTGCCACCGAAGAGAAAAAGAGAGATGGAGAATCTCATGGATGCTTTAATGACTGGATATGAAAGTATCACCAACCACAGCCACTCAGCTCAGGCTGCAGGGAAGTCTGGGACATGCAGTCTTCTATGTGTGCAGAAGAAGGAAACTGAGGAGACCAAGTGAATGATACAAGCCACATAAGGTAGCAGTTAGGCAGGACGGGTCTTTGATACACTGAGGCTTAGCAAGCATGTAATTAGGATGTAGGACTGATCTGATTTGGGGGTAATGTTGCCCCTCCTCAAAGGAACTGCCTGAATTAATGACTTCAGTGGGCTCTTTGTGCTCTTCTTTATGTCATCCTGATGATTCTAAAATTTCACAGACTCACCTGTGGCTATAGATACAGTTTTCTGCAGCTGGTGTGAATTTACCTGTTGCTTGATCTTAGCTCTCAAAGATGGTATTCTAACAAGACAATGGAATAGGACTGAAAATTCTGTTTCAAGTTGGTGAGCCCAGGCTGTGCATACCACAACTGATAATTATAGTGAACATTTATATTGAGTGTTTACTGTTTGCCAGGCATTGAGCTAAGCAGTTCACAAGGTTTATCTCAATTCACCCTCATCATACCTTATTAGGCAGAATCATACACATCCTGGGCCCTTTTGAGATCTTCTATTCTACTTCCTAGGGGAAGCAGATGGAAAAACAGCCTAAGTTCAGAGAGGTTAAGTGGTTTTCCTAGGATTGCCAGAAAATTAGTGCTTATGCTAGGATCAAAAGCCTGGAGTTTTCACTCTACAACAAGGTCATGAGACCAGTGGGGGCACCTGAATATTTTTGTGGCCTTGCTGCTGCTGCTGCTAAGTCACTTCAGTCATGTCCGACTCTGTGCGACCCCAAAGATGGCAGCCCACCAGGCTGCTCAGTCCCTGGGATTCTCCAGGCAAGAACACTGGAGTGGGTTGCCATGTCCTTCTCCAATGCATGAAAATGAAGAGTGAAAGTCAAGTTGCTCAGTCGTGTCCGACTCTTAGCGACCCCATGGACTGCAGCCTATCAGGCTCCTCCACTCATGGGATTTGCCAGGCAAGAATACTGGAGTGGGTCGCCATTGCCTTCTCCATTTGTGGCCTTAGCAATATGTTAACTGAACCTTTAATTTTAGGATCTTCAGTTTTATTTCAGGTGTATACCAGAAACACCAATTCATGCTGGAATCAAATGCCCAAGACTCTATTGCCCAACCAATCTAATGCCCAATCACTATTAAACTTGTAGTTTAAATTTGAACTGGTCATTTTTAGGTAGAAATAACCAGCCTGTAATTTAAACTGTTGTTATCAACTTCAGGTAAAACTGCAAGTCTAGATTGTACCAAAAGATCCTTATCTGTGATTTGTTTTCATGTAAATCAGTATGTTGGCCTCTTATTACTCAGTGGTTCTTGGTTGCTACTAGTACTGAAGGGAAATATTAGAATTTGCCGAAAGAAAGTAAATGTGCTTTTGGAAATCATAGGACAGAGGTAGCTAGCTTAGGCCACAACTTAGAGGCTATAAGTGCTCCTTAAGAAAGAAGCTAGTGGCGATGAAACGGTTGGACTCTCCTAAAGGTGACTGAGGAGGTTTTAATGTATCTCTTTCTGGGTTCTTTAAAGGTGCTTTTCCAGGTTGGTTCAAACCAGAGGTGGTAACCTATGACTGATTTCTTCTCCCTGGGCAGAGGGATTCTATGGTTCCATGAAATTATCTTTTTCTAGCTCAGTGTGGCAGATGTCTCCTTACACAGTTACAGAAAATAGTAATGAGTGTATGCAATTTGCACACGAGTGACCCACATCCCAGGGCCCTGTAGAATGCCTTCCTCCAGAGGACCAAAGGGCCTGGATGTTTATAAAGAGGTGTCCCCAACCTGACCTGGTTGGAATTTTCAGTCTTACTGTCTGTGGATGGATTTGCAGCTATAAAATTTGACATTCTTTTTCCTATTCACCCCTCCCTTCACCCATTTATATCTTCGGGATCAAGAAAAGGACAGAAGTAAAAGGTAGTCCAGGTAGGTGCTTCCAGCATCAGTACCCCCTCTTCCTCCACCCTGCAGTAGGCCTCTGCAGATATGGTGGTTCCTCTAAGCTTCAGTTAATCAAGTGTCCTGAAAGGGGTGGAGTGATTGGAGAAGCATCTCACAGTTTCAGTGTTAACCAGTGTTCAAAGGACTGTGCCACTTGGTGGGCAGCTGGGCCTCCAGGCCTATCCACTCTGAAGTGTGCACTCAGCTGGGGAGAGCATTTTTGTGCTGTGCATGTAATGATAATTTTATTAACTGGAAACCAAGTCTTTTCTGCCTCAACACAGACTCCTGATATTCTTGCATAATGTGTTTGACATTTCTGAGACGTGCTGCCTGAGGAGAGCAAACGCTGAATAAAGAATCGGGAGTGCTAGTTTTTGTCCTGACTTGGTTGCTGACCTGCTCCTCCCTGGGCAGCTCACCTGACCTCTCTGCGCCTCATTACCTTCCTTTTCCCACCTGAAAAATAAGGACCATTTCTTCTACCTGCTCTGACTTAGAGATTTCAGGCACATCCAGGCAATTTGCTTGGTGGGTAAAGTAGGCTGTACATTCGTGATGGTGTTTTTTGTCTTTATTGTGATTATAGTTACTTTACTTTTATTGGCTCAGTAAGAATTGCTGTGAACCCTGTATTGGAGGAAAAACTCTATCATACAATGATCTGCTGTTGAGATGTGATGCAATCTTTCAGAGCTATGATATAATTTCCAAGTGATATAATTTCTGAATGCAAACCAGCATTTTATCCTCTCAAGATCCAGCTCTGTGGGTCCCCATTCTGAGAGATGTGGCAATTTTTCTTATACTTTTCTGCTGGACAGGGTAGGCTCTGTGTGTGTGTGTGTGTGTGTGTGTGTATACATATATATATATACACACACACATATATATATATATATTACTCTAAAGATTTGGATGCTCCCCTCCCAACCCCTAACCTACTCATTTCAATTTTTTTTTTCATATGTCCTGGGCGGAGGAAAGTCTCCTGAGGCTTATCACCTGCAGATGGTGCTTCTGAAAAGGAGACTGTTTCAAAAAGTTCCAAGCACTTAAAATGGGTGTGTAATGAGCCCTGTTTTGCATCTTTAATTATAGCATTTGCCACCACACATGCTGTAATCATATGCTTTCTCTAGAGCCAAAGCAGTGTGCAGTTCCAGGTCCATTCATTAATGAACCAGCAAATCAATCACAGATCTTGTCAAAAACATCACTGCAGCGTGGGCCCTTTACACAGACCACAGGATCAGATATACAATGGATCCCTTCTGTCCGAGTGGTGCAGATGCCTTACTTGGTTTGCAGGTTCTCTGATGTCTGTCTGTCTGTTTCTTGTTGCCTTTGCTTTCCCTCCCACTTCTGTTTTAAATGGTGTCTGTTGGTTCCTTAAGAACAAGCTTCTGAAATTTGGCAAGTGGAGGTTGCAAGGGGCAGATGTGAGGGCAGAGATGGAGGTTTATATGATTCCAGGAGAGTCCCTAGAAGTCCTCATGACTTAAAAATATCTTGCTGATTCAGGTTTCCACTGGAGCAGGCTTTTGTGGGAAGATTGCCCTTGCAAGAGAGGGAGCCTTGTATTTAGAAAGCTAATTCTTTAGGTAGGCAAATCAGAGCCATTCACTGGTAAACACATTTGCATCAAACTGCTTTCTCCTTGACCTGAGGGGTCCTAGAGCAAAAGAGTGAGGGTCTGCTTGGTATCAGTGTGGAGATGGCAGCTGGGTTGTGGTGGGGGGGGAAGGTGAGAAGGGTTTGGAGGCCATTGACTGGTTGGAGGCCTCCAGTCATGCTGGAGCCCTGCCTTGGTGAGTAGAGATTTGGGCTAAGGTGATGAGGAGGACTAAGAAGGTGATAAAATTTGACCAACTTCTAAATGATTGACCAGAGTTCAGATGCTGCAACTTCTAAATGATTGACCAATGTCACATTAGGGCCTGGGCATCTCTTTAGGAAAGTCTTGGGTTTGTGTGACACACCCGATATTTCTTCAGTGTATTTATTTGTTATTATTATTGTTGCTGTTGTTTGGTTGCTAGGTCGTGTCTGACTCTTTGTGACCCTCGTGGACTGTAGCCTGCCAGGCTCCTCTGTCCATGGGATCTTCCTAAGCAAGAAAACTGGAGTGGGTTGCCATTCCCTCCTCCAAGGGATCTTCCCAACTCAGGGATTGAACCCACATCATTTGCACTGCAGGCAGATTCTTGCTGCTGAGCCACCAGGGAAGCCCAGAGAAGAAGGTACTGAAAAACAAATATCAGGGCACTTAAAGGACAACCTCTGCAGGTTTGAGTGATCAGAGAAGGTGTCTCAGGCATGATGTGTAGACGTAAACATCACTATTACTGTTAACTTATTATACTTGGTATAATAGAAATAACATGCTATCAGTTATTGATTATTGTCAGCTTCCTCTCACTAGAATGTATATTCCCAGAGGGCAACTTCTTTGTTTTGTTCATTGTTGTATTCAAATGCCTGGCACTTAGTTGGTGCTCAGTATTTGTTGGATAAATGAACACACTTATTCTTTTCCTTGGCATCAGCGTCTTTCTCTTTTCCATTTCAGCACCTACCTAGTACTCACTGCTGCCCCAGGAATTCTTAGACTCGCCGGCTTGGCACCATCTGTCTTCTCTAGGCCCTCTCAGAATTGGGACAATTGCAAATATTCGATTTCCACCCCTTTTCTTTAAGTGAGAAAGCTGTAAACAGTGATATGGCAGTCTCCACTGGCTTTCTGCGCGATGCCAGTGACGGTTTCTTGCAAAGGGCAAGGCCTGGAATTGAACGTAAACAAACACAGCCCACGAGTTTAAAATAGACCATTGAGCGGCTCACAGAATAGGCCCCTTGTTTTTAAAAGAGCAGTGGACGCTCTCAAGAAATAATAAGAAATAATAAGTCTGGAAGCTGGATAGAAACCTCTGATGCTTTCTGGCTGCGGTTGTCCTTCGAACTTTATTTGTGTTTGGCACGCCTATGGTGGAGCCGCTGCCAGCCTCGGCCAGGGTCTGCAGGCAATGGAAAGTTTATCTGGGCTGCTGGAGGGAAGTGGAAATCTCTTTGAAAAAAGGGCATCCGTGTGGTTGTGCTCATTTCTAAGACACAGACTCCCTTTGCAGAGGCAGTCTGGTGTTCATCCAAAGAGGAGCATGAGATTTGAGGATGGACGTACGTGAGACCTAGGGACATTTTCTTAACATCACGTAGCCCAGGTTTTCTCATCTGTAATATTAGGACATTAATACCTACCTCACTTGGAATTAAATGATATGATTGTAGATTCTCTGAGTTGACAGCTTGCTCTGATGTGTTCATGTCTCTCCACCCAGTGGCTCACACTTTGTCTGAGGGGTGGTGGCAATGCTAACCCTCTTCCACCGAGAAGCAGCCAAGGATAGCTGGGTTCCTTTGTCAGCAATCTGAAGACATAAATAGTGTTCTATTCCCTTTCTTCCCTCCAGAATCTTTATTCTTTCTTAAAAAAAAAAAAAGTAAACACACCCCCACAAATAATATACTAGTACATTTTAATTGTAAAAATTTAAACAATTAAGAAATATATTCCCCGTTCTCCCTTGAGTAACCACTGTGCGAGTGTATCCTTCCAGAGACCATATGTCTCTATCATTCGGGTCTCTGTATATCAGTCACTCAGTATGCCACCCCATGGATGGCAGCATGCCAGACTTCCCTGTCCATCACCAACTCCTGGAGCTTGCTCAAACTCATGTCCCTTGAGTCAGTGATGCCATCCAACCTTCTCATCCTCTGTCATCCCCTTTTCCTCCTGCCTTCAATCTTTCCCAGCATCTGGGTCTTTTCGAAGGAGTCAGTTCTCATCAGGTAGCCAAAATATTAGAGCTTCAGCTAAAGCATCAGTCCTTCCAATGAATATTCAGGACTGATTTCCTTTAGAATTGACTGGTGTGATCTCCTTGCTGTCCAAGGGACTCTCAAGAGTCTTCTCCAACATCACAGTTCAAAAGCATCAGTTCTTAAGCACTCAGCTTTCTTTATGGTCCAACTTTCACATCCATATGTGACTACTAGAAAAACCATAGCTTTGACTAGACAGACTTTGTCGACAAAGTAATGTCTCTGCTTTTTAATATGTTGTCTAGGTTGGTCATAGCTTTTCTTTCAAGAAGCAAGTGTCTGTTAATTTCATGGCTGTAGTTACCATGTGCAGTGATTTTGGAGCCCAAGAAAATAAAGTCTATCACTGTTCCCATTGTTTCCCCATCTATATGCCATGAAGTGATAGGACTGGATGCCATGATCTTTGTTTTTTGAATGTTGAATTTTAAGCTCTCCTCTTTCACTTTCAGTAAGAGGCTCTTTAGTTCCTCTTCACTCTCTGCCATAAGGGTGGTGTCATCTGCATACTGAGGTGATTGATATTTCTCCCGGCAATCTTGATTCCAGCTTGTGCTTCATTCAGCCTGGCGTTCCAGATTTCTGTCTGTATATCCATCTCGTCTGTATCATTATCTCTGTTTCTATCTATAATGTATTTCTGTAGCTATAAGCCTATCTGTCTGTCTGTCTCCCTACCTATCTATTTAATCTGTAATAGTTACTTTTATGCCTCGAGTTGACTGGGTCACAGTGCACAGATAGTTGGTGAAACATTATTCTGTGTTATGTGAAGGTGTTTTTCGGATGAGAATAACATTCAATTGGTGGGCTTCTAGTAAAGCAAATTACCCTCCATGGTGTGGTGATCCCATGGACAGAGGAACTTGGTGGGCTACAGTCCATGGGGTCACAAGAGTTGGACACAACTTAGCGACTAAACTATCACCACTATACAAATGTGGATGGACGTTCAACCAGTTGAAGGCCTTGAAAGGATAAAAACTGATCTCCCTGGAAGAGAGTATATGCCAGCAAACTGCCTTTAGATTCTAATTGCAGCTCTTTGGCTGAGTCTCCAGGCTGCTGGCCTACCCTTTAAATTTGGGGCTTACCAAGCCTCCTGCCCAGTCTCATGAGCCAGCTACCCATAATCTCTCTCTCTTTTTCTCTCTCTCCACATCCTGTGTTATAGTTCTCTGGAGAACCCTTACTAATAATCTGATTTATTATTTATCCTGATTTATTTATTTATTATTTTATTTATATCCTATCCTTTCATCAATCCATCCATCCATAGCAGGAGAATTATTGGGATACTAATTAGTGGTCTGTTCTTATTTTATTATCTTCTCCCAGTTCTATGAAGGAGCCAGCTTTGTATTATAAAGTCAAAGCAGAAACTGTCTGCCTCCATCCTCTCCGAAAGCTCCAGGGACTTGGTAGAATTTTTACTTGGATTTGGAGGCAGGAGAGGATGGGAAAAGAGGCAGAAGCTCTGAAATATTTAGGTAGGGAGAGGCCCTAAAACCAAGGATAAGTTCTTTGGGGTGAGACCTTGTCCATACCTTTACTTTTTCCTTAAGCAGGGAGAGGGCATATACATTGTCTCATGTGCCCAAGGAGGTTCTTCTCTCTCCCAAAGATGATGCATAAGTTTCTGTGTGTTTGAATAATGACCACATCAGGGACCGCAAGGGCCATGTGCAAAGTTCTGTTTTGTATGACTCCAGAACCTTGGCACAACACAGGGTTTGCAAATGTGATGATGTAAGTCAAAGTCGTGACAGATATTATTAGTTTGGTACAAAAGTAATTGTGGTTTTTGGTGTTGAAATTTGCTGTTGATATTGGAATACATTAAAAACAAATGTGGTTATGTTATCCATAATTTTAATGTGTATTTCTCACTTTTTTTTTTTTTGCTAATGACTTATTATTTGCTGTTTATATTTATTTTGGACCAGGGAAATGACGTTAGACAAAACACAAATTTGACTGATTTTATTTGAACTCAAAATAAGTCATAAAACAATGGAGACAACTGGTAACGTCAACAATGTTTTTGACCCAGGAAATGCTAATGAATGTACAGTGGAGTGGTGATTCAAGAAGTTTTGCAAAGGAGAGGCTTAAAAATGAGGTGCACAGAGGCTGGCCATTAGAACTTGATAACAATAATTGAGAGCTATCATTGAAGCTGATCCTCTTACGGCTACAGAAGTTGCCGAAGAACTCAATGTTGACCACTCTATGGTCATTTGGCATTTGAAGCAGATCAGAAACATGAAAAAGCTGGATAAGTGGGTGCCTCATGAACTGACTGCAAATAAAAAAAAATCATTTTGAAGTGCTGTTGTCTTCTTTTATTCTGCACAACAGCAGTGAACTGTTTCTCGATCAGGTTGTGATATGTGGTAAAAAGTACATTTTATATGATAATCGGTGACAACCGGCTCAGATCTAGAAGAAGCTCCAAGTTCAGTTTAGTTCAGTCACTCAGTCATGTCCGACTCTTCGTGACCCCATGAATCGCAGCACGCCAGGCCTCCCTGTCCATCACCAACTCCTAGAGTCCACTCAAATTCACGTCCATCGAGTCCGTGATGCCATCCAGCCATCTCATCCTCTGTTGTCCCCTTTTCCTCCTGCCCCCAATCCTTCCCAGCATCAGAGTCTTTTCCAATGAGTCAACTCTTCGCATGAGGTGGCCAAAGTACTGGAGTTTCAGCTTTAGCATCATTCCTTCCAAAGAAATCCCAGGGTTGATCTCCTTCAGAATGGACTGGTTGGATCTCCTTGCAGTCCAAGGGACTCTCAAGAGTCTTCTCCAACACCACAGTTCAAAAGCATCAATTCTTTGGTGCCAGCTTTCTTCACAGTCCAACTCTCACATCCATACATGACCACAGGAAAAACCATAGCCTTGACTAGACGGACCTTTGCTGGCAAAGTAATGTCTCTGCTTTTCAATATGATATCTAGGTTGATCATAACTTTCCTTCCAAGGAGAAAGCATCTTTTAATTTCATGGCTGGAATCACCATCTGCAGTGATTTTGGAGCCCCCCCAAATAAAATTTGTCACTGTTTCCATTGTTTCCCCATCTATTTGCCATGAAATGATGGAACTGGATGCCATGATCTTAGTTTTCTGAATGTTGAGTTTTAGGCCAACTTTTTCACTCTCCTCTTTCACTTTCATCAAGAGGCTTTTAGTTCTTCTTCACTTTCTGCCATAAGGGTGGTGTCATCTGCATATCTGAGGTTATTGATATTTCTCCCAGCAATCTTGATTCCAGGTTGTGCTTCTTCTAGCCCAATGTTTCTCATGATGTACTCTGCATATAAGTTAAATAAACAGGGTGACAGCATACAGCCTTGACATACTCCTTTTCCTATTTGGAACCAGTCTGTTGTTCCATGTCCAGTTCTAACTGTTGCTTCCTGACCTGCATACAGATTTCTCAAGAGGCAGGTTAGGTGGTCTGGTATTCCCATCTCTTTCAGAATTTTCCACAGTTTCTTGTGATCCACACAGTCAAAGGCTTTGGCATAGTATATAAAGCAGAAATAGATGTTTTTCTGGAACTCTCTTGCTTTTTCCATGATCCAGCGGATGTTGGCAATTTGATCTCTGGTTCCTCTGCCTTTTCTACAACCAGCTGGAACATCTGGAAGTTCACGGTTCACGTGCTGTTGAAGCCTGGCTTGGAGAATTTTGAGCATTATTTTGTTAGCATGTGAGATGATTACAATCGTGTGGTAGTTTGAGCATTCTTTGGCATTGCATTTCTTTGAGATTGGAATGAAAACTGATCTTTTCCAGTCCTGTGGCCACTGCTGAGTTTTCCCAATTTGCTGGCATACTGAGTGCAGCACTTTCACAGATCTTCTTTCAGGATTTGAAAGAGCTCCACTGGAATTCCATCACCTCCACTAGCTTTGTTCGTAGTGATGCTTTCTAAGGCCCACTTGACTTCACATTCCAGGATGTCTGCCTCTAGGTGAGTGATCACACCATCGTGATTATCTTGGTCATGAAGATCTTTTTTGTACGGTTCTTCTGTGTATTCTTGCCACCTCTTCTTAATATCTTCTGCTTCTGTTAGGTCTATACCATTTCTGTCCTTTATCGAGCCCATCTTTGCATGAAATGTTCCCTTGGTATCTCTGATTTTCTTGAAGAGATCTCTAGTCTTTCCCATTTTGTTGTTTTCCTCTATTTCTTTGCATTGATCACTGAAGAAGGCTTTCTTATCTCTTCTTGCTATTCTTTGGAACTCTGCATGCAGATTCTTATATCTTTCCTTTTCTCCTTTGCTTTTGCTTCTCTTCTTTTCATAGCTATTTGTAAGGCCTCCCCAGACAGCCATTTTGCTTTTTTGCATTTCTTTTCCATGGGGATGGTCTTGATCCCTGTCTCCTGTACAATGTCATGAATCGCATTCCATAGTTCATCAGGCACTCTATCTATCAGATCTAGTCCCTTAAATCTATTTCTCACTTCCATTGTATAATCGTAAGGGATTTGATTTAGGTCATACCTGAATGGTCTAGTGATTTTCCCTACTTTCTTCAATTTAAGTCTGAATTTGGCAATAAGAAGTTCATGTTCTGAGCCACAGTCAGCTCCCAGCCTTTTTTTGCTGACTGTATAGAGCTTCTCCATCTTTTGCTGCAAAGAATATAATCAATCTGATTTCGGTGTTGACCATCTGGTGATGTCCATGTGTAGAGTCTTCTCTTGTGTTGTTGGAAGAGGGTGTTTGCTATGACGAGTGTGTTCTCTTGGCAAAACTCTATTAGTCTTTGCCCTGCTTCATTCCATATTCCAAGGCCAAATTTGCCTGTTACTCCAGGTGTTTCTTGACTTCCCACTTTTGCATTCCAGTCCCCTATAATGAAAAGGCATCTTTTTTTGGGTGTTAGTTCTAAAAGATCTTGTAGGTCTTCATAGAACCGTTCAACTTCAGCTTCTTCAGCATTGCTGATTGGGGCATAGACTTGGATTACTGTGATATTGACTTGTTTGTCTTGGAAATGAACAGAGATCATTCTGTCATTTTTGAGATTGCATCCAAGTACTGCATTTTGGACTCTTTTGTTGACCATGATGGCTACTCCATTTCTTCTAAGGGATTCCTGCCCACAGTAGTGGATATAATGGTCATCTGAGTTAAATTCACCCATTCCAATCCATTTTAGTTTGCTGATTCCTAGAATGTCAACATTCACTCTTGCCATCTCCTATTTGACCACTTCCAATTTGCCTTGATTCAGGGACCTGACATTCTAGGTTCCTATGCAATATTGCTCTTTACAGCATCAGACCTTGCTTCTATCACTAGTCACATCCATAGCTGAGTACTGTTTTTGCTTCGGCTCCATCCCTTCATTCTTTCTGGAGTTATTTCTCCACTGATCTCCAGTAGCATATTGGGCACCTACTGACCTGGGGAGTTCCTCTTTCAGTATCCTATCATTTTGCCTTTTCATACTGTTCATGGGGTTCTCAAGGCAAGAATACTGAAGTGGTTTGCCATTCCCTTCTCCAGTGGACCACATTCTGTCAGACCTCTCCACCATGACCCGCCCATCTTGGGTGGCCCCATGGGCATGGCTTAGTTTCATTGAGTTAGACAAGGCTGTGGGCCTAGTGTGATCAGATTGACTAGTTTTCTGTGAGTATGGTTTCAGTGTGTCTGCCCTCTGATGCCCTCTTGCAACACCTATTGTCTCACTTGTGTTTCTCTTACATTGCACCTGGAGTATCTCTTCACGGCTGCTCTAGCAAAGCGCAGCCGCTGCTCCTTACCTTGGACGAGGGGTATCTCCTCACTGCCACCCCTTCTGACCTTGAACGTGGAATAGCTCCTCTAGGCCTTCCTGCACCCACGCAGTCACTGCTCCTTGGATGTGGGGTTGCTCCTTAGAAGCTCCAAAGCACTTTCCAAAGCCAAACTAGCACCAAAGGACAAGGTCACTGGTGGTCTGCTGCTGTCTGATTCACGATAGCTTTCTGAATCACAGCAAAACCATTTCATCTGAGAAGTATGCTCAGCAAATTGATGAGATGCACTAAAAGCTGCAAGGCCTGTGGCTGGCATTGGTCAACAGAAAGGGCCCAATTCTTCTGCACAACAATACCTGACCACATGTTGCACAACGAATGCTTCAAAAGTTGAATGAATTGGACTATGAAGTTTAACCTCATCCACCTCTCGCTGACTGCCACTCCTTACAAGCATCTCAACAACTTTTTGCAGGAAAATGCCTCCACAACCGGCAGGATGCAGAAAATGCTTTCCAAGAGTTCATCGAATCCTGAGGCGTGGATTTTTATGCTGCAGGAATAAACAAACTTGTTTCTCCTACAATCAATGTGTTGATGTTAATAGTTCCTATTTTGATTAATAAAGATGTGTTTGAGCTTAGTTATAATGATTTAAAATTCACAAACATAATTATGTTTGCATCAACCCAATATATATATATAGCTCTCCAGCTATATAAATATAAATTATAAATAAATATAAATAATATCATTTCTGTGAAAAATGTAAATGTTTAGTTTTTGAGTATTAAAGTCTTTAAAGTAGCACTTAGATTTTTCACTTACTACATCTTGAATAGGTTTCCAATTCTATCTCATTTCAAATATTCTATAAAATGTTCCATATTACTTATATGTCTTAACTCATACAATTTCCTATTGATATTTAGATTGTTTCCATTGTTTCTTATTATAAACAATGCCCTAGTGAACATCCTTTAATGTTGAACAGTTATTCCTAATTGCCTGGAAAACTGAGCCTCATCTCCTCCCAGAATCCCATTCTACTTTCACATGCCCACAGGAGTCCAGCTCTGTGATGGGCTCGGTGGGGAATACAGAGCAGACAGAAGAAACCGTTGTCCCTGCTGGAGTCTATGATCTTATGAAGAAAGTAAGACTGAAGAACAAGAGACTCCTCTCTGTAGCCACAGGACCTCATAGGGTGAGAAATCAGGCTGGCGGTGTAATTTGGGGAGTCATAAGAGATTAAGGCATTTTGTCTATGGGAACAAAACGTTCCCTGATTAATCCCATACCTTCCTTGGAACACATGAGTGTGTGGCAGAGCAAACTTCCCTCTATTAGTTATTCTCCAGCTGTTTACCTTTCCTTATTTCCCACTGGAATTAGTACATTTTGTAAAGAATGAAGACTTGATAGAGCTAAAGTCGCAGGCTCCAGCCCTTTGACAAGCTTGTATATATCATTGTCCTGAATAGTTTTGGACTTCTACTATATATATATATATATTTCCATAAATAATATAAACCATTGTTTTATGTATTTAAAAATTTTACAGATCTTTCCAACAAGATGTAAACACCCAGGGCCTGAAACTTGGTCTTTCTCTGTGAAGCTGCCAGCCTCAGTGAGCTAGTTAGTGTGGGGTTCGCACTTGACCAGATGGGACAAGGTAGAACCTGGGAGGTGGCTTTGCCTTTCTCATGCACCTTTCTCTTCTCAGATCCCTCCGCCAGGGCCTGACATTTACTTCTGAAGGCTTTTGAAAGACTCTGGACCAAGACTTTAGCTCATAAAAGCTTAAAGGTCTGATCTCCAAGGAGCCTGTTTATGAGGAAACACCTGAGAGTGAACATTTAAAAACTAAGGGATGAATGCATCTCCAATGAGTGAATTTGGAGGGTGGATGGGGACCTTTTGGCCCCCTCCTTGGGGTGCTCCAGAGTGAAACAGCATGAAGGGATGAGGCTCTATTGACCCCTCTGACTAACACTCGTCCCCAGACCTGGAGAGGAAGATGCCACTCATTGTGACTGTCCCAATTCAGGAACAAGGCTCTCTCTGACAGGGATGTCTTAGAAAATTCTGTACTTGGTCCCCTCATGATAAAATGAGGTGCCAAAGTGCTGTCTTCCTTTCCGGACAACCGTGTCTCCAACCAGGGTGGATAAGTGGCAAGGAGAGGGTGAAATACCCCAGCCCTCTGACTGTAGAAGCTGAGGAGGGGTCAGTTCCTCTGGCCCCAAAGGGTGAAAGCACAGCACAAAGGGTGAAGGGGCTGGGCCTTCTCTTACTTCCCTTGCTTTCCTCCCTCTCTTCCTCTTTCTTTCATTTATTCTTTACAAATATCAAGGAATTCAAACTTCTGTTTCAACTAGTTGCACTTTAGTATGATTTGATTTGATTTTTTCTAAGCTGAAGGAACGCTAGTTGGCACAGGTCTTTTTGTGTCTGTAAAAGGAAGCAACAAAGAAAAGAGGTACGGGAAGTTCCCTTTTGATACAAGAACAATTTGTCATAAGATTCTGCACACCCAAATACCCAGCCTTGCAGGGAGTATTTTTCCCATCAGCTCTGCTCCCAAGACTCTGTTCTTTCCCTTGTTTCCTCTCTGACACTTTTGCATGTGTGCTGAATACAATAAAGTTGCTTAGTTGCTTGAGCTTCTTCCCCCTGCCCCCCCAGTTATTTAACAACTTTCAAGTGGGGAAAAATTTGGGTCTTTTTAATTTGATTTTTGACTTTATTTTAAATGCATGTGTATCTCCTTTCTGTTTGCTAAACAGTAATTGCGGATCTTTCTGGCCACCTTTAATACTCCCAGCTAATTATCCTGAAATAAATCTCTTTCAAGCCCGCATGCCAGCAGTTCTGGGATCCGAGCGGTTCTTTCAGCTCCCGGCTGCCTGTCACTCAAATGGGCCTCAGCTGCAACTCCGAACGACGAGTATTAACCTCCCGCTGGGAAGATTCGCCCAATCTCCCCACTTCCAACAGCAGCTCCCAGGGCCGCACCACGCTCCTACCTGTTAGCCTAAGCTGGGATTTTCTTTTGCTAACGCTGTGATTTTGAAAAGTGGAAGAGGATTCCTGGGAGAAAGACACTCAGTTAACCTTCTCCTAATTGCCATTCAAGATGGGAAAGGGAGAGGAAGATGGTGACTGTCCCGGAGGGGCGGCTGGGTTGTGGAGTGGCCCACGCCTCGCCAGGAAACACTGGTCTGCTGGTGAGTGTGGCGAGGCATCTGCGTTGGCGGGATCCTACCTGAGGGCGGCGGACGGCTGATGCCTGGGGACAGGCCTCAATTCAGATCCTCTGTCTTCTCGGATGTCGTCCCTCCTCCTCAAACGTCCCTCAGTGCTGTGCTCACTGTTGTTCACTGGACTCTCCCTCTTCTTCCACTCTCTGCTAATCCCTTGCCGGTTTCCTCTTGCCTTGTTCAGCAAGATTTTGTACGTTCTTGCTGAGCCCTGGCCTGTTTATTTGTTCAGAGTTTTGTGATCGGCCCCACCTCTCCTGGGTAAGGCCGTGCCCTCCTCTCACTCTTGTTTCCCTTCTGCCTGCCTCACTAGGTCCTTCTGGTGAGGTAGGGCAGTGGCTCTTTAGGCAGGCTCCAGAGCGCAGTGGGTAGGGCACACTGCGTAAAGCAGCATCGCTGCCTGATGCCAGGTGAATGAAAGCGTGGGTGAATAAATGACAGCAGAGAAGCAGTTCTTGTCCCCCCGCAGTAGGCCGCCTTCTTCCTCGATTGGCCTCTCTTCTTTCCATACTGTGAAAGACTAGTTATCTGCCAATTGCCAGTACCCCTCCTTGTGGGAAGAATTCTGCTTCCTGGCCACTGGTATGTGGCTGACTTTGGTCAGTAAATGTTAACTAAAGCTGATATGTGTCACCTCCAGGTGAAAGCTATGAGAACCTAGTATTCTCTTTTCCTTCTGTCAATTTTGTTGGCAAAATCTCCATTTGTAGCTGCTTTATGAGCTTGGATCTTGTAGTGAGAGGCCCCGGGTGATCTGTCATGGGTATATAGTGTGGACAAGAAATAAACCTCTGTAGTTTTATGCCACTGAGGTCTTGTTTTTTAAAAACAAAGGCACCATAATCTAACCTATTCTGACTGATAAACAAATACACAAATATACTTATTAGGTTGGTGCAGAAGTAATAATGTGGGGTTTTGCATTGTTGAACTTTGCCACTTGATATTGGAATACGTTCTTAATAAATGTGGTTATGTTATATATCATTTTAATGTGCACTTCTCACTTTATGTATTTTTGCTAATGACTTATTGCTTGCTGTTTATTTTATATTTATTTTGGACCAGGGAAATGATGTTAGACAAAAAGCAAATCTGAGTGATGTTCTTATTTGAGTTCAAAATGGGTCATAAAGCAATGGAGACAATTCACAACATCAACAATGCGTTTGGCCCAGGAGCTGCTAACAAATGTACAGTGCAGTGGTGGTTCAAGAAGTTTTGCAAAGGAGAAGCTTGAGGAGTGCAGTGGCTGGCCATAGGAAGTTGCCAATGACAGTTGAGACCCATCATTGAAGCTGATCCTCTTACAACTATACAAGAAGTGGCCAAATAACTCAGTGTTGATCATTCTATGGTCATTTGGCATTTGAAGCAAATTGGAAAGGTTGAAAAGCTTGATAAGTGGGTACCTCATGAGCTAACCACAAATCAAAAAAATTGCCATTTTGAAGTGTAGTCTTCTCTTATTCTACACAAAAAACGAACCATTTCTTGGTTGGATTGTGATGTGTGACAAAAAGTGGATTTTATACAACAACTGACAATGACCAGCTCAGTGGCTGAACTGATAAGAAGCTCCAAAGCACTTCCCAAAGCCAAAATTGCACCAAAAAAAAGGGCATAGTCACTGCTCGGTGGTCGCTGCCCATCTGATCCACTACAACTTTTTGAATCCAAGCAAAACCATAACATGTGAGAAATATGTTCAGCAAATTAATGAGATGCACCCAAAACTGCAACACCTGCAGCCAGCATTGGTCAATAGAAAGGGCCCAACTTTTTTGCACAACAGTGCTTGGCAAGTCGCACCACTAATGCTTCAGAACTTGAATGAACTGGGCTACGAAGTTTTGTCACATTTGCCATATTTACCTGACCTCTCAACAACAGACTACCACTTCTTCAAGCATATTGACAACTTTTTGCAGGGAAAGTGCTTCCACAACCAGCAGGAGGCAGAAAATACTTTCCATGAATTTGTAAATCCTGAAGTGCAGATTTTTATGCTATAGGAATAAACAAACTTACTTCTCATTGGCAAAAATGTGTTGATTATAATGGTTCCTATTTTGATTAATAAAGATGTGTTTGAGCCTAGTTGTAATGAATGGTTCAAAACTGCAGTTACATTTGTACCAACCTAATATATCCCAGTGTGGTTTCTTTTCCTTAAACTTTAAATATGTGCTCTTTACCTACTTCTGAAGAAAGATCTTTTTCTAGTTAGCTAGACCCATATTCTTTGTAGAGATCAGAAACCCAAATCCTGGCCAAAGAGAAAGAGATATGTCTTTGTTTAGATGGTGGAATGAGACAGATGAGTCTTACATCATCATCAGATCCCAGATAGTTCCTATGTCTGCATTTCATCTCTCAAGATATCAAAGGAGAACTGCCACATACAGTTGCAAGGTTGTGCGCTGAACAACCAAGGGGCAGGACATTTTCAAAGACCACAGAGTGAATGGCTTATAAACCCTTTGCTGGGTTCCGCTAGCAGAAGGTCTATTTTTAAGAAATTTTGGGGAGCAAGGGAGTACTGCATTCCACCAGTAACAGAAAACTAGAGAATTCATTCAAATGATGCACTGGAAATGGCTAAAGTCCTCAAGGAAATTATAATGAGAGGACTCTTACCACTTTCTATCTTTGGCATAAGTTAAGCAAAATGTTAGTGCCTGATACTTTTAGCCATTCTCATCTGCCCCTTAACGGTAGCTCCAGGGAGGCCCCTTAAATTGGTATTGAATTGTGTTTTGGGGGATTGTGTTTCCTGATTTTCTCTTTGTGTAGGCTGTGCCTTCTGGTCTCTCCAACAGGGGGAGCTCAGCAGATTTCACCCAGCAGCTGTCTCTTTTGGGCTTTTCTTTTCCTTTCAGTTCTTGCCCTGTGTTACTTTTGTCTGCTAAGCCCTTGGTCTTGATTGGTGCCCTAAGATAGACTGGTGTTTTACTCCCATTGAGGATGGCTTAACATACAGTCACATGTTGGTCTTGGGTTTTCTTCTCTCAGGGTGTTCTGGCTTCAAATTCCAGCATGTAGCATAGATGAAGGCAATGACAACCCAGTCCAGTACTCTTGCCTGGGAAATCCCATGGACGGAGGAGCCTGGTAGGCTGCAGTCCATGGGGTCGCCAGGAGTTGGACATGACTGAGTGACTTCACTTTCACTTTTCGCTTTCATGCATTGGAGAAGGAAATGGCAACCCACTCCAGTGTTTTTGCCTGGAGAATCCCAGAAACAAGGGAGCCTGGTGGGCTGTCATCTATGGGGTCGCACAGAGTTGGACACTACTGAAGTGACTTAGCAGCAGCAGCAACAGCAGGAGCGGCTGTTTTAATATTGGGACAAGAGTAGATTTCTGAAGAAAGGTTATTACCAAGAATAAAGAGTGCCATTTCATAGAGGTAAAAATGCAAATTCTTCACTGGGATATTACCATCCTAAGCATACAAGAAGCAAAAACTCTTAGTTCTCTCAGAACTGCAAGCAAAAATAGATTCATAATTATAGTCAGAAATTTCAGCTCCTGTCTCCCAGTACTTAAGGACACAAATGGATGGAGAATCAGTAACGATATGGGAGACTTAGGTGACACTGTAAACCAACGTTTTCTAGTTGACATTTGTATTGAGTTGGCCAAAAAGTTCATTTAGCTTTTTTGGCAAGATGTTACGAAACCTGAACGAACTTTTTGGCTAACCCAGAAGCTCACACCACCCCACAAAGCCGAAAACACTCGTTTCAAGTTCACATGGAATATAAACCAACATAGAACATATTCTAGACCATAAAATAAGCCTCAGTTAATTTAATAGGATTCAAGTCAAAGTATGTCCTCTGACTATGAGGGAAATAAATTAGTGCCAAATAACAAAAATTTATTTTGAAAATCCCCAAATGTTTGAAAATAAAAAAAGCTCATGTAATAATACCCATGGACCAAAGAAGTAATCAACAGGAAAATTAAAACGTATTTTGAATTGAGCAAAAAGAAAAACCATATATTACAATTTGTGAGAAGAGCTAATGTAGTCTTAAAGAGACAGTTACAGTATTAAATGTCCATATTAGAAAAGAAAAAATGATTACAAACTGGGTGTTCCTGGTGGTCCAGTGGTTACGAATCCATCTACCAATGCAAGGAACAGGGATCCAATCTCTGATCCTGAAAGATCCCACATGCCACAGAGCAAATAAGCCTGTGTACTGTGACTACTGAAGTCTGCATGCCTAGAGCACATGTAGGGCCCATGCTCTGCAACAAGAGAAGCCATCACAAGGAGAAGTCCATGTGCTGCAGTGAAGAAGAATAGCCCTCGCTTGCCATGGCTAGAGAGAAGTCCATGTGTAGCAACGAATACCCAGCACAGCCAAAAATAAAATAAATAAATAAATCTTAAAAAAAAATTACAAACCAATGACCTTCACTTTCACCTTAAGAACTTAAAAAGAGAATGAACAAATGAAACCCAAATAAGAAGAAAGGAATATTGAACATCATGATGGAAATCAATTTAAAAGATAACAGAAAAATAATACAGAAAAATAGATAAAACCAAAAACTGATTCTTTGAGAAGGTCAAAATAATTAGATAAATCTATAGTAAGACTGGTTAGAGAAAAGAGAAGATAAAAGTAACCAGTATCAGGAATGAGAGAGATAATATCATTATGGATTTTAAAGATATTTAAAGGGTAATAAAGGAGAATTTTATGCCAGTATATTCTGCAAGTTGCATTAAATGGACAAATTTCTTGAAAGATATAAACTACCAAAGCTTATTCAAGAAGAAATAGTGTGTGTTATTTGATCTCTTTGCAACCCCACGAACTGTAGCTTGCCTGGGTCCTCTGTATATGGAATTCTCGAGGCAAGAATATTGGAATGGGTAGCCATTCCCTTCTTCAAGGGATCTTCCTGAGCCAAGTATTGAACCTGAGTCTCCAGCATTGCAGGCAGATTCTTTACCATCTGAGCGAAGAAGAAATAGGTAACCTTAAGAATCCTATATAAAATATTGACTTTATCATTTAAAACCTCACAAGAAACCCCAGGGCCATGGGGTTTCATGAAGAAATCCTACTGAAAATTTAAGGAAAAAATAATAATGTTTCTATATAAACTTTTACAGAAAATTGAAGAGAAGAAAATGTTCTTCAACTCAGTCTATGAGACAGTATGACAGTGATACCATAACCAGACAAAGATATTACAAGAAAATAAATTTCAGACCAATGGTCTTCATGATCATAAGATACAAAATTTTTACCAAAATGTTAGCAATCAAATCCAATCATGTATAAAAAGATAATGCAAAAAAAAAAAAAAGATAATGCAGAATGACGAAGTGGTGCTTATTTTAGGAATGCAATGTTGAATTAACATTTGAAAATTAAGCTATTGAATTTACCAGTTTAACAATTTAAATATAAAAATTTTAAAATGATACGGTCATCTCAGTAGATGCAAAGCAGAACAAACCCAAAATGTTTTGGCAAAGTTCAATTCCATTTCTGATTTACGTACCCAGTAAACCAAGAATATAAGTAAACTTCCTGACAGTAACAGGCATCTGTAAAAAACTACAGCTAGCATCTTATTTAATGATAACAGACTGAATGCTTTCCCCTAAGTTTAAGAACATGACAAGGATGTCCATTCTTCTATTTTAACATTTTTGGAGGGTCTAGGTCGTACAATATGGCAAGAAAAAGGAAAAGAGACCTTCAAATAAGAAAATAAGTAAAAGTATATTTGTGCATAGTATTGTTACCTGTGTAGAAAAATTCCATAAAGCTACTAGAACTAATAAATGAATTTAAGAAAGCTGCAGGATAAAAGATCAATATACATAATTCAATTACATCCTATATGCTAGCAACAAACCATCAGAAATTGAAGTAAAACATTTATAATAGCATTAGAACTATGAAATACTGTGGGCACATACAATAAAAGTTGTGCAAGACCCATACTCCAAAAGCTACAAAACAAAGCTAAGAGGAATTAAGAAAGAAATTACTGCTGTCACTTCAGTCATGTCCGACTCTGTGCGACCCCATAGGGGCAGCCCACCAGGCTCCCCCGTCCCTGGGATTCTCAGGCAAGAACACTGGAGTGGATTGCCATTTCCTTCTCCAATGCATGAAAGTGAAAAGTGAAAGTGAAGTCATTCATTCGTGTCCGACCCTCAGTGACCCCATGGACTGCAGCCTACCAGGCTCCTCCGTCCATGGGATTTTCCAGGCAGGAGTACTGGAGTGGGGTGCCATTGCCTTCTCCGGAAAGAAATTAAGGAGGACACAAAAAACTGGAGATCCATGCTCATGGATCAAGAGATTTAATATTGCTAAGATGTTCTTTCAGCATTCTATCTGTGAGTCCCATGAAAATCCCAGTGGACAGTTTTTGGAGGGTAGAAATTGACAAGGCTGATTCTTATATTCATATGGAAATACAACCAACCTAAAGTGCCTAATAAAATTTTGAAAGAGAAGAATGTTGGAAGATTAATTGTGAAGGTGCAATAATAAAGATAGTGTGGAACTGGCATAAAGATAAACAGGTAGGTCATTGGAACAGAGTAGAGTTGAGATGCAGACATAGATGTCAATTGATATCAAAGGCTGAAATTTATTGTTAGTTATGAAGAGAACATAGTGGTAAGGGAATATTCTTTTCAATTAACAGTGCTGGGACAATTGTATATCCACATGAAAAAATACAAAGACAAAAAGAACTTCAGCCCATACTATATACAAAAATTAGCTCCAAATGGATCATAGACCTAAATAAAACCTTAAAAGAAAACCTGGAAGAAGCATACAGGACATCTTTTGACCTAGGGTTGGACAGAGATTTCTTGTATGTTCATTAACATATGGATCAAAAGCATGATTCATAAAAAAAAAATTGACAAATCAAATTTAATCAAAATTAAGAACTTCTGCTCTTCAAAAGTCACTCAAGATAATGAAAAGACAAATTACAGATAGGGAGAAAATATTTATAATCACACATCTGATGGAGGACTTGTATCTAGAGCATTTAAAGAATCTCAACATTCATTTATAAGAAAATAATCCTCTCCCCTTGGGTAAAAGATTTAAGTAGACACTTTACCAAAAAAGTATATATTGATGACCAGTTAAATCCATGCTTATTAGTCAACATTGTTAGTTATAAAGGAAATGCAAATTAAAATCATGAGATACTACTGTACATCTAAAAGAATGTCTAAAATAAAAGTTACTGATCATATCGAGTGTTGGCAGGATATGTAGCAACTAGAACCCTCATACTGTGCCGATGGAAATGTAAAATGATGAAACAGTTTTGAAAACAGTTTGGCAGTTTCTTAAAAGTTAAACATACATCTACCAGATGATCCATCCATTCTACTTCTAGGTATTTATCCAAAAAAACAAACAAAAAAAAGAAAGCATATGTTCATGAAAAAATGTGTCTAAGACTATTCATAGCTCTCTGTTTTGTAGCTGCCAAAAATTTCAACAACTCAAATGTCCATGAACAGTTGAATGGATTTTAAAAATGTGGTATATCCATAAAATGGACCATTACTCAGGNAAACAAACAAAAAAAAGAAAGCATATGTTCATGAAAAAATGTGTCTAAGACTATTCATAGCTCTCTGTTTTGTAGCTGCCAAAAATTTCAACAACTCAAATGTCCATGAACAGTTGAATGGATTTTAAAAATGTGGTATATCCATAAAATGGACCATTACTCAGGAATAAAAATAAACTATTGATACCTGCAATGTATACAGAGTAATTATTCTGAGTGAAAGAAGCCAGATGAAAAAAAAGAGGATATATGATTCCATTTTTAAAAAAAATTATGGAAAATGCAAGCTAAACTATAGTAATAGAAAGCTGAAAAATGGTTACCTGTGAATGAGGTGAAAGTGGAGAGAGGTAGGAGTTTCTCAAGTGGCATGAGGAAACAGTATCTTGATTTAATGATGGTTTCAGAGTGTATATGTCAAAATTTATACACTTTAAACATAAAGAGGTTATGGTATATCAGCTATACCTCAATGAGGTTGCTAAGAAACAACAAAAATATATTTAAGCTACTTATATTTCTTAAAAAAATAAATTATATATCTGGATTCAAATATTTATACTTTTGTATATTAAAATTGTGACTCATTAAATAAGAGGGGTGCTCAGAACTCTCTGGGGGTTCTAGAAAATCACAGCATGTAACTGATAGTGTTTATCTTCCTTTATCTAGCTTTAGCATTATATAATGCTAATAATTAGGCAGGAATGCATTTGCCATAGAAAGTCCCTGCCAAACTCAAAGACACATTCTGATTCTGGAGGTCTGGATTGGGTGGGACGAGGAATCTGCGTTTTTAATGGGTCTTTTAAGAGATTCTGCTGCAAGTGAGTCATGG